>QLOH01000739.1:0-456777 GCA_026901365.1 Sesbania bispinosa
AAAAAGCTGCACAACTACCGCGGTTCCGAAAAACAACCGCGGTAATTTCTTTTTATCGCCCCGCGCTAGAATACGGTTATAACCGCGTTAAAAAGGCATTTTTAACTGCGATAAAAAGCGTTTTTTGCTCAAAAAATCAATTAACCAAAAATCTTATTTTGTTAACCACAAATGGATACGCCATTAACCTTATTTTTAAATATGTTCTTTGTTTTTTGCCACATAAATTAACCTCGTGTTAACAGGAGTTTCAATTAACCTCAAAAAATCAATTAACCAAAAATCATATTATGTTAATCACAAATGGATATACCATTAATCTCATTTTTAAATATGTTCATCATTTCTGGCCACATAATTAACCTCGTGTTAACAGGAATTGCAATTAACCTCAAAATCAACTAATCACAATGGATACACCATTAACCTCAATTAAAAATATGTTCACCGTTTCTGGACAAACAATTAACCTCGTGTTGACAGGAATGCCTCGCAAATTCAATTAACTTAATATCATATTCTGTTAACCGCCAAGGAATACACAATTAACCTCAATTAAAAATATGCTCACCGTTTCTGGACACACAATTAACCTCGTGTTGACAGGAATGATTATATGCAATTAACCCTGCAAATTCAATTAACCAAATATCATATTCTATTAACCGGCAATGTATACACCATTAATCTCAATTAAAAATATGTTTACGAGAAAGACCACAAACGTGTGCGGTACAAACTACAAAATAAGTTCAAAACTAAACAGGAACACATCTTCATGACATACGGTAATTAAACGAAACTCTTAATTAATACACATATAGGATCGCATATATATTTCATAAGTATGTAGACATAACACATGGAAAAAAACACTACTGATCAACCATATTGGATCAAGGATTGCATGGTTGAACAAGTGGCAACACTAAGGATCACATGGTTTCATAACATTTGGGAGACAAACGTGGCTTGATGAGAATCTCAAGTGGTGTTGCCTTGGTGGTGGTCACTGTAAAGGTTTCAGTCATATCAACAGATTCAGGAGACGGATTTAAGATTTGAAAGGAGTGCAAAAAGCTAGCCAGAGTTAAATGAACCATATGAAAGGAAAAGGATATTCCTGGACACATTCTTCTACCGCTTCCAAATGGTAACAACTCAAAATGTTGACCCCTAACATCAACATTTTTATGTGTGGTCAAGAACCTTTCTGGTTTGAATTCCAATGGATCTGGCCATACACTAGGATCTGTTTGGATCTTCCACAGATTTGTAATAAGTCGAGTTCCTTTTCTGACATGGTAGCCACCTAAAGTGCAATTATCTGTGAACTCGCGAGATAATGAGAGAGGGGCTGGTGGATACAATCTTGACGTTTCTTTAACTATAGCTTGAAGGTACTCAAGTTTGTTTATATCTGATTCACTTACACATCTTTCATCCCCAACTTGACTATTAAGTTCTTCTTTTACTTTCTCTAATGCGAGAGGATTTCTTAATAGTAAACACATTGCCCATATAAGTGTAACAGTTGTTGTGTCAGTTCCAGCCAAAATTAATGCCTGCCAATAAGTTCAAAAACTATTAGAGGAATGCAATAATTATAATTATCTCACAAACATGTGTGTTGGTACAGATTGAAATAGAATTTCTAAATTTAATTTTTTGTATATATATAAAAGAATAAAACATTTATTATTCTAAATTGAAAATAACATAAAAATCATTTAATGAAAACGATCAATACGCAAATTATGTTTTATAATGAATTGCGTAAATATAATGTGCCAAATTGACAAGAAAGATGTAGATTCCAGCCAAATTACAAAATGACTAAAAAAGAGTGTATACGTGAAGCCACACAATTCCAGCTAGCCACATGATACACTTTGAAATCTCTATAAATAGAGATCTCAGAAATTGTAAGCAACTCATCCAAGTGTGACGTGAGAGGAAAAATAAAGAGTGTGAATAATCTAAAAAGTGAGTGTGTGGGAAAAATACGTATATTAATTTTTGGATATTACCTCTAGTATTTTTTGGTATTATAAATTGTTGTATTTGAATAGGAGTGGGTCTTATATATTGAGAAACATTATATTTATATTTCTTGTGTAGGAGAACATTGAAAGGATATTATAATAATCCCTAAACATAGTAGAATATTTTTCGGAATTTATCCTGTGATTTTTCACTCAATATTTGAGGGCTTTTCCACATAAAATATTTAGTGTTATTTTTTTCTATCATTTACATATTTTTTCATTAATGTGCTACTATGATAATAGATCTAACTCTAACATATCTATTTTAATGCATGTTACAATATTTAATTTACACGGCAAATTAGTCACAAAAGACATGCATATTGGGGGTTATAATTGGTGCGTAAAAATTATCTAAAATAGATCAGGCTAATTTTAGCCCATCAAATAGGTTTAGATAAATACCTCAAACGAATTTATGATTATGAATATATATGTATACTCAATCTATTACATACTTAGTAAAATATGTTTGTTGTGTTTTTTAATTGATGTTTATTTTTTCCAATTAACTTAGTTGTTACACTAGTTAAATAGTTTTATAAAAAGTTAAAAGTACTTTTAACTTTTTATTTTGTAAATATTTTAAAGTTAATTTTAATATAAAAATAATACTTTTATTTTATTAATTTGTAAAATAATATATTAAAAAAGAATATATTTTATTTAACTAAACCATATAAATAACACATCTAGATTAACTTGAGTATTTAATTATCACAATAACCTTGATTTTTTTTTAGATTCATTCATTTTACACTCCCTTGTACACTTATATTTTTTTTATACTTCTTTATTTCTTTTTCACCACATCAATTATATCATATTTTTCATTTTTTTTCCTTTTTTCATCTTATTTTTAATTTCTTTCTAGCTATTGCTCTCTTCACAATATTTCTCACACCTAAATTTTTAACTGTTTGAAATATATTTTTCCTTCCCACAGTTATATAGATATTAAAATCATAAGTTACTCATGTCATGCAATGATGGTCCATATACGGATGTTTTCATATCCGTGAAAATGAAACACACCCACCTGATCCCCGAGTCCCGACTAAAAACCATGCATGTATGCATAGAAAAGGAAAGTGATTTGACACTCCAAAGGTGGGTAGGTTAGAAATTGAAAGAAATTAAGGGATAAGGAATATGATGAGAAAGAAGAAAGAAAAAGAAAAAGATGAGGTGCATAAGGACGGAGGGAGAGGATAAAAGAATGGAATGTCAAAAGGTAATTGAAAATGATAAAAAAAATGATATTGCTTAAACTTAAAAATAATAAAGACAGATTCTATGGTGCATTTAACAGAATTGGGGCACCGGTGCATTGAATACATGTTTCAATCAACATATAACATGTGTGAATGACAATTAAAACATCTATTAATTTATTTTGACCCAGACACTTTATGTTTTTCATTTCCGTACCCATATTTCTTTTTTAATTAACTTATTACCCATATATTGTAGAAATTATGCATCGTTTTCCAGATAATGTTGTTGAATTATTCTCTGTTTTTGGTCTGAAATAATAGGAACGAAGGTTCTCTGCAAGTGCTCACGTTGATGCTTGCTCCTCTCATTGGGCCTTTGTTTTCATCTTGATCGCTATCATGGAGGTCTGGTCCAACCCCACCACCGATAACTCCTCCGCCACGACGCCGGCGAACCGCCACCGCCGAGCACCCGCCGTCCCGTCGAAGCAGCCTCCCACTTCTCCTCAGCGCGTTGACACCACCGCTGTTTCTCAGAGTTAATCCCTCTATCTCCCTCTTTCAATTGAGTTTGATTATTGGGTTTTCTGTTTGATTGCTTACGAACTTTCAAATTTGATTTTTGATTTTGTAATTTTTTTATTACATAATTGAATTTTATTTTTTGATAACCGATTTTCGATTTCTTCATGGCAAACGAATTTGAATACCCACTACCACACTAATAACCCTTCTCAAAGCTTTCTCTCTATCAACAAAAACACAAAAAAGAGTAAAAGAAGAAAAAGAAAATTTTTGAGCAATGGAGGCTTTGAAGATGAAGGTTTTCTTGGCAATGTTGGTTGCCATGTTGGTAATGGCAGCAAGTGGCATTTCAGCTGCTGAAGCACCAGCTCCTGGTCCTGCATCAGATGCCACAACCACTACTACAAAAACAACATTCTACAACGGTCATTCCACGACGGTTGTAGAGGAACCGTCGTGGAAACTGACGCGGTGGCTATTTTGAAATTATTTGCGTAGCAAACAACGACGGTTGTACGGGAACCGTCGTGGAAACAACATACAACGACGGTTCCTATACAACCGTCGTTGAAGAATCCAAGAAAAATAAAAAAAATCAATGTTTTAACGACGGTTCCCTATACAACCGTCGTTAAAAGCACCAACAACGACGGTCATAACACAACCGTCGTTGAAAAGTCCAGGAAAATTAAAAAAAATAAAAAATTAAGTTTTTAACGACGGTTGTATGACAACCGTCGTAGAAAGTAGACAGAGGCTTCAAAAAAATTGGAGGGTGTCAAAAGAAACATTTGGGGTGCAGGAGTAAAATGTGGATTCTACGACGGTCCCCTTCATAACCATCGTAGAATCCCTGTTTCAAAAAAGTGAGGGTGTGAAAAGAAAATTTTGGTGGGGTGCAGGAGTAAAATGTGGATTCTACGACGGTTCCCTTCATAACCATCGTAGAATCCCTGTTTCAAAAAAGTGAGGGTGTGAAAAGAAAATTTTGGTGTGGTGCAGGAGTAAAATGTGGATTCTACGACGGTCCCATTCACAACCGTCGTAGAATCCCTGTTTCAAAAAAGTGAGGGTGTGAAAAGAAAATTTTGGTGGGGTGCAGGAGTAAAATGTGGATTCTACGACGGTTCCCTTTATAACCGTCGTAGAATCCCTGTTTCAAAAAAGTGAGGGTGTGAAAAGAAAATTTTGGTGGGGTGCAGGAGTAAAAGGGGATTTCTACGACGGTCCCTTTCATAACCGTCGTAGAATCCCTAATTTAAACCTAGTTCGCGCAGCGCCTCCCCCACAGCGCCGTGCGACACTAGAAACCCTTTCTCTCTCTAAAAATTTCCTCTCTCCCCCACAATCGTCCCTCTCTCCCCCAGAACCGTCCCTCTACCTCTCCCACCGTCCCTCTTCCTCTTCCACCTTCCCTCTTCCTCCCACTCTCTCTCTACGTCCTATCTCTCTCTACAAGCTCTCTCTCTCTCTACGAGCTCTCTCTCTCCACCGTTCAGAAACGGTAGCCCGCTGCAGGTCGCGTCATCCCATTGCAGGCTGCTCATCTATCGTTATATTTTTCAGAAACGGTAACCCTTTTTTCCCTTTCTCTTTCTGGGTTTGTTTTCTTGTCGAGATGTTGTTTGCTTCTACGTTTCTCAGATCTTTGAAACGGAGATGAAAATTTGATAATGTTATTTTTTCAGAAACGATAACCCACTGCAGGTTTGTTTCCATTATTATTTGATTCCTGTTTCATGAATCTGTTTGTGTGGGTTCTTCATGGGTTAAGGATGTAATCACTTATTACAAATCTCACAAGGTGGTTGCAAATCCACTAATGGTTATGGAGAGAGTACAGAGGAAGATTCATAGAAAGGTTAAGCTTCTCTCTCCGATCCCAAAACCACCAGCAGAGGAGGAGAAAAAACTCGAAGAGAAAGAGAAACCCAAGCCAGAGGAGAAGAAAGAAGAGGTTTCTCTGCAAATCTCTGTTTTTTTTCCTTATTATTTTTTTATGTTTTCCTTTTATTGATTCATCTCTTGTTTGTGGTATTAGAAATTTATAATGTACTTTATCTCTGAATTTTGGGGGAATCTGTAGGGAAAAATTCAATGTCTTCTCCCGGGAAATAGTTAGATCTGGAAATATATGTAAAGACCCTCAATGGCATAACCTGGATCTATATTTCTCAAGGTGAGTGTGCTTGCGTTTACACCCTGGCTTATGACAAGATTATGCTAACTCTACTGATAGAATTCTTAAATAATTACAAACATTTCATATTATGTATTTTAGGTATAAATATAATCACTGATTGCTATTGAATTTAAGTAATACACTCTTTATGACTGTTCCTATTTGAAAGTGGAGTTTTGAGGCTAACTGATGCAGAATTTAACACTTGTTATGATCTTTAGATATAGCTATGCTCTGTTGTACTTCAGTATATTTCTATGATGACTTGGTTTTGCATTAATTGAGTGGCTCTATACCAGTTCTTAAAGCTAACAATTCAGAATGATCCCTCTACCACATCCCCCAATTTATTTATTTGCAAAAGTGTACTTAATAGTTTTATATTCATGTAACTAACTTTCATTACTCTTTTCATTTCAAAGTTCAAAATTTTATGCTGGCATCCAAAGAAGGGTGTAGTGTTGAATGCTTTTTCCCCTATGTTGAATAATACCATTTCTTTAGGTTTCCCCTTTGTGTAGGAAGACTTGTGGAGGGAAACATTCCCTGTTGGAACTGAGGTTTGTTAAATTTTATTTGTATATTTTTGTTGTGATATTGCAGCAAGTGTCTTGGTTGGGGCATCAAATGTTTTTGGTCAGTATTTTTCATTCTGAAAAATAGTTATTATGCAATTTGAACAAAAATTATATTGTTTCTGACTAATGTTTGATTTTGTTGCAGGCACTGTTGTTGCTTCCTCCTTGATGGACAGACAAGGAAGGAAAAATTACTTTTGTTATTGTAATCTTTGAGATGTTGTGTTTTTAAGTTAATTGATGTAAATTGGATTATATTGTTGCTGATATGAGGTTCTATACTATTTCTGGCTGTTTACAGGTTTGGGAAAAGCTAAAAAACAAAATGAACCTAAAAAAATCCAACTTTCCACGACGGTTGTTATATGAACCGTCGTTAAAAACTACTTCAAAGCAGTTTTTAACGACGGTTCAGATAGGAACCGTCGTTAAAAATTGCTTCAATAGTGTATGATATTCCACTTTCCACTACGGTTTAAATTATAACCGTCGTAAAAAGAATTTTTAACGACAGTTGTATAACCGTCGTAGAAAGTCTTCTTTTTACGACGGCTGGATCAACGACTGTTGTGCAAACCGTCGTAAAAGGTCATTTTTAACCGTCGTAAAAAGTCCTTTTTCCACTAGTGAACCCTCTTTGTGCCAACTCCTTTTTACTTCTTTCATGGTTCTTGCATTTGGCCTTTTCATCTAAACCCATGCTTGCTAGTTGCATGTGAAGTTTGATTTGTGCAGAGGATGTTGCGTTTACTATATTATTATTATTTTAATTTTCATATTCTTCTGTAACACAAACAAATTTGAATTTAGAATTTTTTTACTAAATCTTCACGATCCACAAATCTTCATGGCAGACGAATTTTCTTTATCAAAATTTTAAACGGTGGACCACAAATTTATGGAAATTAACAAAAAAACAATATGGGGAAAATATATAATAAAAAAAGTTTATGGAAATTAAACAAAGAAACACAAATAGAAAGTGGTACTGACATGTGGCAAGATATTATAAGTGATTCACTCTAATGCACCGGTGCCCCAGTTTTGTTAAATGCACCGGAGCAATCACCAATAATAAATTGTTTGAATATAAATATAAATATAAATACGTACCAAAGTTGTGGATTTGTGTATGGTATCAGCGTCAAACCCGTCAATCTTTGCGGTATCAAGCACCGATAGCATCACGTCAATGAAGTCTTGGTCGCCACTTGCAACTTTTTCACTTGAAGAAGCTCTCTTTTGGCGGTGCTCTTCTAACCAATCACTCAAAATCTTATCCAATTCCTTTGCAGTTTCTTTCATGGCTTTCTCATGGCCACCCACATCTAACCATCTTAAACAAGGAATAGCATCTCCTACAGTGAACACTCCCATCAAACGCATGAATTTGTTCAAAGCTTTCAAACACCTCTCTGCTTCCTTCTCTTCATCCACATCCATACTACCAAAATATCTCTTCCCAGCAATCATCCTAAGTATCATGTTGAATGTCAATTGTGCAAACCACTGCTTCAGCTCCACCAACACGTAACCGGACTCGTCCTTTCTTCTTGACCAAACACTGAATAATTCTTTGATTGAAGTTTGAAGTTCCGAGACACGAACGTGGCCTAGCAACTCGATTCGGCGATTGGAGAGGAATTCTAAGATAACAATCTTACGCAGTTCACGCCAGTATGGTCCATAGGGTGCGAACCCCAACATGGCTTGGTTGTAGGCCATGTGTTCAACTGCAACAAGCTTGGGGCGAGAGGAAACGACCATGTCGTTTGTGGTAAAGCATTCCTTTGCCATTTCCCAGTTGCTGAGCACCAACGATGGTGTGGCACCAAGCTTGATTGTGAATATGGGTCCGTACTTGTCAGCAATGGCACCCAAAGTTCTATGGGGTGTTTGAGATCCCCTCATTAGTGGGAGGTGACCGAGTATTGGCCATGCACCTGCGACTAAAGGAGCTTCTCTACCATAACCAACTTTGGAGGGACGAAACAGAAATAGATAGACAAAGAATATTAGAGAAAGGATTGCAATTGTAGTGGTGTAAATGTTTAGGACTAAATCCATTTTAGCTGGATAGCTAGTTAGATTCGAGGTTTGATCAGTTTAATTATGAGCGCCAGCTAAAGGGATATATATATATATAGATGGATAGATAGATAGAGAAATGTTGTTTGTACAACAAAGAGAGATACAGAGAGAAAGGAAAAAAAAAAGAGAGAGAAATGTGGGATGTGATAGGTGATGTGGTGGAGAGATATAGAGAGAAAAAGTATGTTGTATAAGTTGTTGTATACTTTTTGTTGTATAAATATGTTATCACATACATATGATATATCGTTGTTCACCAGTAGATATGGTTAGATTTTGTATGAAAAATAAATCCTAACTAAATAAATAAATCTGTTTGGATCCGTTTAGTTCAGATTTTTCAATTTTTCTATAAATGATCAGACCAAACCGAATTGATTAAGAGTTGGTTCGGTTTACTCGAATCCTGAATTTTATCATGTCAATACAACCAAAATTATTTTTTTAATTTTTTAGCAAATAATAAAAAATATCATTTAAGAAAAAGACAATTTAGGATAAAACCTTCTTGTTAATATTTAATTTCTCCTCTATGATAAAAACTTAGGTTGATATTTAATCTCTCATCTCTTCCAAATTTTTTACTTTAGTATAGTTTTTTTTTATTTATAGGTGGTTCGGGTTCGGTTCGTGTAACGAATCTAGTATATTTAATATGTTAATTACCCAAACTAATCATTAGTGAGTTTGATTGGTTCGGTTCCGGTCTAATCCGATTAAGATAAAAAAAATCGATCTAATTGGATTGATTCGGTTCGGTTGATGGGGTTCAACCAAACAAACACTATGCCAAAAAAAGCTATTTAAGGGCGCTTCCGTGTAGCATAAAATTCCGTATGCCCTCGTAGAAACTGCTCTTGTTTCGTCGTTAAAACGAGGGCGTGCCCAGAAGCGCCCTGAAGTTAGTAAACAAGGGCGCTTCTGAAAAACACGGAAGCGCCCTCTGCAATGTGTCAGGTGAGGAGGGCGCTTCAAGGAAGCGCCCTGGTTGGCCAGGACAAGGGCGCTTCCTTGAAGCGCCCTCAATATGCACAGAACGTGCATATGGAGGGCGCTTCAAGGAAGCGCCCTTGTCCTGGCCAACCAGAGCGCTTTCTAAAGCGCCCTCCTTCCCTTTTTTTTCTGCTCTATATAATTTAGATGAAGCTGTGAATACAGTATATTTCACACCTGCAAAACTCCATACAGCAGCCTGAATTTCATCCTTGAAATTAATGTCAAAAGTTTTTAATATACAACATCCTTAACCAAGACTAAGTCTAGTTATTAACCTATATAAAATTTGGCAGAGTTTCCTTTGTTTTTACAAGTTTTCCCAATTTATCAAACACCTGTAAAACTCCATACCATAAGCCAGAAATCATGTCATGAAAGTAATGCCATAAGTGCATATAATGTGCATAACAAACAACATCCTAAACCATCACTAAATGAACTGTAGGTTCGGAATTACTTACTTGCTTCATTTGGCTTCATTTCACTTTTTTATATATATAGATATAGGAAAATAATATTAGTAGTTTCACCCTCAAATTTTTAGGTGTTGAAAATGTGGAATAGAGAGACGTGTAGAGAAAAAAAAAGATAAGAAGACACAGAAAGTGAAAGAATCCGAACTCGCATATGTAAACACACTTTAATTTTCACATATCTTATCTTTTTATCACGTACGTCACCTTCAATATGTTTTAGGGAAATTATTCTTCCTAATCGTACTTTTGCCCCTTGAAAGGTGTATATAGAGATAGAATGAAAAAAAGGGAAATCAAAGAAAAAGAAAGTAAAAAAAATGTAACAAGTGATTTGATAGAAAAAAAATAGGGAAATTAAAATAATTGAAAACTAACCATCATCTTAGAATAATCTTCTGCCTTCAAATTAACCATCATCTTCTCAGACTTCATGATATATATTATATAGTTATAATAAAAGTAACAATACACGTGACTAAATTTATTTCAAAGTTTAACATAGGATTACATAATTTAATATAATCGACGGTGATAATCACACAACTAGCTAACACAAAGATCACATGATTTCATAACAACTTGGGAGACAAACGTGGTTTAACGAGAATCTCAAGTGGAGTAGCTTTGGTGTTGGTTAATCCAAAGGTTTCAGTCATATCAACAAGTTCAGTTGATGGATTTAAGATTTCAAAGGAGTGCAAAAAACTAGCCAGAGTTAAATGAACCATTGGAAGAGCAAAGGATATTCCCGGACAAATCCTCCTGCCATATCCAAATGGTGATAGCTCAAAATGAGAACCCTTAACATCAACATCTTTATGAGTGGTAAGAAACCTTTCTGGTTTGAACTCCAATGGATCTGACCAAACACTAGGATCTGTTTGAATCTTCCAAAGATTCACAATTAGCCTAGTTCCTTTTCTAACATTATACCCACCTAAAGTGCAATTCTTTGAGAATTCACGAGGTCCTGAAAGAGGGCCAGGTGGATGTAGTCTTAATGTTTCTTTAACTATGGCCTGAAGATATACCAACTTACTCATATCTGACTCAGTTACACATCTCTCTTTCCCAACTTGAGTGTCAAGTTCTTCTTTTGCTTTTTCCAATACAAGAGGATTAATTCTCAATAGTAAACATAGTGCCCAAGTAAGGGTAACAGAGCTTGTGTCAGTTCCTCCCAAAATTAGTGCCTGCAAATAAAGTACAAATTTCATATCATTGGAATTATGTAAGTGTATGTCTAAAATCTAAATACAACTCAATTTTTGAAAACCAAGGAATAAAACAAACAGAGATGTTAGATGCACAAAAAAGATTTTGTTCTAATTTTCACACAATTTGGTTTTGGTTGAAACAGAGTAGGAATTGAAAAATATAATGTTACATGAATTATGAGTTTATATACCAATGTTGTGGACTTGATTATGGGATCAGCATCAAACCCTTCAATTGTTGTTCCTTCAAGCAATGAAATCATCACATCCATGAAATCTTGATCACGTTCTATCTTTTCACCCAAAGCTCTGTTCTGGCGGTGCTCCTCTAACCACTCACCTACAATTTTGTCCAATTCCTTGGCAGTTTTTTTCATGGCCTTCTCATGGCCACCAAAATCAAACCATCTCAAATAAGGAATAGCATCTGCCACTGTGAATACACCCATCAAACGCATGTACTCCTTTAAAGCTTTTATAGACCTTTGTGCTTCTTGCTCATCAACCATATTCATAGCACCGAAATATCGTTTCCCAACGGCCATTCGAAGAACCATGTTGAATGTCAATTGAGTAAACCATTGCTTCAACTCCACCAACACATAGCCATCCCCATTTTTTTTGCTTGACCAAACATTAAAGAGCTCTTTAATTGAAGTTTGACCTTCCAAGGCACGAACATGGCGTAGTTGTTCAACACGGCGATTACTAAGGATTTGTAAAGTTGCAATTTTGCATAATTGGCGCCAATAAGGACCATAAGGTGCAAAGCCAAACATGGCTCCGTTGTAGGTCATATGTTGAGTTGCAACAAGGTTGGGGCGAGAGGAAACAGCCATGTCATTTATGGTGAAGCATTCTTTGGCCATTTCCCAGTTGGAGAGTACCAAAGCACGTGTGGCACCAAGCTTGATGGTGAATAGAGGTCCATATTTATCAGCCAAGGCACCTAAGGTTCTATGGGGTGTTTGTGAACCACTAAATAGTGGGAGGTGACCAAGTATTGGCCATGCACCTGCTGCTGAGGGAGTCTCTTTTCATGAGCAACTTTGGAGGAACGGTATAGAAACAAATAGTACAAGGAGAATAGAGAAAGGAGCAGGGGCGGAGCCAGGAATTTTGCTCTAGGGGGGGCCAAAATCTACTTATTACTAAAAAATGTATTTACACAGTGAGGTGTATATTGGAGGCAATAAAATTGATATATATAATAGAAACAAAACTATCCAAATGATCATATCCAATCTCTAATATTAAACAAATCAAAAACCATAGTAGAAAAGTAGAAATGTCAATGAAAATAATTAAAGAAGGCGTACCTCAAAATAAATAACTATAGAGAATAATAACAGTCTATCTATTCCAAACCAAAAAGTTAGCTTCATCACCAATAATGTTTCTATGTCAATGAAATCTTAGGCAAGTAGAGAACCTACAAGATTTAACAATCAAATTAAGTAAGGTCAAAGAAGATATACCTATAGTTAATATTGTAAGTTGAAATTTATACCTTCATAAATGAAGTTGTGCTCGTCGTTGCTTCATAGAGTAAAAGTCATCAATCACCATATCTGTGGTAAAATTTTCAGCAATCTCCTTCTCAATATAAACAATCATGTAATCAGTGAGAAAATCATCTTCCATCTTGTTGCGTAATCTTGTTTTTATAATTTTCATAGCTGAAAAAGCACGTTCTGTGGTTGCCGTTGACACAGGAAGAGTCAAAACAAGTCACAACAATCTATCAAATAATGGATAAAAAACCGATTTGCCAGTCTCAACTAATTTCTGACATAATTCTCCAACAGTGGACAAATTTTGAAAGTTGACATCTTTAAGCACATCAAAGTCATAATGTTGCAATTCATATTCTAGCTGAATCTTTTCTTGGTCAGAAAAATCTGAAGAGTAAAATTTCCCAACAAGACTGCAAATGTCACCAATATTAAATGATTTGAATGCATCTTTAGGACCTAAAGCTGTGCTCAATGTAAGAAGCTCGGTTGCTTGCTCACTGAATCTACTATTCAATTCTTTCAGCTGATAATCTATGACAGTATTAAATATATCTACATGATAATGATGCTCAACTGTCACAGAATCCTTTTGACGACGAGATCGAATTATGTCAGAGAAAGAAGCACTCATATCAGGAATTTGAATAGATTGACTATTGCAAAAGGATCTAACTTTTTCTAAAAGATCATCCCAACCAAAATCTCTTAGCTTTTGAATTAATGATTTTGTGCTAGAAACCAAACACATGGCATTCAAAATGTCTTGAGATTTATGCTGCAAAGCTTGACAAAGTTTGTCAGTAATTCCCATAACTTCTTTCATCAAATGTAAGACAAACACAAAATCAAATGAGAGTAGTACTTTAAGAGCATAAGTAGCATCACCTCGTTGAGAATAGGTAGATCCTTTAACAGCTAAATCTTCAAGAACTGAAGTTGTTGCATTATACATGCGTAAAAGGCTGCATATTGAATTGAAATGGGAACTCCATCTAGTATCTCCAGGTCTCTGTAATGTGCCAATTTGATTACATCCTCTTCCAGTCTCAATGTCATCATTTGCAACCAAACGTGCAATTTCAGATGCATAAGCAGCTTGCAACTCATCATTACGTTTACAAGAAGAACTCACAACATTGACAATCATAATCAAATTTTGAAAAAAAGCATGAACATCAACAACTTCTTTAGCTGAAGCAATAAGAGCTAATTGTAATTGATGAGCCAAACAATGCACATAATATGCATAAGGACACTCTTGAAGAATTAAAGCTTGCAAACCATTCCATTCTCCACGCATATTGCTAGCTCCATCATATCCTTGGCCCCGAACATTTTGAATGTTGAGATTATGATGAGATAATATTGAACAAATTCCCTGCTTAAGTGTGGATGATGTAGTATCTCTCACATGTATCATATCTAAGAAACGCTCCCTCACATATCCATTTTTATCAACAAATCTAATAACAAGAGCCATTTGTTCTCTTTTAGATTCATCGCGAGCTTCATCGACAATTAAACAAAATTTTGCATTACCAATCTCTTCTCGAATTTCCTTTTGCACCTTTCTAGCAAAGACATGTAAAATTTCTTTTTGAATAGTAGGTGAAGTGTATCTTGCATTTTGAGGGGCATTTTCCAAGACAACTTCATCTACTTCTTTATTATAAGAAGCCAAAAGCTTTATCATTTCAAGAAAATTACCTCTGTTTCTAGATCCCACACTTTCATCATGTCCTCTAAAAGCACAAGCTTGAAATGTCAACCATTTAACTACATCCACAGAGGCTTTAAGACGCAACCGATTACTCAATATTTGTTGTGAAGTCTGTTTAAATAGCACTTTATCAATATGACAAGATTGATTTTTGAAATCTTCACAACATCTAAGAGCAACATTATGAGGTGAATTAGGACTTTTTCCCACATGAGATAAAAAAGCACAATCTTTTCCACTATTCACTTTTCTCCAATTTCTAAATCCTTTTGAAGTGAAAGGACTTGACTTTTTAGAGAATAAATAGCATGGAAAACAAAAGACTGCATCTTCTTCTGGTGAATACTCTAACCAAGGAAAAGTTCTAAACCAATGAGCTTGAAATCGACGAGGATGATCATCTTGACCAGAAAGTGGATACACATCCATTAAAAACTGAAATGGTCCAAACTTTATATATGCCCTACGAATTTCATCTTGTTGATTAATAGGATAATTTGAAATTTGTGGACGTTTTCCGGGATCACGTATCAAAGTATCAATATTAATTTTTTCTTGCTCAATCCTCAAAACTTTGGAAGCATGTGGTTGGATAGGTTTCTCTATCTCTATGGTTGACACTCTAGGTTGTTCAACCTCAACAATAGGTTGTATTTCTTCACCATCTCTTTCCTTTCTCTTAAAAAATGAGTCAATTGTTTTCTTTTTAAACATGTTTCAACCTAAAGGAAATATACAATTAATACAAATATTAGAATTAAAGAAATTGACAATAATAAATTTCAAATAATTCTACAGGTAAAGGAATTATATATAACCATTCTAATAATTATAAATTAAGATTTAATTAAAAAAATATTACCGTTACAATTTATAAAAAAATCATTATCATAAAATTTAAGTATTTCATCAAAATTCAACTTCTTAAAAGGTGAAGTAAAAAGAGAAATTAATAGGCTGATTTGTTTAAAAATTTAACGTGAACTTAGTTGTAAGCCTGTAACAGAAGATGGAAGTAGGCAAGGCAATTAGCATTTAGCAAAACAATTACAAGAGGAAAAAAATATCTACTTTGATTAAAATTTGATTCAAATGCCTACTATATTTGCAAGAGAAAATATTTGATTTGGTTAATAAAGTTGAAGTGAACTTACAGTACAGAAGCAACAAAGGAGCAACAAAAATTGTAGAGGAAACAAAGCTACAAATGCAAAACCAGAGAGCAAGAAAAAATGTAGGAGGGGAGCACAAGTCAGCAAGGAGAAAAAAATGCAAGAGAAAGAAGTGAAATCATCAAGCAAAGGAGATGAAATGGAGAGATGGAGAGAATGTGAAAAAAGAAACGTAGAGAGGAAGGAAGGAACTTACTTGCTAAAGTAAACTTACTTCCTAAAGTTACTGTGCATTCTGCAAATAAAAGGACAACTTTTCACTTTCCTTTTAAATTGTTAACTTAATAATTAAAATAAAAAATGGAACTTGCGGTTTCCTTGTAGGCTTGTAGCATAGATCTGTGGCAGGGGTATTGTAGAATAGGTTGGTGGCAGGATTGGGGGGGCCAAAAAATATTTTTTATATATAATATTGTAACAAATTCCAATTTTTTGGGGGTGGCCGTGGCAGGGGTAGGCCACCCCGCTCCCTCCGCCCCTGGAAAGGAGTACTATTACAGTGGCGCTTAGGCAATTTAGAACTAAATCCATTTGTGTACCTTGTAAAGGGCCTGCTGCAAGAGAGGTGCTAATGGTGAAGGTGAAAAAAAAGGAAAGTTATGCATGTGACCGAATTATAGTATATCTGTGCACAGAAGGAAGGAAGATAAAAGAGAGAAATTCACAGAATTTGAATTTTTAGTTTTGGCAGAAATAAAATATTAAAAGTTACGATAAAAATATTAAATAATTTCAGTTAAAATAGTAAATTTTATTTAAATAAAACTCTCCATTTTTTATCTGCATGAAATTTCTCAACAAGTTAACAAATTTGTTTAATATCAAATGATTTCTTTAGGATCTAAGCTTTGTTTGGATGAGAAGGGAAGATGAGAGGAAGAAAAATAGGTAAAAAGAAAATGGAAGGAAGACAAAATAAAGAAAAAGTGAGAGGATTTTTTAGTTGTTTGGTTTGAATGAAAAAATAAAGAAGAAGTGAAGGTAAGAAAAATAAGTATGATATATAATTACTCATTTATCCCTGTATTTGGAATTAGTAATAATATTTATATTTATGCATAATATTATTTCTTACATTATTTTTTTTAATATTTTTATGATTTACTTTTTTTTTATTATTATTCTACACATATTATGAGTAACCAATTCTTTGATGATGCAGCAGCGGATTGGTTTCAAAGGATTTTTTCGTTTGGCCTTTTATTTTCCTTGTTCTTATTTTCATTTTTTTATCTTTCGCAATAAAAAAACTCAGATAATTAAAATATATTATACAATTATTGTGCAGGTCCATCTCTCATTTACCACACCACCATCAAGGTCTGTCCAAGTTTTCCCCAAAACCACCATAGCCTCCATGAGAGCCACCCTCCTCCATCCATCAATTTTTGTTAAAACAAAAAAAAAATAGAAAAATCAGATTAAAAAACAATGAAATCAAAAGCAAAAAAATGTGGGAAATGGCAGAAACAAGGAGGAGTTGTTGCTACTGCACCGTTCCTCCGCCTTCTCTACACCATCATCATTTGCACCACGCCCAGCCATTGCTATGCGGTGGTCGTTTAGCCTGTCTATAGAGAGGTACCATCACAGCGGGCAGTGGCTACTTTATAGAAAATTTTGCTGGAAAAATGGATCTTCACACAGCAATTTGAAAAGGGGGGTAAATCGGTTTCTTTACCCACATTATCATTGATCTGTTCATTTTCACACCTCTAGTGAGAAGAAAACTGAAACCGCACTGTTTATGTATTATTTTCCTCACCCTCTCGTTTTCTTGGCCGCCCCAAACGAGTTTCCTTCCAGTTTTACGGCCAATTCCATTCTTCCAACTTCTCACGAAACAAAAAGAGCGGTGAACTTGGTTAAATCTTTTATTTAATTCAAATAATTGTAATTTAAATTTTTAGTTTTTTTATGACATAATTTTAAAAATATATTCAAATCAAACAATTTTTTTAATGTTATATTACGTTACCTAACGATATTTTCTCCCTTTTTTCGTATTTTTTGTAATGTTCGTATGTTTTTCCTTTTGATATTTTTACTTTTTATATACTAATATTTCTAATAAAATCTTACCATAATTTTAAATAGGGTAAAATAACATTTTAATCCCTATAAAATACCCGAGTTTTTATTTTCATTCCTCGAAAATTTTTCTTTTTTACTTCATCCTTATAAAATATTTATGTTATTTTTTTAGTCTTTGATGTTGATTCTACTGTTAATTGTGGATGTGTCGAATGCCCATAATAGTCAATAATACTTCAGAAGTATCCTAGCACATTATATAAGAGTGTTAGCTTCCTTAAACTCATTTAGAGAGTCAAACTTCATGGTCAATTTGAACTCAAATTCTTTGTACATTTCCTCCTTCTTATATATCACAAATAGTCTTTGCATGTATTTTAGGAAGGTAACACTGTTGTATAATGTGTCAGGGTACAATACTTATGATTACTAATTGTGATGAGCGTTCCACACATTCATAATTAATAGTGAAATCAACAACAGGGACTAAAAATAGCTTAACTATTTTATAAGTATCAAATAAAAAAGAAAAATTTTCCAGGGACGAAAATCAAAACTCGGGTATTTTATAAGGACTAAAATGTTATTTTACCCTTTTAAATATTATCTTATCTTCTCTAAATAAGAAAAAAATAAAATAATAAAAAGTTAAAACTTTTTTTTGACAAAATAAAGATAAATAACAAGAGTTATAAAGAAATACTTAATACTATATAATTTATGAAATTTTTAGGGGGGCGAAGTAATAGTTCATGAAATATATTATACGGGACCTATATAGTTAATAAAAAAATTAAAAAATTTTAGGGGGTCGTGGCCTCTACCCGCTCCCTTGGCTACGCCCCTGGAGAAATTTAAACAACTATGATACATTACATTCTCATCTTTCACATTTTATTCACACTTTTTTTTCTTTTTTTATAATATAAAGTAGGGTAAAATATGTTTTTAGTCCCTGTAAAATAGGCGAGTTTTGCTTTTAGTCCCTATAAAATTTTTCTTTAGCAAAGCGTCCTTCCAAATATTTTTTTTTGTAATTAGTCCCTCCCTTCAATTGGCGTGTGCCAGGTGCTGAGGTGGCACATTTTTTTTGTCCTATGTGTCAATTATTGTATTTCTGGCGGTCTTAAACCGCCAGAAACATTGATGCTGACCGCCAGAAACAATCTTCTCCCCCTCCCCCTCCCCCTCCCCCTCTCCCTTCCCGCAAGAACTACCCACCCACCATTTTTCCCCACCGTTCCTTCATAATAGTTTGTGGGGGTTCACGTTAAAACACATGTGGCATTTAATATGACTTTATAATAGAAGAATAGCTATTTCCTTTTAAAAAAAAAGAGCAGAGGAAGAGAATAACAAGGAACAATTACACCATTATGGTCTCTAAGTTCATTTCTAATAGAATTGTGGGTTTATTAACATTATTTAGACACCATATGATGCAATCCCAAAATAAAATTGACAGGAAATCAATAATATTCATTTACTCAGTTATTCAATTGATAAATGATAAGTAATGGTGCAGCTGTGGAAGATAATTAGACAGGAATGATTTTCTTTTTTCTTATTCTTTTCCCCAATTTTTGTTCGTATATGAAAAGGGAAATAAGGAACAAGTGCATCAGGTTTTCCAACAATTTGTGCGCCTGCATCAATGTCAGTTAAGATTAGTACCTAACTACCTATCAGTCGACTCCGCAACAAAGTTCATGCTTTCATGAAATTCATGACATGAATTATTGTGATTAATAGAATACCATATATAATTCAAGGGAAGAGAAAGAAAATGACAAAAGGAAGAAGGATCACAGTTAAATCGTTTGCTTCATGAGGAGCTTGATGAGGAGCTTGGAGGTGAGGTTATCAGCAGAGTGGAAAACAGAGTAGAGAGAGGGAGAGAGGGTTGGTGAAGTTGGAACGAAGGAAGGAATAAGCTGCGGAAGGCAACGATGGAACTTGTTTGTCCCACTCCCATTGGCATTCAGCGTTTTGGATGAGATTGAGATTGAGAATAAGATGCTTCCATATCATTCCGCTATGATTGCTGTCTGGCCGGTAGAAAAGGGGATTTCACGTTAAAACTATATATTATGAAGGAGGGTGGGGGTTCACGTTATAGGGATTAGCAGAGGCTGAGGTTATGGGGGTTCACATTAAAAATGGTGGGTGGGTGGGTAGTTCTTGCGGTAAGGGAGAAGGGGGAGGGGGAGAAGATTGTTTCTGGCGGTCAGCATCAATGTTTCTGGCGGTTTAAGACCGCCAGAAATACAATAATTGACACGTAGGAGAGAAAAAATGTGCCACCTCAGCACCTGATACACGCCAATTGAAGGGAGGGACTAATTGAAAAAAAAATTGGAAGGACGCTTTGCTAAAGAAAAATTTTATAGGGACTAAAAGCAAAACTCGCCTATTTTACAGGGACCAAAAACATATTTTATCCTATAAAGTATCACTTTTTTTCATTTCTTTATTTTTTTTCCTCTCTCCTTTTTTCTGTTTCCCAAATTTTAAAATAAGTTTCTTTTTATTCATATATTTGTAAATTAAAGATAAATGCTTGTAAAAATTAAGTGTTGACTAAAAAAAGGAGGTGTGGACAATAATGCTCACTGTAACTTTAATTTTTTTCATATTAATTTTTATTATATTTCATTTTTTTATATCTTTATTTTTTTTTCACTAGATTAGTTATTTTATTTTTAATTTTATTTTCTTTACTTTTCCATTTTCTACACTTCTCACATTTAATTTATTAGTGTGAGAATATTTTTCTAGAGCGAATTCAGTGACTTTGCTTCACAAAGTCACCATGACTTTGCTACTCTTTTAGCCATGGGATGAATCTAATGCACCAAATTTAGTCTTGTGTATTGCTTTTCTTTTCTAAAAAAATTATTTTGTATAAACAATAACGTTGGCACTTTAGTATCACACTACAGCTATATTAACTAGTTATGTACAATTTTTCCTTGATAATAATATATAAAATTCATCTAATATAGATATTAGATATGTTTGGTATGAATTTAATATTCCTGAAAATATTTTTTAAAAAAGATTTTCTTTAAAAAATTTAAAAAATTTAAATAAAAAAATATGATAAAATGAAAATAACTTGCATTCCCATGAGAATATAAAATTCCAACCCCTTTACCATGAAAATAAAAAGTGGCCAAAACAAGGATAAAATATTTTCATGGCAATCAATAATAATACTCAAAAATATTTTTCTAAAACTTGAATCAAATTAATTTTTTTATTATTAATAACTATCATATTGTAGCTATATTTCCTCACCAAAAAACATATTGTAGCTATATTTTATTTATTATTTTCAAGGAAAAAAACTATATATGACTTATTAATATAGCTACAATGTGATGCTAATTGTCAATGTCATTGTTTACACAAAAATATTTTTTTGAAAAAGAAAAGCTTTTTAGTACACAAGATAAAATTTGGTACATTAAATTCATCCAATGACTATAATAAGTAGCAAAGTTAGGGTGACTTTGGTGGAATCCGCTCCCAATATTTTTCCTTCTCACGGTGCCTGCTACTGATTAATTATTTACCACGTGGCTTTTTCACGGTGAGGATTCTCTCCAGTTCAAAACTGGATTAGTTTTAAATTGGATGAATTTAGTCCATTAAAATTTAGTTTTGTAAAATAAAATATTTATAAAATAATATATTTAATAGTAAAAGATGAAACTGGGTAGTTATTTTTCAAATAAACTGTCAATTTGGTCCCTGAAAGATTGAATGACGTTCATTTTAATCCCTGAAAGAAGGAAACTGTCAATTTAGTCCCTGAATGTACTTTTCGTCTTTCAATTTAGTCCCTCTGTTACAATCCTTCCGTTAACCTTAACGGAGACGTTGACGTGGCACGTTAAGTGCCACGTATATACAATGACGTGTCAATAAAATTATTCATTTTAGTCACTCATGATTAAATTAGTTCATTTTAGTCTCTCATTAATGTTAATGATTTCATTTTCATCTCTCCTGCTACATTTGTCTCTAACAACCTATTCCTCCCAAATTCAAACAGAAGAAACCCTAACCCCAAATTGACAATAGATTTTTAGACCAAAATGAAGAATTTAAATTGCAATATTTGGACTAACCCCTCATTTTGGTACCCTAAAAGATTTGAAGTCAGTCATATTAGTCCCTGAAAAAATAAAATTGTAATTTTCGTATGAAAAGTTATTCAATTTTAGTCTTTGAAAAATGAAAAATCATTCACTTCAGTTCTTGAAAGATTTTTTTAAATGTCAATTTAGTCCATAAAAATGACTAAATTGAATGAATTTTCCATCTTTCAAAAGCGAAAATGCAATTTCCATCTCCGAGGACTAATGTAACTGATCCTAAATCTTTTGGGCCTAAAAGATGGAAATTGCATTTTTCGTTTTGAAAGATGAAAAATCATTCAATTTAGTCATTTTTAGGGACTAAATTGACATTTAAAAAAATCTTTCAAGGACTAAAGTGAACAAATTTTCATTTTTGAAGAACTAAATTGAATAACTTTTCATTTTTCAAGAACGAAAATTGCAATTTCATTTTTTCATGGACTAATATGACTGACTTCAAATCTTTCAGGGTACCAAAATGAGGGGTTAGTCCAAAAACTGTATTTTAAATTATTCGTTTTGGTCTAAAAAATCTATTGTCAATTTGGGAGTTAAGCTTTCTTCTGTTTGAATTTGGGAGGAACATGTTGTTAAAGACAAATATAGAAGGAGGGATGAAAATGAAATAATTAACTAAAATAAACTAATTTAATCATGAGTGACTAAAATGAACTATTTTATTAATGATGGACTAAAAAGAATAATTTTATTGACACATCGTTATGTACACGTGGCACTACGTCAACGTCTCCATTAAGATTAACTGACGAATTGTAACAGAGGGACTAAATTAAAAGACGGAAAATACATTCAAGGATTAAATTGACAATTTCCTTCTTTTAAGAACTAAAATAAAGAATGCCCAATCTTTCATGATCAAATTTACAAATTATTCTTATTATTCAATTGCAGGGATCCGCATCGGAAAGCTTGAATGCTTCCAGTCTTTTTCTGTAGTTGTGACTCACAAATGAAAGCCATCGTGTGAGAATGAGTCGAAGCGGTGAAAATTTAATTTGTCACATCCTCCTCCAGGCTCTTACGTGTTAGACTTGAAATGCAAAAGCTCCAGTCCATTCTCATTATTTTCTAACGACGTGAATACGCGTTACACCCGCAAGCTTCCAAAGCAATAATGGGAGACAACTCAAATATGGAGGCTCCTTCGGGACTGGATGAGCATCGCTGTAGTTAGTTCCTTGTCTGAATCAAAGATATTGGTGACATAGTGCACAGGGGCGGAGCCAGAAATTTTGCTCTAGGGGGCCAAAATCTACTTATTACTAAAAATGTATTTACACAGTGAGGTGTATATTGGAGGCAATAAAATTGATATATATATAATAGAAATAAAACTATCCAAATGATCATATCCAATCTCTAATATTAAACAAATCAAAAACCATAGTAGAAAAGTAGAAATGTCAATGAAAATAATTAAAGAAGGCGTACCTCAAAATAAATAACTATAGAGAATAATAACAGTCTATCTATTCCAAACCAAAAAGTTAGCTTCATCACCAATAATGTTTCTATGTCAATGAAATCTTAGGCAAGTAGAGAACCTACAAGATTTAACAATCAAATTAAGTAAGGTCAAAGAAGATATACCTATAGTTAATATTGTAAGTTGAAATTTATACCTTCATAAATGAAGTTGTGCTCGTCGTTGCTTCATAGAGTAAAAGTCATCAATCACCATATCTGTGGTAAAATTTTCAGCAATCTCCTTCTCAATATAAACAATCATGTAATCAGTGACAAAATCATCTTCCATCTTGTTGCGTAATCTTGTTTTTATAATTTTCATAGCTGAAAAAAGCACGTTCTGTGGTTGCCGTTGACACAGGAAGAGTCAAAACAAGCCGCAACAATCTATCAAATAATGGATAAAAAACCGATTTGCCAGTCTCAACTAATTTCTGACATAATTCTCCAACAGTGGATAAATTTTGAAAGTTGACATCTTTAAGCACATCAAAGTCATAATGTTGCAATTCATATTCTAGCTGAATCTTTTCTTGGTCAGAAAAATCTGAAGAGTAAAATTTCCCAACAAGACTGCAAATGTCACCAATATTAAATGATTTGAATGCATCTTTAGGATCTAAAGCTGTGCTCAATGTAAGAAGCTCGGTTGCTTGCTCACTGAATCTACTATTCAATTCTTTCAGCTGATAATCTATGACAGTATTAAATATATCTACATGATAATGATGCTCAACTGTCACAGAATCCTTTTGACGACGAGATCGAATTATGTCAGAGAAAGAAACACTCATATCAGGAATTTGAATAGATTGACTATTGCAAAAGGATCTAACTTTTTCTAAAAGATCATCCCAACCAAAATCTCTTAGCTTTTGAATTAATGATTTTGTGCTAGAAACCAAACACATGGCATTCAAAATGTCTTGAGATTTATGCTGCAAAGCTTGACAAAGTTTGTCAGTAATTCCCATAACTTCTTTCATCAAATGTAAGACAAACACAAAATCAAATGAGAGTAGTGCTTTAAGAGCATAAGTAGCATCACCTCGTTGAGAATAGGTAGATCCTTTAACAGCTAAATCTTCAAGAACTGAAGTTGTTGCATTATACATGCGTAAAAGGCTGCATATTGAATTGAAATGGGAACTCCATCTAGTATCTCCAGGTCTCTGTAATGTGCCAATTTGATTACATCCTCTTCCAGTCTCAATGTCATCATTTGCAACCAAACGTGCAATTTCAGATGCATAAGCAGCTTGCAACTCATCATTACGTTTACAAGAAGAACTCACAACATTGACAATCATAATCAAATTTTGAAAAAAAGCATGAACATCAACAACTTCTTTAGCTGAAGCAATAAGAGCTAATTGTAATTGATGAGCCAAACAATGCACATAATATGCATAAGGACATTCTTGAAGAATTAAAGCTTGCAAACCATTCCATTCTCCACGCATATTGCTAGCTCCATCATATCCTTGGCCCCGAACATTTTGAATGTTGAGATTATGATGAGATAATATTGAACAAATTCCCTGCTTAAGTGTGGATGATGTAGTATCTCTCACATGTATCATATCTAAGAAACGCTCCCTCACATATCCATTTTTATCAACAAATCTAATAACAAGAGCCATTTGTTCTCTTTTAGATTCATCGCGAGCTTCATCGACAATTAAACAAAATTTTGCATTACCAATCTCTTCTCGAATTTCCTTTTGCACCTTTCTAGCAAAGACATGTAAAATTTCTTTTTGAATAGTAGGTGAAGTGTATCTTGCATTTTGAGGGGCATTTTCCAAGACAACTTCATCTACTTCTTTATTATAAGAAGCCAAAAGCTTTATCATTTCAAGAAAATTACCTCTGTTTCTAGATCCCACACTTTCATCATGTCCTCTAAAAGCACAAGCTTGAAATGTCAACCATTTAACTACATCCACAGAGGCTTTAAGACGCAACCGATTACTCAATATTTGTTGTGAAGTCTGTTTAAATAGCACTTTATCAATATGACAAGATTGATTTTTGAAATCTTCACAACATCTAAGAGCAACATTATGAGGTGAATTAGGACTTTTTCCCACATGAGATAAAAAAGCACAATCTTTTCCACTATTCACTTTTCTCCAATTTCTAAATCCTTTTGAAGTGAAAGGACTTGACTTTTTAGAGAATAAATAGCATGGAAAACAAAAGACTGCATCTTCTTCTGGTGAATACTCTAACCAAGGAAAAGTTCTAAACCAATGAGCTTGAAATCGACGAGGATGATCATCTTGACCAGAAAGTGGATACACATCCATTAAAAACTGAAATGGTCCAAACTTTATATATGCCCTACGAATTTCATCTTGTTGATTAATAGGATAATTTGAAATTTGTGGACGTTTTCCGGGATCACGTATCAAAGTATCAATATTAATTTTTTCTTGCTCAATCCTCAAAACTTTGGAAGCATGTGGTTGGATAGGTTTCTCTATCTCTATGGTTGACACTCTAGGTTGTTCAACCTCAACAATAGGTTGTATTTCTTCACCATCTCTTTCCTTTCTCTTAAAAAATGAGTCAATTGTTTTCTTTTTAAACATGTTTCAACCTAAAGGAAATATACAATTAATACAAATATTAGAATTAAAGAAATTGACAATAATAAATTTCAAATAATTCTACAGGTAAAGGAATTATATATAACCATTCTAATAATTATAAATTAAGATTTAATTAAAAAAATATTACCGTTACAATTTATAAAAAAATCATTATCATAAAATTTAAGTATTTCATCAAAATTCAACTTCTTAAAAGGTGAAGTAAAAAGAGAAATTAATAGGCTGATTTGTTTAAAAATTTAACGTGAACTTAGTTGTAAGCCTGTAACAGAAGATGGAAGTAGGCAAGGCAATTAGCATTTAGCAAAACAATTACAAGAGGAAAAAAATATCTACTTTGATTAAAATTTGATTCAAATGCCTACTATATTTGCAAGAGAAAATATTTGATTTGGTTAATAAAGTTGAAGTGAACTTACAGTACAGAAGCAACAAAGGAGCAACAAAAATTGTAGAGGAAACAAAGCTACAAATGCAAAACCAGAGAGCAAGAAAAAATGTAGGAGGGGAGCACAAGTCAGCAAGGAGAAAAAAATGCAAGAGAAAGAAGTGAAATCATCAAGCAAAGGAGATGAAATGGAGAGATGGAGAGAATGTGAAAAAAGAAACGTAGAGAGGAAGGAAGGAACTTACTTGCTAAAGTAAACTTACTTCCTAAAGTTACTGTGCATTCTGCAAATAAAAGGACAACTTTTCACTTTCCTTTTAAATTGTTAACTTAATAATTAAAATAAAAAATGGAACTTGCGATTTGCTTGTAGGCTTGTAGCATAGATCTGTGGCAGGGGTATTGTAGAATAGGTTGGTGGCAGGATTGGGGGGCCAAAAAATATTTTTTATATATAATATTGTAACAAATTCCAATTTTTTGGGGGTGGCCGTGGCAGGGGTAGGCCACCCCGCTCCCTCCGCCCCATTAGTGCAGATATTTTATCCTAAAAGTAAAATTTTCCGGAATAATCCTATCGTTGACAAAAAGGATAAAATAAAAGAGATTATCAAATGGATAGGACAAAATGCTGAAATGTACCGGTAAAAGCATTGTACCAAAAAGTCCAAGGCCTATGGACCACAAAAGAAAAAAAAAACTACACGGATTAGAGATGAGAAAGAAAGAAGAAAAGTACCAGTAAAAGCATTGTACCAAAAGTCCAAGGCCTGGACCACAAAAGAAAAAAAAAAACTACACGGATTAGAGATGGGAAACAAAGAAATGTTTAGCTGTTAGATACTTAGAGCATCATTATCGGTTGCTCATGAAGCAACCATACCAGTCAAGCAACGTTGCTTGCTGGTCAGGGCCCATTGGAAGCAATTGTATTTGGAGTGCTTCCTGGGCAAGGATGCTTTAGCTAGTAATCTGAAAATCAACCAACAAATATTAAAAAATAATTTTTGTATGTATTGGAAGCACCCAAAGAGAGTTGCTCCATTGTAGAAATAAAGTGCTTGGAGGTGCTTACATTTGGAAAAGTAAAAATGAGTGATGTGTACGTGTGGGTCCCATGGGAAGCACCCAAATGGAGTTGCTCCATTGTGGATGCTCTTAGGAGGTGTTTACTTTGAGCTGTTGTTGGACTTATGCTTATCTAAAAGGAATAAAAAAATTAAAGATATGTGTAATACTCTTTTAGATTGTTTTATAATAGTTGTATTTTAGAACTGCTAAATAATCTAAATTTATGAGTATGCGTGCTTGTTTTGTTATTATAATCTATAGTGCACTGTTGTATTACTCTTTATTTAGCATACTATAAGTTATGTAAGTGTCGTTTAACTTTTTTCAATGAACTGATATTTCACAAAAAAAAAAAGATGGGAAACAATTGGAACCGTGAAATTTTATTAATTTAAAGATAATTAATGGTTACATAGTGCTGATATTTTATCCTAAAAATAAAAATTTTCGGATAAAAAATAATACTAGTAAATGGACTGGACAAAATGCTGAATAGTAAAATCTTTGTTTCAAAAGTCCAACACGGCCCATGGACTTGGACCACCCAAAAGAAAAATTACGGTGACTGGAGTAGGAAACAATTGGAACCATAAAATTTTACTAATTTAAAGATTTAAAGAGATATTAATAATATGGACAAAAAAAAGAGATATTAATAAATTAATTAAAATAATTTTTTAATTTAGTGAATATAAATTTAATTACATAAAAAATATTGTACCTTATTAATATATGAATTATTTTTGTAAATTACTTTAAAAAATTCATTGTGCATATATATATTTAAGAAAATTGATATGATGATATTTATTATTTTTAACACTGAAATAATATTCATTTACAAAAATTCAATTTTATCCGTATTTTTAAGTTAAAATGGTTTTAAAAAATAAATAAAAATAATAAATCAAAGAGTAAAATATATTTTTACTCCTTGCAATTAGACTGAGTTTTGCTTTTAGTACTCATAAATGTTTTTTTATGTTCCCACAAATGCAATTTTTTTAAATTAGTCATTGTTGTTAAACCTCCAGTTAACTCTAACGGTTCTCCTCCTTCTCCTCTTCTTCTTCTTTTTCTGCATCATGCTTTTTAAAAAAAAAATAACAAATTTTTCTCTGCACTACAAGAATGCGTGACTTTATACGCGAAAATGTAACAACGACCATGCACCGTTGCTACTTCGTCGCTACGTCATTAAATATGAAGTTTAACGCGTAACAGTGTCATTAATACATTATGACGGCTAGGCCGTTGCTAGGTTTTTGTACGCAACGACGGCCTGACCATCACTATAGTTAAAATTTCAATTTTGTTTCTAGAAAATTCAAAAAATAGCACTAATTAAACTTGGCGATGGCCCAAGCCTTCGCTATGTTTTAATCAAAACTTTAAAATTGGCGCCTCTGCGTCACGTAAGCGACGGTTGGGCCGTCGCTACGTTGGTTTTTAAATTGTGTGACGGCTGTAGTGACGGTAAGATAAAAACCTGTGCGCACTTAAACCCTTCCCCATCCCTTTCCACCTTTCTTCATCAGCTTCTCCTCCGCCAAGCTCTTTGCTGTAGAAACCATAGAAAACACTAGAAGGGGGGTTGAATAGTGTTTTATAAATCTTAAACTATTTTTAGAAAACCTTTCACAAGCATCACTTTTCACAAAGAGATTTTTATAACTTGCTGAAACTGGGAGTTTTATGCTTGCTGAAGTTACTTCAGCAGGTTCAATAAAATAGTTCACAAAACTTGTTTTTCAGCTTAGAGTTATAAAACAACAATCTCAGAACCCTCCACGTTAGTATAAACCAAATATAAATGAGTTAAGGGTAAGAGAAGACTTAGCCAAAGATTTATACTGGTTCACTCACCACCACTGTGAGCTATGTCCAGTCCCAAAGCCAACCAGGTAAGGATTTTCACTATCTGATCAGATATACAAGTATTCTTTTCTATCAAGCCTCTTCAGGCTCTACTACAACAAGTATTGTTTCCTACCAAGCCTCTCCAGGCTCAAACAGAAGAGCTGTTTTAGAAGAAAGATTGCCCAAGCTTTTAAACTACACGAGTTTAAAGCCTAAACAGGGTAAGATGTACAATCTACTGAGTTGAACTCGGAATATGAAATTTGAGTACAAATAAAACAGATGAAAATATCTCAGATTGCAGCACTTCAGCAAGTTGACGTTTGTTCTCTTGTTCTTCTCTGCATGAGGTTTGGTATTTATAGAGAGAGAGACCTTGAGACCGTTTAGACTTCTCTTTAAATCCCGTTGTGAGAGTTTTTCTCCCATTGAGACACAAGCTTCTAATAGCTTGCAACAACAGACATAGCAGGAGTAGGTGTGCAGCAGCGTTGACTCTACTTTTCTGAGCACAGTGTACTTTCACATCAGAGACTACCTTTTTGGTGAACATGGATTTGAAATATACCAAAAAGTTTCTGTTTTGCCTTACTAGAAAGAGTGAGGTGCAGACAGTTTGCAAAGAACAAAGAAAAGGCTTGAGTCTTCAAAAGGATCTTCTGAGAAACTCAATCCCAAGATGATACATTTCTCAGTACGACGTCTCTCGACTTCAGAGAGTTCTCAGGCTTCAGAAGGTACTGATACTTCAGCAGGTTCAACTCTTTCAGAAGGTTGCACCACTTCAGAGGGTTGCATAACTTCGGAGAGTTGCCCTTTCAGAGGGTTGCTGAAACACAGAAAATACTTTAAGAGAATATGTTCTTTCTTTCAGAATAATTTAACTAAATTTGTTATATGTGACACCCTTCTACCCCATACTCTTATATGTATAATAAATCGAAGTTTAGAAAAGGTAATGTCCCACGATAGGTAAAAAGGTTGACAAACGCTATTATTAAAACCTCATGAGTTCGAAAACAACTTTATTAAATGAAAGTAAACTTCAAATATAATCCAAACAATTGTGCAGCGGAATCTCCAAAGAAATAAAAACAACTAAACAACCTACTTGTCGTACAAGGCATCCAAAATAGTTCATAAAATACTCCTAACTAGAAACGTAGTAAGGACTCCCAAGTACACCCTGATGTCACATCTATCAGAGCACATTCCCTTTAATCATACTCGACACCAATCGTGTCCTCATTAACACCTGTAAAAATATATCCACAGAATACGGTGAGGAAAAGGAATATTACTCATACATACATATAGGAAATGCCCTATCCTCACCCACATATAAACAACATCATCATATATCATACTACCAATACATCAGATAAACCATCATATAACAATTATCCCAAAACTCAACATATAGCTATTCATCTATATCAACATATATATTTCATACCATCATTCACATTTATACACATAATACATCCATCATGTATTCACCAAACCCATCATCATCATCATAATATAACTCGAATATCATCATATATATCACTCATCAATACATGCACCAAAATCATTAACATTATCAAATAACTCAATTCCATCATTGAGTATTCCAATTTTCACATGCACCAGCACTCATCTCATCATCTACCCAAAGATCATGACTTGGAACGCCGCACAATGAGTGCACCTCGTCAATCACTCTAGTTATTACCGAAGATGGTCCTACCGTTATACACCACACAGGCCGGTAAGTTGTACATCGTCCTACTCTATACTTGTACAGAGACATCCGCCCCACAAAGAATAGCCCTACCGTTATACATCACACAGGCCGGTAAGTTGCACCTCACCCCACTCTAGGCTTGTGCAAGAATGTCCCCCATCATGGTCTACCTACCGTTAATCACCACACAGGCCGGTAAGCTTCACACACAACACTACCGTTAATCACCACACAAGCCGGTAAGCTTCACACACAACACTATCGTTATTCACCACAAAGGCCGATAGTGTTGCTCAACGCCCCTTTCTTGGGCTCGTGTATCCAAAGTATCACCTCTCATGCTCAATGCATATTCATCATCATCAACTCACATCTATATGCTCAAGGCATCTCTCTTAAGTTGTACCCCCTCTATGGGCCCGCACAACTCAAGTAACATCATCATTTATCGCATGTTCACCAACCACATACATTCCAAATAACCTCAATTACATAGCATATTAACCAACCATATGCATTCCAAATAACATCAATTATATAACATATTCACCAACATATGCATTCCAAATAACATCAAATATTTAACATATTCACCAAACATATGCATTCCAAATAACATCAAATATATAGCATATTCACCCACATATGCGTTCCAAAATAACATCAAAGAATGCTAGATTGGATTTTGTGAAAGATTTATTGCACTTGTATTATCACATAACACAGGAATAGATTTAACAAAGATGTTAAAATCCTCAAGCTGATACTTTACCCAAAGCAGTTGTGAGCAACAGTATGCAGCAACAATATACTCAGCTTCAGCAGTTGAGAGAGCTATGGTGCTTTTCCTTTTGCTAGCCCGACTGATCATATTTTCTCCAATGAAGTGACATCCTCCAATTGTTTATTTTCTCTCAACTCTATCTCCAGCCAAGTCAGCATCACAATAGCCTAATAACCTGTAGTCCTTACTCTTTTTGTAGCAAAGACCAAGATTAGTAGCACCATTGAGATATCTGAAATATCTTTTTACAGCCTTGTAATGAGTTATTCTTGGATCTGATTGAAATCTTGCACACAGACAAACCCTGAACATAATATCAGGCCTGCTTGCTGTAAGATACAACAGAGATCCAATCATACCTCTATACATGGTTGGGTTAACACATTCTTCTCCTTCATCTTTACTTAAGATGGTTGAAGAATGCATAGGAGTTGACATAGGTTTACAATCATGCATGTTGAAATTCTTAAGCATTTCTTTAGTATATTTCTCCTGATGGATCCATATACATTCAGAATCTTATTTAATCTGAAGTCCTAAGAAAAACTTGAGTTCACCCATTAAACTCATTTCAAACTCAGATTGCATTAGCCTTGAAAAATCTGTGCATAATGAAGAATTTGTTGATCCAAAAATAATGTCATCAACATATATCTAAACAAGGATTAGATCTTTGTTAGACATTTTTCTAAAAAGAGTTGTATCAACCTTTCCTCTTTCAAAACCATTTTTGAGAATAAAATTGCTCAATCTATCATACCAAGCTCTGGGAGCTTGTTTGAGACCATATATAGTCTTTTTCAATTTAAAAACATGATCAGGAAAAGTTGGATTTTCAAAATAGGAGGTTGCCTAACAAACACCTCTTCCTCAATGAAACCATTAATGAAGGCACTCTTTACATCCATTTGATATAGTTTGATGCCATTATTGGCTGCATAGGAAAGTAAAATCCTAATGGCTTCATGTTTAGCTACAGGTGCAAAGGTTTTAGTGAAATCAATACCTTCTTGCTGGTTGTAGCCTTGAGCAACCAATCTTGCTTTGTTTCTGATCACTTGTCCATCTTCAGAGAGCTTGTTTCTAAACACCCATTTGGTTCCAATAATTGTTTTCCCATAGGGTTTAGGAACAAGAGTCCAGAAATCACTCCTGGCAAATTGATTCAGCTCTTCCTGCATGGCTAGGATCCACCCTTCATCATGCAGAGCTTCATCAATGTTCTTTGGCTCAATTTCAGATAGGAAGGCAAGATTATTGACTTCTCTAAGTCTTGATCTTGTTCTTACACCTTCTGAAGTTTCACCAATGATTTGCTCTCGAGGATGATGAGACTCGTATCTCCACTCATTTTTGCGAGGAAATACATGCTCAATCTGAGACTCAACATTGACTCTGTGAAGAGGAACACCTTCAACAGGTTGATCAGAATGTTATTCAGCTGGTGCTTCAGAGGGTCCTTCAGCAGGTTCTTCATTTTTTACCTCTGTCATCTCTTAAGTTGGATTCAGCTCCACTCCTGCAAAATCATCTTCTAGATCTGATAGTTCCCTATCAGTCTCTTTAGCATCATTAAATCTAACATTGATAGATTCTTCTACTGTCAAGGTTCTAGAGTTATAAACCCTATAAGCCTTTGAAGTTTCTGAATAACCAATGAAGAATCCCTTGTCAGATTTAGAATCAAATTTTCCAAGATCATCTTTGCTGTTAAGTATGAAACACTCACAACCAAAATTGTGAAAATAAGAAATGTTGAGTTTTCTTCCTCTCCACAATTCATAGGGAGTTCTTTTGAGAATTGGCCTTACCAAAATTATGTGCCTAATATTCTTTTTCTATTTCTACCCCAAGTAGACTGCTAATATTCTTCCCAGAATCTGGGAAGATGTTCATGATTATCAGTTAACCTAGACTTGGGAAGAAAGAAGAGGAAGGGGCAGGAGAAAAAAATGAACTAGGAGAAGATCCACTAAAATTTTCGAAAAAAAGAAGAGTATTTGTATTTATTTATGTTGTATTCCCTTCTTTTATTTTCTTCTTCGAATAATAATGTAACTTGAATATTTCAGTATTATGATAAATACAATAATCCTTTCGATCTTCTCTTACTTTGTCGAATAACTTTTAAATTGATTTCAAATTCTAACATCAAATAACTTTACTATCCTCTTTGAATATTCTATCAAATCTCCCTATCTTCGTTCCTCGAATGCAACTAATCAACTAATAATCAAACATGAACTAATTCGATCAGAATTTCTTTTATTTTCTTCTCGTTCCAGACTTCGAAGAAATCATACCTCCATACCTTAGAACATTTTATATTTTCTAACCAACAATATTATAAACCAAAATGTCATACTAACATGTCTAAAAACGTGGAGAGGAGTCTAACAATGCAGTAAAGGAGTAGGAACACGAAGAAGAGATATTGTTGTTGATGATTATCAACATCCAATTTTGTCTGGAAGTTTCATTTACTTTTTCTTACTTTTATTTTCATGTATCTACGTAGATATTTGTGGTATTAATACTTTCCTTCTTACCTTAATTAAAAAAAATCCAAAAAAATAAAAAAATTAAAAAATTAAAATGGATTAATTAATTAGTTAATTAATTGATTATCGATAGTTAATTGATTGATTAATTAAATCGTTTAACAAAAGATAATTGTTTTTAGATTAAATAAACAAGTATTTGGGCCAAATTGGACCCATTACTTGTGAACCTAAATTAAAAAAAGGTGCGATTGGGCCAATTTGGGCCCATTATTCTTAGCCTGTTTCAACATTAAAAAAGGGAAGTGTAAGGAAATGCAAAGCAAAAAAGGGGGAAGCAACATACTGCAAGATGCATCATTTGGAAGCAATGCCTATGGTTGAGAAAGCCAGTGCAAGTTGCACTAGTTGGGCGGCAGGATGGAGAAAAGTGGCATGGCAGTGCAATTTGCACACTAATAAAGACGGTTGAAATTGCTATTAATTGAGGGATTCAATTTAGAGAAAACAAATACACAGAGAATTAAAGGGGGATTGAGTTTAGAAAAAAAAATACAGGAGAGATACACACAAAAATACAGGGGATCGAAAAGGGGGCAAAACAAATTTTAGGATCAGAAAAGGAAACGTAGAAGAGAAAAATTATAGGAGCTTACAAATACAAATCCATAACAGAAAGAAGCTAACAAGAAGCATCAATAGAGGATCAAATAAAAATCCATCTTCAAAGGTGATGTGAACCCAACCGGGAGTTACAAGACATAAAGTTTAATTTTCTGGTGGTTACCTTTCTTATTCTGGTGGTTACAAGACAAGGTTATAATGTTGTTTATTTGCATTAAAATCTTGTCTAATAGCCGTTAGGGAGACTTACCTTTTGTGCATGAATCCGGTCCGATTTGAGGCTACATGGAGACCTTCAAACAAGCAAAAGGTGGGCGGCTACATGTGCATGGGAGGATGAGTTATATTCCTTCAATGTTGCGGCCAACAAGTGAGTAAATGGCTGAGTCATAAGCCATTATTTTGTGCGGCCAACATGTGCTTTTCATGGCTGAATTATGTGTCATCAAAGGGAGGTTATGAAGGTTGTAATTGGCTGAATGAATTGTCATCAAAATTGCGGCAAACATTCATGAGATGGGGGTTACAAATTGAAGGCAATCTTGAAGAATTATGGGCTGTTTTGTGCGGCCACTTATTGGCTGAATCAATAGCCATTTTAATCTATGTTTTATGGTTACATTTCATGTAATAATGCAGCCACATGTGCCAAGGAATCTGCATGGGAAATGCGGCCAAATAAGCTAGTTAGGGTTGAGTTTTATTAGCTTGATTTATTTTAATTCCTAGTAATGTATTTAGGGTTGCATGGGAAGAGTGTAAGGGTATTTTTGGGAGTAATTTGGGCGTGAAGGTGCAGCTGATTGCATGGCCCTATTTCACCTTGTAAACTCTATAAATACATGCTTCATGCATGCAAGAAAAGTTAGATGTTTTATGCCAAGTTTATCAATATAAGTGAAAGTGATTTTCTCTTTAGTGAAAGTGATTTTCTCTAAATTTCTTGCTAGTCAAGAGTTGAAGATTATCAAAGGTTCTTCACCTTTGTGTGTGTATCTTCAAGGACTTATCTTTCAAGTCTTGAAAGTGTGATGTCCACCTTCTATCATTTCTAATTTTCCTACTTCTTCTAATTTGTTCAAAAACCTATTTTTTCCTATACGTACTACTTGAATTATATGTGATTTATTTTTCCAGTATTCAAGGTTGAATATTAGTTTTTGTCATCCTTCTATCTTATTTTAAAATAGTGTTTGAATTCCAGAGAAAATAGAAAAGGAAAAGAAAATAGCAAAAAGAAAAGAAAAGAAAAGAATTGAAAAGAATAGAAAGTTGGTTATCAAGAAAAATGATATTTTATTCAGAAATTTCTAAGGTCCATGCAAAAATAGAACTTTAAGGTTCTTATCATTTGGTATCAGAGCTCCGGTTATTAGAATTTTTTCTGAATTTTTTTCCTAACAAATACTATTTTTCTTCTTAGCTTTTCTTGTTTCATTATTTTTTTCTGACTACACGCAGGTGAAGAATTGTTTGATTTATTTTCCTCATTGGTGTGGTAAGAAATTTAAGAGAAATAGAGTGGAAAAAGGCAAGAGAGTTACGTTATAGAAAAAGCCAAATTTGGTGTGCAAACACGAGAGTGGTGAGGTTTCTAAACAGTTAACCTTATTTTTCTATGTTACGTTTGTTTCTTGTTCTTTATCATGGCAGAAAGGGTGGGAGAATTCTACATGATTAGAAGACTTCTTGGGAGCCAAACCGTTGACAAAGAGGAAATCCAAAGGGAGAACATCTTTCACACTAGATGTTCAATCAATGGTAAAATCTGTTTGGTGATTATTGATGGTGGTAGTTGCACTAATGTGGTTAGTTCCAGATTGGTAGACAAGATGAAATTGGACACAAAACTACACCCTAGGCCATACAAGCTTCAATGGCTTAGTGAGGGAGATGAAGTTCAAGTGAAAAGGCAAGCTGAAATTCCTTTTTCAATAGGGAAGTATCAAGACAAGGTGACTTGTGATGTGGTACCAATGGAGGACAGCCATATTCTCCTTGGGAGGCCGTGGCAGTATGATACTAGAGCTATCCATGATGGCTTTACAAATAAAATTTCTTTCATGTACCATGACAAAAAAATTATTTTGAGACCTTTAACACCGGGAGAAGTTAGCGAGGATCAAAATAAATTGAGAGAAAAGATTGCTCAAGAGAGGTTGAGTGAGAAATTTGAAAAAGAAGAGCAGATGAGAGAAAAAGAGAAAAAGAGTGAAGAGATTTTATTTGTTAATGATTTTTCTTCTACTGTTTGTGATGTTAATTTTCAGGAACAAAAGGATGGGGATGTGAATGAAAAACACCAACTTCCATGTTTGAAGAGAAAGCTTATTGATATTGTTCCTAGTGCTCCATTGTACATCCAACCCACTATTGAAGACCAAACTCATGAGGATATTGAAGACAAACACATAGAGTCTTTTGTTTTTGAGGCTGAATTGCATTTGTTTAAAAATAAAATTCTGCATGTTTGTTTGACAAGAAAAATTACTCATGATCATGATGTTTGGGTTTGGAAATCAAAAAGGAAGAATTCCTTGATGCAAAAAGAAAGAATGACCAAATCTGAATTTTTACAGGTTGTGTTTGATCCTGGAGGTTAGGTTTATTCGTTCCAATTTCAAGTGAATAAAGCCTTAAGATTCGGGACGAATCTTCTCTAAGAAGGGGGGTATGATGTGAACCCAACCGGGAGTTACAAGACATAAAGTTTAATTTTCTGGTGGTTACCTTTCTTATTCTGGTGGTTACAAGACAAGGTTATAATGTTGTTTATTTGCATTAAAATCTTGTCTAATAGCCGTTAGGGAGACTTACCTTTTGTGCATGAATCCGGTCCGATTTGAGGCTACATGGAGACTTTCAAACAAGCAAAAGGTGGGCGGCTACATGTGCATGGGAGGATGAGTTATATTCCTTCAATGTTGCGGCCAACAAGTGAGTAAATGGCTGAGTCATAAGCCATTATTTTGTGCGGCCAACATGTGCTTTTCATGGCTGAATTATGTGTCATCAAAGGGAGGTTATGAAGGTTGTAATTGGCTGAATGAATTGTCATCAAAATTGCGGCAAACATTCATGAGATGGGGGTTACAAATTGAAGGCAATCTTGAAGAATTATGGGCTGTTTTGTGCGGCCACTTATTGGCTGAATCAATAGCCATTTTAATCTATGTTTTATGGTTACATTTCATGTAATAATGCAGCCACATGTGCCAAGGAATCTGCATGGGAAATGCGGCCAAATAAGCTAGTTAGGGTTGAGTTTTATTAGCTTGATTTATTTTAATTCCTAGTAATGTATTTAGGGTTGCATGGGAAGAGTGTAAGGGTATTTTTGGGAGTAATTTGGGCGTGAAGGTGCAGCTGATTGCATGGCCCTATTTCACCTTGTAAACTCTATAAATACATGCTTCATGCATGCAAGAAAAGTTAGATGTTTTATGCCAAGTTTATCAATATAAGTGAAAGTGATTTTCTCTTTAGTGAAAGTGATTTTCTCTAAATTTCTTGCTAGTCAAGAGTTGAAGATTATCAAAGGTTCTTCACCTTTGTGTGTGTATCTTCAAGGACTTATCTTTCAAGTCTTGAAAGTGTGATGTCCACCTTCTATCATTTCTAATTTTCCTACTTCTTCTAATTTGTTCAAAAACCTATTTTTTCCTATACGTACTACTTGAATTATATGTGATTTATTTTTCCAGTATTCAAGGTTGAATATTAGTTTTTGTCATCCTTCTATCTTATTTTAAAATAGTGTTTGAATTCCAGAGAAAATAGAAAAAGAAAAGAAAATAGCAAAAAGAAAAGAAAAGAAAAGAATTGAAAAGAATAGAAAGTTGGTTATCAAGAAAAATGATATTTTATTCAGAAATTTCTAAGGTCCATGCAAAAATAGAACTTTAAGGTTCTTATCAAAAGGTGAGTAATTCTATCTCATTAACACATAGAAGAGTAACATGACTTTACACTCACATATTCAGTAAAAAGGAAACAAAAAGCAAAAATAACATGATCAAATAATTCATCTCACATAAACCCAACATCCCAAAAAAAAAAACACAAACCCCAGTCTTGTGAACCAACGCAACAGAGTTACTATCTGAATCCTTCATGTAACATCCCGCATATTAGGCTATTATAACTTATAGGATTTTAAACGTAATCTGTGTATGTTTAGTTGAGAACTGGAAGTAATAAGATTAGGAAACAAAATTTAAGTTTGGGATTCTTAAAATAAGTAAAATCTAGGAGTTTAAGTCCCTGGTAATCGATTACCAAGAGTTAGTAATCGATTACTAGAGGGTTGGATTTTAGTAATCGATTACCAGAGGGTTGGATTTTAGTAATCGATTACCAGAGGGTTGGATCTTAGTAATCGATTACCAGAGAGTTGGTTTTTTTGTAATCGATTACCAAGGGTTTAGTAATCGATTACAGAGAATCTGGGTTCCTAGTAATCGATTACCAGGAGTGGTAATCGATTACCATTTTACCAGAAAGGGTTCTTGAGTGTATTTTAGCCTATGGTAATCGATTACAGAAAGTCTGTAATCGATTACCAGTGCGGAAAATATATATACCAGGAGCGTTTTTAAAATAGAATTTTGGAGAAAACCTAAACCTAGAGAGAGAGAGCGGGGTTCTAGAGAGAGAAAGAAGAATTGAAGCTTGAAGAAGGAATTTTGGGCAAGGAAACATCGATTAATCACCTCCAAACTTCATTTCCCTTCTTGAATTACTTGGATTGGTGAGTACAACTCACTCTTTGTTAGGTTTTATGAGACATAATGAGTATGCTCCCACCTCCTACTTCCCTTTCTTCGATTTTGCTAATCTTAGATTGTATTGATGTATACTGGCTGTATTGGAGTGATAATTGATGGATTGATTATATGAAGTTAGAATCGAGGGTTGAATTCTTTAGTTTCGAAGTTTTCGAAACTTACGAAACTTACGAAACTATCAAAATTCCTCGATTTTAATTCATGTTATCTCCAAGTTGATTGTAATTGTTTGTTTAAATGATAATTAGAGATTGAGAATGTTTGAATTAGAATCGGACTCGAGAGTTGGGAATTTACGCTCATAAGTCGGAACTTTCGAAATAGTCGAAATCTATTAAAATTTGTTATAAGTGTTATACACTAAGCATGATGTCATTATTGTAGTGTAATTATGATCGGTTAAATTGAAATCAAGCCGGCCTTGTGCTGTGAGTAAAAACATATGTGATTAATGATATTGAAAACATGACTTCGGTCCAGTTTGGGTGGGATTCGTCCCCGGGAAAGCCGGTTCCCGTAGTCTGAGCTCAGGTTTAACTCTAGAAAGTGATAAGAACATGCCTGCTGGGCACAACAGTGAGTGCATCATATTGCATTTTATTTGATTGTGGATGGATTGGTTGATATGATGAATTATACTATGACATGAATTTCTTATCCTCTTGCATTCATGCATGTGTTTTGTATTCACTGAGATTTTATCTCACCACGCGTTATGTGGTTTTATAGATGAGTAGGTACCACCACCCTCGGATTCTCAGACTAGAAATTGAAGTGCTGCTTGAATCTATATATATATATATGCAGATGTATATGCTTAGTTTTTAGTTCATTACCAGCATGGTTCCTTGTATATATTCCTTGAATGTTATGTAGACAACAGAAACATTATGTATTTTGGAGTTGAACTTCTTTATGATAGCTATGATGTATAAGTTGGACTCTATTATATATATAAGTTAGTTTTATTCATGAATTGTTGGTTATTCGTTGGATTACTTACAATTTCGTGAATGAGTTGATATTAGAAACAATATACTTTAAATTTTAAGCCACGGATTTGGTTTCCAACGGACTAAGTTCTGGTTTAAAATTTAAGGTGTTACATTTTGGTATCAGAGCAGTTCAATCCATTTGGACTATGAGATTAGGATATTATGTGGTTTGTAATGATTCCATATGTATTATTTTGTGAATTGAGAGACTGATCACCTCGAAATTTGCTTGATGATATGTAGGGAATTATGGCAAGCGGCAGGAGAGGTCGTCCAAGGGTCAATTTTCCTCCTCCAACATCATCAACATCATCTTCTTCTCAGGGTCCTACTCAGGATCCTGTGGCGGCAACTCTTCAAGCCCTAACCCATATGATGGGAGAACAAATGAATGCGAATGGGTCCTAGCGGAAGCTGCACGGGAACAAGCTACCACCAATGCAGCCATGCTTCAAGAGATGGCTAGGAGGTACACCGAACCACCACCACCACCTCCTGTTGCGGACTCTTTTGCTGTGGGGTTATCAGAGTTTAGGAAGCACACTCCTCCACAATTCAACGGAGTTTATGATCCTGATGTTGCTGCTAATTGGCTGCGGGACTTGAACCGGATTTTTGAAGTGATGAAGTGCACTGATGAAGCTAAAGTGGGCTTTGCTGTCTATATGTTAAGAGGAGAGGCTGAAGACTGGTGGAAGACCGCTAAGGTTCGAGCTGCAGAGGCGGAAGCTCCTATGACTTGGGAAGTGTTTCAGAATTTTTTTTGGGGAAATATTTTCCATCTACTATTAAGAGGCAAAAGGAGACTGAATCCCTACAACTCAGGCAAGGAGACATGTCAGTGGGTCAGTATGTGGCAAAGTTTGAGGAGTTGGCCAAGTATTCTCGTTACCTTCAAGCTGTGATCGATGAGGAGTGTAGGTGTACTCAATTTGAGAGAGGGCTAAAACCTGAACTGTTAGACCGGATTGGGACATTGGAGATCAGAGACTTTTCGTTGTTGGTTAGTAAGTGTTACATTGCGGAGAAAAATTTCAAGGGAACTACTCCATCACCTACAACAATGGAAAACAAGGGAAAAAGAAAGTTCGAAGTACCCCTCCAGGGCAAGGGCTTTAAGCCTAGGTGGCAAGGCAAACCAGTCTTACCCACTCAGCAAACCCAACGCCAAGGGGGACCTAAGTGCAACAAGTGTGGAAAGGAACATGCTGGGGAGTGTATGATGGGGAAGAACCTATGCTACTTCTGCAAGCAACCGGGTCACATAAAGAAAGATTGTCCAAAGATGAAGAATTCCCAGAAACCTCAATCAACTGGAAGAGTTTTTACCCTCAGTGGGCAAGTAGCAGCTTCTGCAGACAATCTGTTGAGAGGTATATGCACCCTAGGAGAGAAGACCTTAATTGTATTGTTTGATTATGGGGCAACCCATTCTTTCATTTCTTCTGAATGTGTTGAACAGTTGAAATTGTCTGTTGATTCATTGCCTTATATTCTTAATGTAATTACTCCAGCTAAAGAGGCTATTTCTACTTCTCTTGTGTGTTCTAAATGTTCCATTGTTATTGAGGGTAGGATTTCTGTAATTGATTTAATTTGTCTACCTCTGAGAGGTATTGATATTATTTTAGGAATGAATTGGTTATCTGCCAATCAGGTTACATTGGACTATTTCAATAAAAAGGTTATATTTCCTCCTTTTCCTCCTCCTTCGAGGGAGAGACCCCCTGTGCTCTTGTCCAGTGTCACCCAGGTTAACCAATGTCTTAGTGATGGGAGTGAATGTTTTATTTTGTTACTTTCCTCAACTCTAGAATCTAAAATAGATTTAAGCAGTGTGGCCACGGTTAGGGAGTTCCAAGATGTTTTTCCTAGTGAAGTTTTAACCTTACCACCGGACCGAGAGTTAGAGTTTACCATAGACTTGGTGCCGGGTGCGGGACCCATCTCTAAGGCTCCATATAGGATGTCCCCACTAGAACTGAATGAACTTAAAACTCAACTAGAGGATCTTATAGCTAAAGGGTTCATTAGACCTAGTGTGTCACCTTGGGGAGCTACAGTGTTGTTAGTGAAGAAGAAAAATGGGAGCATGAGATTGTGTGTAGATTATAGGCAATTAAATAAGGTCACCATTAAAAACAAGTACCCACTTCCTAGGATAGATGACCTTCTGGACCAGCTTAGGGGTGCCTCAGTGTTTTCTAAGATAGATCTTAGGTCAGGTTACCATCAGATTAAGATTAGGAAGGAAGACATCCCTAAGACAACTTTTAGGACCATGTATGGGCACTATGAGTATTTGGTAACGCCATTTGGTGATACTAATGCTCCTGCTGTATTCATGGACTACATGAATCGTATTTTCCGACCCTTTTTGGATCAGTTTGTAGTGGTATTCATAGATGATATCTTGATTTATTCCTCTAGTCTAGAAGAACATGAAAATCACCTTAGGACTGTTTTAGGAATTCTGAGAGAAAAGAGATTGTTTGCTAATCCTGAAAAGTGTGAGTTTTGGATGGATCGGGTCCAATTTCTAGGGCATGTTATCACTAGAGAGGGGGGTATCAGTTGATCCTAGTAAGGTAGAAGCCGTTCTTGAGTGGGAAAGACCTAAGACCGTCACGAAAATTAGGAGTTTCCTAGGATTGGCCGGCTACTACCGGAGATTCATTAATGGATTCTCCCGTTTAGCTTTGCCTTTCACAAGATTGACTCGAAAGGGTCAAGCTTTTGTGTGGGACAAAAAGTGTGAGCAGAGTTTTCTAGAACTCAAAGAGAGATTAACCACCGCTTCGGTACTGGCGTTGCCGGACTTGTCTAAGACCTTTGAAGTGTATAGTGATGCGTCGGGTAAGGGCTTAGGATGTGTTTTGATGCAGGAAAGGAGAGTAGTGGCTTATGCCTCTAGGCAGTTGAGGCCTCATGAGGAAAACTATCCTACCCATGATTTAGAATTAGCAGCTGTGGTTTTTGCCCTCAAAATTTGGAGGCATTACCTGTTCGGTATGAGGTTTGAGGTCTTCAGTGATCATAAGAGTTTGAAATATCTCTTTGATAAAAAAGAACTCAACATGAGGCAAAGAAGGTGGATGGAATTTCTTAAGGATTATGATTTTGAGTTGAAATATCACCTGGGCAAGGCCAATGTAGTGGCCGACGCTCTTAGTAGGAAATCCCTTCATGTGTCATCCATGATGGTACATGAAATGAGCCTTTTAGAGGATTTTAGGAACCTGAATTTTAGTGTTGAAATGAATGAAAGCAGTATCAGGTTGTGTAGGTTGGAGATCACCAGTGAGCTCCAAGCTCTGATCAAGGAAGCTCAGGGTTTGGACCCAGAACTTCAGGGTAGAGTTGGACAAGCAGGTTTTTCCAAATCAGGTGATGGAACAATTCTCTTCCAAGGAAGAGCCTGTGTGCCTAAACTCAGAATCAATACAATTGAGGGAAAATCTCACTATATCTTCCAAGCCTGCACAGATTGTAAGTAGAAGTGCCAAAATCCTGAGGAATAAGACAATTCCATTGGTTAAGGTCATATGGGAAGGCTCGTCACCTGATGAAGAAACTTGGGAAAAAGAAGAAGATATTCGGGGTCAATATCCTCACTTATTCTCCTAAGGTATTATATTCTACCTTTGTATCTTCAATCAATTTTGGGGACAAAATTGCATTAAGGGGGGTAGAATGTAACATCCCGCATATTAGGCTATTATAACTTATAAGATTTTAAGTGTAATCTGTGTATGTTTAGTTGAGAACTGGAAGTAATAAGATTAGGAAACAAAATTTAAGTTTGGGATTCTTAAAATTAAAATCTAGGAGTTTAAGTCCCTGGTAATCGATTACCAAGAGTTAGTAATCGATTACCAGAGGGTTGGATTTTAGTAATCGATTACCAAGAGTTAGTAATCGATTACCAGAGGGTTGGATTTTAGTAATCGATTACCAAGAGTTAGTAATCGATTACTAGAGAGTTGGTTTTATTGTAATCGATTACCAAGGGTTTAGTAATCGATTACAGAGAATCTGGGTTCCTAGTAATTGATTACCAAGAGTGGTAATCGATTACCATTTTACCAGAAAGGGTTCTTGAGTGTATTTTAGCCCATGGTAATCGATTACAGAAAGTCTGTAATCGATTACCAGCGTGGAAAATATATATACCAGGAGCGTTTTTAAAACAGAATTTTGGAGAAAACCTAAACCTAGAGAGAGCGGGGTTCTAGAGAGAGAAAGAAGAATTGAAGCTTGAAGAAGGAATTTTGGGCAAGGAAACATCGATTAATCACCTCCAAACTTCATTTCCCTTCTTGAATTACTTGGATTGGTGAGTACAACTCACTCTTTGTTAGGTTTTATGAGATATAATGAGTATGCTCCCACCTCCTCCTTCCCTTTCTTCGATTTTGCTAATCTTAGATTGTATTGATGTATACTGGCTGTATTGGAGTGATAATTGATGGATTGATTATATGAAGTTAGAATCGAGGGTTGAATTCTTTAGTTTCGAAGTTTTCGAAACTTACGAAACTTACGAAACTATCGAAATTCCTCGATTTTAATTCATGTTATCTCCAAGTTGATTGTAATTGTTTGTTTAAATGATAATTAGAGATTGGGAATGTTTGAATTAGAATCAGACTCGAGAATTGGGAATTTACGCTCATAAGTCGGAACTTTCGAAATAGTCGAAATCTGTTAAAATTTGTTATAAGTGTTATACACTAAGCATGATGTCATTATTGTAGTGTAATTATGATCAGTTAAATTGAAATCAAGCCGGCCTTGTGCTGTGAGTAAAAACATATGTGATTAATGATATTGAAAACATGACTTCGGTCCAGTTTGGGTGGGATTCGTCCCCGGGAAAGCCGGTTCCCGTAGTCTGAGCTCATGTCTAACTCTAGAAAGTGATAAGAACATGCCTGCTGGGCACAACAGTGAGTGCATCATATTGCATTTTATTTGATTGTGGATGGATTGGTTGATATGATGAATTATACTATGACATGAATTTCTTATCCTCTTGCATTCATGCATGTGTTTTGTATTCACTGAGATTTTATCTCATCACGCGTTATGTGGTTTTATAGATGAGCAGGTACCACCACCCTCGGATTCTCAGAATAGAAATTGAAGTGCTGCTTGAATCTATATATATATGTATGCAGATGTATATGCTTAGTTTTTAGTTCATTACCAGCATGGTTCCTTGTATATATTCCTTGAATGTTATGTAGACAATAGAAACATTATGTATTTTGGAGTTGAACTTCTTTATGATAGCTATGATGTATAAGTTGGACTCTATTATGTATATAAGTTAGTTTTATTCATGAATTGTTGGTTATTCGTTGGATTACTTACAATTTCGTGAATGAGTTGATATTAGAAACAATATACTTAAAATTTTAAGCCACGGATTTGGTTTCCAATAGACTAAGTTCTGGTTTAGAAATTTAAGGTGTTACACTTCACCTCTACCTGTTGCAACCAGAAAATAAAAAAGATCCAAACAGAAAAACAGAGTAAGTGAAAGAGGAAACAACCTTCCAATGCGGTCACCGCCGCGTTCGCGGCCAGAACGGCTACTGCCCCACCACCTTCGTGCGGCCAAAGCACCACCCTCTACTGCGAAGCGCGGCCAGTCACACCCGTCCGCGGCCGCACCACCGCGCGCATGGCTCATCCCCGTCGTCCTCCGAGCGCCGCTGCGTATGGCGGCCTCTCCGCTCTCGCAAGAACCACCGCATGCTCCCATGCGCCATCGCCCGTCGTCCCGTTCCACTGTGCGCACATCGCCGCCATCCAAGGTGGCTGCACCTCCATGGCTGCCCCTCCCCCCTTTCATGTTCCCAATTGAAACCCTAAGGCTCTGTTTGTGAGTATGAAATCCACGGGAAATGAGAGGGAAGCGTGGGTTGGTTGCATTACCTTCCCTTGTTTGTGAGTTCAAAAAATTGAGGGGAAAGTTTTTTGAGAGATTTGAAACTCTCCAAAACCCACGCACGGCTCTGTTTTCAAGTCCTCCCAAATTGGGGTGTTTTGAGGGAGAATTATTTGAAATATCATTTTTGCCCTTATGTAATTTAAAAAATTACTTCCCTGTCCTCTGAATGTTGAACGCTCTCTCTCGATCAGCCTCATTTCTCTCTCTCGTTCAGCCTCATCTCTCTCTCTCTCTCAATCAGACGAAAACTTCCAAACCCTAAACCCGAATATCTCGATCATTCTCTCTCAAATCGTAGTTCTATTCCTTCTACTCTCACTGATCCGTAGTTCCTCTGAATCTCTTGATCGATCTCTTTCGATTTGGTTCGTTCCGAATTTTACTCTCTCTTGATTTGTTTCTTCCATTATATTGTTTCTAATCAGTGGCTTGTTTTCTCTTCTTTGTTATAGGTTTTTTGTTCAGTTCCTCTAAATTCGTTGGATATTTTAACCACATCAGTTGAGAAGGCAGGTTTTCAGTTTTGGGTTTCACACTTGTTGAAGCGCTCAGGTATGTTTCTTCATTTTTCAAATTGATAGGGTTGGTTGGTTCTGATTGTAAATATGCGTTTGTTTGTTTAGGTAGATACAGTGATTTGTAATCACATTTGGAACTGTGATTGCAACTCTAGCAGAACCGGGGAATAAATCCTCTTTGGAATAAATATTATTTGGAAATTTGCTCATATTGCAACTAGTTATATTAAACTTGAAGTAGTAGTAATAAGTGTGGGGTTTTGAATGATGAGAAAGGAAAAAGATGATTTAGTGGTAGTGGGAAGTAGTAGGAATAAGTGCAAGGGTATGCCTTAAATTCTGCTTGATCATATCGTGTAATTCTGGTTCTGCTTGTAAATATGGGCTATATTTCTCATTACACCTAGAACACAGCCCCTCCTTGATCATATATATCCTGTAATTCTGCTTTTGCTTCAGAAATTCTCTTGAAGCCGCTCCTTGATCATATCCTGTAATTCTGCTTTTGCATTAAAAATATCCTATGACTTTACCTTTCCTTGTTGCTGCCATGGCAGAGGCTAATTAACCACTCCAGAATTTGAGTGCAGAGAACAGATGAATGTAAATTAAAATAGGTATATAATCCAATAGGTATATAATCAAACAGATAGCAGCATGGAGTTGTCATGGAAGTGATGGGCCAATATCTGTTTTTGGCCAATATGCCTTAGTATCTTAATTTGGTTAAGTCAGAAGTAGATAAACTATGAGAAGCTCTAACAACCTGAGAAAAGTTATAATTCAAGAAGAATAAAAAACAGTAATGTACTATTCTGAAACTATTAAATGTTACATGTACATATATTTTCATATGATTTTAATTACTGATTTTTTTGTGGATGTGGCCAATGATGCTACCTAAGGCCCAAAGCCCCTTTTTATGTGTGTTGATTGTTTTTAATATATTTCATTCCTTTTGTTATTATTTATCTATTTTTTTGCAAATTATTTTAGATTCATCATCTTGTATTTCTTTTAAATATTTAAAATTATTTATTTGACTTTTGTGAATGTAAATATTTATTTATTTCCTTCTCCTGTAAATAATTGATTATTTGTAATTTTAATTATCTGTTCATGTAAATATTAATTGATTTAATTTATCCCTTCTTTTAATCTTTGACGTTAATGGAATAGCATTCGTATCTTATAACGTCATTCAAATTGAAAACAATTGAGCATAATCATTTACTAGCTCAATAGCCTACCCGTTTGTAAATAAGAAAACATTTTTTAAAATAATTTTGTTTATCAATCAATTATGTTAATAGAATAACATTTCTATCTTTTAACGTCGTTCAAATTAAAAAGAACTATTGAGTATAGTCATTTACTAACTCGATAGCTTACGCTTTTGAAAATAGAAAGATTTTTAAAATAAATTTGTTCACCAATCCATTACGTTAATCGAATAGCATTTCTATTGTTTGACGTCATTTGAATTAAAATGATTTATTGATCGAGTATAGTCTTTTACTAACTCAATGACATGTGCAATTGCAAAATTATTTTCAAAATTAAATCAAATTTACACAATAATTGATGGTGTTTATTGAATAGCATTTCTATCATTATTTTTAAAATTAAATCAAATTTTACACAATTAATTAAAGGTAACCGTTTTTAATGGAGGTTGAAGAGTGCTAACTTCCCTACACATAATTGACTCTGAAACCCTAAACCCTACACATAATCGACTTTCGAATTCAGATCTCTCTTGTTCGCAGACTGGTTTTCAATTTAAAATCATTTTTGGATTTTCCAATTTCCCCATACCAAATAAATTGGTGGCGACTGCCCAAATAACATTTTTTTTTTCAATATTATTCTCTCGACTCGCTGACCCGTCGTGGGCCAGTCGTGACAATGGTTTATCATGCAAAGGAGGAACCAATAGGAACTTGTGGTATCTAGACATCGGTTGCAACAACCATATGAGGGCGGGACAAGTCAATTTTCATCACATTGATGAATCTTTTTGAGATATTGTGAAGTTTGATGACAATTCTAAATTTCAATCATGGGAAAAAGACAGGTAAGCATTCAAAACAATGAAGATTCTACTCAAACAATCTCTGATGTTCTCTATGTTCCATATTTGAAGACTAATCTATTGAGTATTGGCATAGTATAATGGGATATGTGGGCTATATAACTTCTCCAGAATTTTGCAAAAAAATAGGAGAAGAAGAGTATTTTTGGACTAAATATTTTGTGATACTATTTTGGCACACACTTTAGACTAGTGAGTGACTCTTCAACTACTGAAAAGAGTTACAATTAGCTAAAATTAAAGTTCAAATTTTAGTACCCACTAAACATTAACACATCTATCACTAACAAGGGGCGGAGGCACTTGAGGGCTAAAGGGGCCATGGCCCCCCTCAAATTTTCCCTTTTTCTTTTAATTTTTTATATAATATATATTGATATATATATATATATATATTTATTGTTGAATAAATTTGTATAGTTAAAATTAAAATTTAGTTGATAAAATAATTTATTAAATTAAAAAATATTTGATTTAAATAGTAGGTCAATATAAAATGATATAAAAAAATATATTTATATAAATTTTATAATATAAGATCTATTTTTGTTTTCTAATAAAATATACAATGATAGGTAATTATAATTTTATTTTTTATAAATTTTAAATCTCATTGATTTTTAGTGGTAAAATATTTTATTAAAAATTAAAATAATAGTAAAAAATATTTCATTAAAATTTTAAATTACTTATACTATATATATATATATATATATATATATATATATAAACTATGAGTGTTTATCTTAATTCATTAATTTAAATATGATCATATATAAAATAATAAAATTACATTTGAGGTAAGCTAATTAATTAAAAATTAATTTTATAATATTGACCCCCTTACTTTTAATTTATGGCTTCGCCCCTGGTGGATCCCCACCCATATATATAAAAAAATTATAAGGGTTGATCTTAATTCACTGTATATTCGATTTAGTTTTTATTTCCATTATATTATAATTTTATAATTATATGTTTAATAACAAAATATTATTTAGGGTGGGGTATTGATTGAAAAAATTTATAATGTGACCCCCTTAACATCACTTGCTGCCTTCGCCCCTAACATTAAGCATAAGTTACAAAACACTCATTAACATAAAAATTGTTGGAGCAAAAGCCAATGCATGATGCAGAGAAGGAAAAACTGATTTCTATTATACAGTAAATTTACAAAGTAGTTAACCTTCTATTTTATAGCAATATGTTAGAACTAACTACTACACTTCACAACTAACTAACAGCTATTTGAATCACATTCTAACACCCCTCTTCGACTCAAAAGCTTACAAACACATTTTACAAACAAATCACATTCAGGGATTTTCTCAGCTCTTTGAACCTTTCGATCTTCAATGATTTAGTCATGATATCTGCCAATTGCACTTCTGTACTGCAATACTTCAACTTAATTTTGTCTTTGCTTACTTGATCTCTGAGGAAATGAAATTTGGTGTCTATATGCTTGCTTCTGCCGTGTGATACATGATTCTTGGCCAAATCTATAGCTGATTTGCTGTCTACAAGTAGTTCAACAGCATTATCAATGGATACCTTCAATTCATTTAGCAAGGTAGATAGCCACAGTGCCTGACAAGCAGCTGAACAGGCTGCAATATATTCTGCTTCACAAGTTGACATTGCCACCACTGTTTGCTTCTTCGAGCTCCAGGATATAGGAGATCCAGACAATAGGAAAACTTGTCCCATAGTGCTTCTTCTATCAACCAAATCACCACACCAGTCAGAATCAGAATAGGCTACAAGATGTAGGTTGTCATCCTCCTTGGTTTGATGAGAGAAAATGATTCCATATCCGAGAGTTCCCTTTAGATATCTCATGATCCTCTTAGCAGCTAGCAAATGTGATTGTCTAGGGTCACTCATGAACCTACTCACAAGTCCAACACTGAAAGCAATTTCTGGTCTGCTATGACAAATGAATCTCAGGCTACCAACAATCTGTCTAAATAGAGTTCCATCAACTGAGGCTTCATCCTCACTTTTCACAAGCTTCACATTCAGCTCAGCTGGAGTTTCTGCTGGGTTGCATTCCATCATATTAAACCTCTTTAGTACCTCTGTAATATACTTCTTCTGATGCATGAGGATTCCCTTTTCAGTATAAGCAAATTCCAAACCCAGGAAATATGATAGGATTCCCAGGTCTGTCATCTCAAATTCTTTCTTCAAACTCTGCTTGAGTGAGTTGATGCCAGCTGAACTGCTCCCAGTAATCAGTAAGTCATCGACATATAGGCAAATGAGAAGGATTTCAGTGTAGTTCATAGTCTTAACATAGACACCATGCTCAGAGGAACATTTCTGAAAACCAGCATTATGAAGGAAAGTGTCTACCCTCTTGTTCCAAGCCCTGGGTGCTTGTTTCAACCCATATAGGGCCTTCTTCAATTTCAGAACCTTTTGTTCATTCCCTTTGCTTATGAAGCCAGGGGGTTGTACAATGAAAACTTCCTCATCAAGTGATCCATTGAGAAAGGCTGATTTAACATCCAACTGCCATAACTTCCAATTCCTCCAACTAGCCAAAGCCACAATCAGCCTTACTGTTTCCATTCTAGCTACAGGAGCAAACACCTCTGAGTAATCTATCCCTTCCTTCTGCATGAAGCCTTTGGCTACTAGCCTAGCCTTATGCTTAGCAACTGAGCCATCTAGTTTGAGTTTAACTTTAAAAACCCATTTGACATCAATAGGGGTCTTGTTCTGAGGTAACTCTACCATTTCCCAGGTGTGATTCTTCTCAATACTCCTTAATTCTTCTTCCATAGCTGATCTCCATACCTTGCTAGTGATAGCTTCATTAAGACTAATAGGTTCCACATCAGCCATGAGTGCCAGGTGCTGAACTAGATCACCATCATCTGAGATAGCATTATCAGGATAAACTTGATAATCTGAGAGTCTTGAGGGAAAGTTTCTGTTTCTTGGAGGTCTGTTAGTCACAACCTGAGGCTCAACATTCATTTTCTCCTGAGTAGTTTCACCTACTGAGTTGATTTCTTCCCAGTCAAGCTGCAATCTTGGCACTGTTTCAGTTATAGACTGTGACTCACTCCATGAATTAGATTCATCAAAATAAACATCTCTACTGAAGAGGACTTGTTTTGTCTTGGGATTGTACAGCTTGTAGGAACCTGTAGAGTTGTATCCTACAAAGATCATTGGTTCACTTTTGTCATCAAGTTTCTTTCTCCTTTGATCTGGAATGTGTCTGTAGCACAGTGAGCCAAAAATTTTGAAATGCTTGACAGAGGGCTTGATACCAGACCATGCTTCTTCTGGAACTATTGAGTCAAGCCTTTTGGTAGGGCATCTGTTCAGGACATGAACAGCAGTCATGGCTGCTTCTCCCTAGTAGCTATGAGGGAGATTTTTCTGCTTGAGCATGCTTCTTACCATATTTAATATGGTTCTGTTTCTTCTTTCTGCAATCCCATTGTGTTGGGGAGTGTAGGGGGCAGTTACCTCATGAATTATTCCATGCTCCTTGCAAAAAACTTCTAGCTCACCAGAAGTGAATTCTCCTCCTCCATCTGTCCTCAAAACCTTAATGCACTTCCCAAACTGTTTTTCTACTAGAGCCTTGAATCCTTTGAAGATATTAAACACTTCATTCTTTGCCTTAATCAAGTATAGCCACAGTTTTCTGCTGAAATCATCCACAAATGATACAAAATATCTGTTTCCTCCTAGTGATGTAACATCAAATGGCCCACAAACATCTGAGTAGACAACATGTAGAACATCACTGGCCTTGGACATAGTGTATGAGCTGAAAGAGGTTCTGGGTTGCTTGCTGATCAAGCAATTATCACAGATTTTCTTTGGAATCACAATTGAGGGGAGGCCAGATACCATACCTTTTGATCTCAACAGGCTTAAATCTTTGAAATTTAAATGGCCTAACCTTAGGTGCCACAGCCATGACTCATCTGATAATGTAGTAGCAGAAAAACATTGGGATTCAATGGTGTTTAAGTTTACCTTGAAGGTTCTGTTTCTGGCCAGAGGAGCTTTCATGATCATTTTCATTGCTGCATCATAAATTTCCAAGAAACCATTACTCATCTTCATTGAAAATCCCTTTTCCAAGAGCTGACCCATGCTGATCAAGTTGCTCTTCATTCCAGGAACATATAGCACATCAGAAATCACTGCTTGTCTTCCATCTTGCCTTGTGACTACCACATTCCCAGCTCCCTCAGCCTGGATGACTCTATTGTCAGCAAACCTCACTGTGCTCTTCTTCATTGCATCAAAATTAACAAGCCAATCACGATGTCTTGTCATATGATTTGAACACCCAGAATCTATGTACCAGGTTTCATTGTTGTGAGATTCTGGATTTGTGATCATCATCAACATTAAAGGTTGTTCTTCTTGATCTGTTGCATCCTCTTCTTTGGCCATATGTGCTTGATAATCACTGTGTGATTGACTTCCCTGATGATCCGTGCTACTTGGTGCAGCTATACATTCTGTGGAAAAGTGTCCAATTCGATTACAGTTGAAACATTTAATTCTTTTCCTGACAATTCCCTTTTTCTTTTTCCCTCTCCAATTACTAAAATTCCCTTTTCTGTTGGAGCTTTCTGGCTGATCTTCTTCATTCTTTCCTTGTTCTTGATTTTGTGTGTTTCTTTTGAAGCCTCCTCTGGAACCTCTGCCACGACCTCGGCCTCGGAAATTTCCTTTAGAATTGTAACCTCCTCCTTTTGAGGCGTGAGCTTGCAGTGCTTGATGATCACCAGGTTTCTCTGTGTCTCTTTCAATAAGTCTCTGCTCATGTGCCTCGAGAGAACCTTGTAGTTCTTCTACCTTTAATTCCTCGAGCTTCTTGGATTCTTCAATGGCTACGACAATGTGATCGAATTTTGGATTGAGTGTCCTTAGAATTTTTTCTACAATTGTTTGATCTGAAATTTTCTCTCCACAATTCTTCATGGCATTCGTATGAGTGATGATTCTGTTGAAGAAGTCAGCTATCTTCTCTTTGCTTTCCATTTGCATTAATTCATATTGGCGTCTCATCGTCTGTAATCTCACCTTCTTCAATTGCTCTGCACCTTCATTGCATTTCTCCAAGATCTTCCACGCTTCTCGTGAAGTTGCAGCCCCTGCAATCTTCTCAAAGTACGCCTCATCAACGCATTGATGAATCAGAACGGTTGCTTTACAATATTTCTTTTTGTTTTCTTTGTAAAGTGCCTTTTGTGCATCTGTGGAATCTTCAATGAGTGTTGGGTAGCCTTCTTCGACAATTTCTGCAACTTCTTGATAGCCAAGAATTGCCTTCATCTGCACACGCCCCGATCCCAGTTCTTTCCATTGAGAACAGGGAGATTTGCTGAGAAATTCGCACCCATTGATCCCATCGTGTATTACCAGGATCCCTCAATCGAAACCTGCTCTTGATACCAGTTTGTTGGAGCAAAAGCCAATGCAAGATGCAGAGAAGGAAAAACTGATTTCTATTATACAGTAAATTTACAAAGTAGTTAACCTTCTATTTATAGCAATCTGTTAGAAATAACTACTACACTTCACAACTAACTAACAGCTATTTGAATCACATTCTAACAAAAATCTCTATGATTGGCAAACCATAACAAATGTTGCATTATATATGAATTTAAAATTACGAAGCAATAAGGTTTGTAGTAATTTATTGTTGAAAAAGAAGAACTGCAACTCCTAGCAAACACTATGATCTCACATGGTTTTCGTAATTATTCATCAGAACAGAAGTGTTGCAACGTTCCATGGCTAACACACTACAATCACATGGTTTCATAATACTTACCAGACAAACGTGGTTTAACTAGAATCTCAAGAGGAGTAGCTTTTTCATTGGTCATTCCAAGGGTTTCAGTCATATCAATAGGTTCACTAGATTTACTTAAGATTTCAAAGGAGTGCAAAAAATTAGCCAGAGTTAAATAAATCATGTGAAGGCCAAAGGATATTCCTGGACATATCCTTCTACCACTTCCAAATGGTAACAACTCAAAATGATGACCTCTAACATCAACCTCTTTGTGAGTGGTAAGGAACCTTTCTGGCTTGAATTCCAATGGATCTGGCCAAATACTAGGATCTGTGTGGATCTTCCACAGGTTTGTAATTAGTCGTGTTCCCTTTTTGATATGATAGCCACCTAAAACACAATCTTCTGTGAATTCACGAGGTGCTGAAAGAGGACCCGGAGGATACAACCTAAGTGTCTCTTTAACTATTGCTTGAAGGTAAACCAACTTGTTTATATCTGACTCAGTGACGAATCTCTCTTCTGCAATTTGGGTGTTTAGTTCTTCTTTTGCTTTTTCTAGAATCAGAGGATTTTTCAACAGCAAACAAATCACCCACGTTAAGGTAACCGTGCTTGTATCAGTTGCTCCCAATATTAATGCCTGCATATCAAGTACAAGTTCTCAAATTAAGAATGTTCTAGCAAAATAAATATAATTTACACTTTAAGATCTTGTTGTAATTTACACTCTGTAAAGGATTTTAAGGTATCATGATGCATATTAAGACATTTTGGAACATACAAAAAAAAAAGACAAGAATATGTTTGTTTTTGCGTTTGAAGAATCAAAACTTAATTTCGTGGAATTGATTTTAAATCACTTTCGTTGAAAGTATTTCATAAAATATGACTCACTCATCTCAGCCATTAATTTTTAAAATTAATTTTACTCAATTGTAAAACAAACGGACACAAAATTTTGGAATATACAGGGAAAAAAAAGAATAAACACAATTTCTACAAGGAAATCGAAATATAATTTAATAGGAGTACTTAATATTAGTTTCACACAATCATATGATATTTATATGTGTATTTGACGTACATACCAATGTTGTGGCTTTGTTTATAGTAGCAGCATCGAACCCATCGATCTTGGCTCCATCAAGCACCGAAAGCATCATGTCCATGAAATCTTGATCCCTTTCACTCTTTTCACCCAAAGCCCTCTTCTTTGTGTGTTCCACCAACCACTCATCTATAACAATATTCAATTCTTTGGCAGTTTCTTTCATCGCTTTCACACCCAAATTCATCCATCTCAGAACAGGAACAGCATCAGCCACAGTGCAAACTCCCAACATATGCATGAAATCCCTTAAAGCCTTCACAAATTTCTCCGCTTCTTTCTCCTCAACAACCGCCGTGTTACCAAAATATCGCTTCCCAGCCATCGTTTGGAAAACTATATTGAACACCAACTTAGTGAACCACTGCTTCATCTCCACCAACACATAGCCACCAGACTCATTATTCTTAGACCAAACATGGAAGAGCTCTTTAATCGAGGCTTCAACTTCGGTCGCTCGAACGTGGCTTAGTAGCTCCAATCGACGATTGGAGAGGAACATGGTAACGATCTTACGCATTTCACGCCAATATGGACCATAGGGTGCAAAACCAAAACTTGCTTGGTTGTATGCTATGTGTTCAATTGCAACAAGCTTAGAGCGAGATGAAACAATTAGGTCGTTTGTGGTGTAACATTCTTTGGCCATTTCCCAATTGCTTAGTACCAAAGCATGTTTGGTACCAAGCTTGATGGTGAAAAGTGGTCCATACTTGTTAGCCATGGCACCGAGAGTTTTATGTGGTGTTGGGGAACCACCCAGTATCAAGAGGTGACCGAGTATAGGCCATGCACCTGAGGCCATTGGAGGTTCTCTAGCTTTAACAACTTTGGAATTGGAAGGACGAAATAGAAATAAACAGAGTAAGAATGTTAGAGAAAGGAGTGCAATTGCAGTGGTGATTTGGAAATTCAGAACTAAATCCATTGGATTTAATTTGGTAATTGATGAAGTTTGCGTATGGATTTGCAGAGGGTGTTGGATATTATTGTATCTGCTATATAGCTCTTGTTATGGTTTCTTTTATAAGTAGAGATAGTTGAATTAATCTGCATGATGCATGTCGCTATTTGGGATTACATAATCAAAACTATAGCACACTTGGAGACAACGACATCTACCGCAACTGAACTTTCATAAAATGACAAAAGAAAAAAAAAACAAGGGATTGTATCTATGCTTAATATGAAATTTCTATGTTTTAAGATTAGAAAGAAAATTTTGAGGTTGGCATATATAATTAAATATGAATGAACAAACGAAAAAGAGAGACAAATGGAGATGAGAAAATTATCCATCAGAGTCCAAAAACACAAGAGTAATGATATTTATACAACAAATCTATACAACAACTCATAAAATATACTTTTTTTCTCTATCTCTCTCCATCATATCACTTATCATATCACCTATCACATCTCACACTTTTCTATTTTCTCTCTATCTCTCTCCATATTGTTTATATACAATATGTATGAAAAACATTACTCAATACAAAAGGTGGCTGAGAGTAGTCACCAATGTGTTGGTTCAAACATAGAAGGGAAAAAAGTCTTTAGCTGCGTGGTATGATGATCATAATAATGCAGTTCTCACATTACTTTTCCATTGTAACAGATTATATCTTAAGTCATTTTTTTTGAAGAAACACTTAATCGAATTATAAAAGTGATTAAATTTAGTTAGTTTTATTGAAGTTTTAAAAAATAAATTAATTTTCTAGTTTTATTCTTGTTTAATATCATTAATTAACTTTACTACCATTTAATAGTTGAAAATATAATAATGATAAATAAGGAAAATGGTGATAAATGCTGTTTTTAAATTGTAAAGTGTCTTATAAAAAAATCACAAAAACTATAAGAAGTGTCCTATAAGAGATAACATATCCATACAATAAAAAACATACAACAACTTATACAACACATTTTTTCTCCTTTTCTCTCTCCATCACATCCCACATTTCTCTCTCTTTGTTCTACAAGTTGTTGTACAAACAACATTTCTCTGTCTTATAATAAGGACCGCAAGGAGTATATTATCCCTCCGTTTTTTTAATATGTTATTTTAGGATCTCAAATATATTTATAAACAAGTGTCATTTTTGGACAATAATAAATGTTATCTTTTCAATTTTACCCCTTATTTAATCTGATTCTTTTTTATTTTATATATTTATTATAAAGCTATATCATAAATGTTTTAAAAGTCCAAAGTTCTAATAAATGTATCTTTTATGTTTCTAACAAAAAATTTATGGTAATAGGTAAAACAAATTTGAAAAAAGAATTCATTTCATTAAAAAGAGATATATTAAATCCATTAATAAGAGAAAGAGAAATGATATATTTGACAAAAAAATGAGGATAAAAAGACATAATTATTGCATTCCTTAATTAATCATTGTGGAAAAACCTTAAACGACATATTAAAAGAAACGGAGGGAGTATAGTATATAGTAATTTAGTTACCACCGAGCACGTGGATCAACTGCTAAAGGGTTATTCCAGTTTAACCTTAAGGAAGAGCTTTACCGTCGATAAAGGTAGCTCGAACATGATTGACCCTCGTGGAGGATACTTGTGTCTTATAAAATTAAAAAATATATAGTAATTTAGTTTATTGTTCTATGCATTAAAGTTGCAATGGTTATAGTTGAACACTGATTTTTACTCTGGAGAGTGAGTCGTTCAATGTTTTAAAAATCGGACCAGTAATTGAATCGGTGAAAACATTGGTTCACGGTTCAATTGTGGTCGAACCAATATAAACTAAATATATATTTTTAATATTATATAATATTTTAATTAATAAAATAGTACAAAAATATATGAAATTAATATATATATAATTTTAAATAAGTATAAATAACCTTATTATAAGTTTTATAAAAACAAAAAAATTAATAATGATTAGTAAAATAATATATATTTATGTGTAATTCTTAAATATATGTCCTTATTTATCTTTAAAATAATCTAGATTAAATAAACAATTTAATTTAAAAATTTAATTTTTTGCAAAAAGACCGGTTCAATCGGTTTTAAAACATTGGTTCTTAAGACTACAGGTTTTTTTTTAGAGTTGAATGGGCCAGTTTCCAGGTTGGATCGGTCGAACTGGCTGATCCTGTCCGGTCCGATTTTCAAAACTATGGTGATAGCACTTCCCTTCTCAGATTTAGAATTGGAGCCAGGCAACTGTAAACAAGAAAACAATCGGTGAAAATGGATCAAAATAGAGCAGCAAGGTCGTGACCTTGTAGGAACCAAAATGAGAAAAATTAAAGAGAAAAAGTGGAAGAGAAAGAGATGGAATGGACGCTACTGAAGTAAGCAACCCCACACAACAGATAAGTCCTAGTGCTAGACGCTACTGATTAAGGAGAATCAAATATGGTTGGTTTAAGGAAGAACCATCAAGTCTTCTCTACTCACAATGAGGAGGAATTTTGGCATAGTGTCTTTACTAATCAAATTCCAGTTACAAATGCAAGAGAGCTCACCCCTATATATAGGTGATAGGGGCGGCCAAAAGGAAGAAAAATACAATGAAAATAACAGATGAGTAAAAACTATCTAAAGTGAGTCTTGAACCCATGATCCTATGGTCAATTAGCTAAGCTAACACTTAAGCAAACCATCAAGTTAGCACCCCACTCATGAAAGAAAAGGAAAAATTACATTCATGTCCTAATTACAATTAAAACTCAAATTAATTCTACTTATATTAATCCATATTAAATGGAGTCTTGTGTTGACTTTGGTCCATGAGTCAAAGGTCAAAGGTTGACAGTAAGTGGGTTGACCAAAATGTTGTTGACCCATGCTTGGCTTAGCTCCAAGCTCTCCCAATAGGCCCAAGTTAGCTAGCTATCAGCTCACCAGCTCCCAGCTGCTCAAATCTGAAAATTCAAAGAGAAGCCATAAGGAGAAGAAGAGAAAATAGGGAGTGGATGACAAGGGTAGAAATCTAAATAGGAACACTTCCCTTAGAAATTGTAGATCCCTTGCTTGATTCCTCAGATTAGGAGTATCTCCTTTGAACCTTAGCCAACAAAAGAAGATCCATTAGTGTTATTCCTAAGCAATCTAACTTTAATTCTCATAGCAAAAATACTTGGGAATCGTGTAAGGAGAAGAAGAAGAAGACTCCCTGGAAGTTATGCGCCCTTCTCTCTCCTTTAGCAGGTGGTCCTCCTTAAGTTTTCCTTCAAAACATTTAAGGTTAGCAGTCTTAAAAAAATGAATAAATAGCATTGCCTCCCTTTTATTCTTTTGTTTTTCTTTATTTTTCACCTTTTCTACTTTATTTTTTAAGGTTTCTTCCTTCTTTTTTCTTTTTATCCTCACCTCCTATTTTTAATTTTTTTTTCTCAAGCTCAAACTCTTTCCTCATAAGAGCTTGGTCCTCACATATTTCTTGGGTTGACATAGGCATCAAAGTTAATTTGACTCCATCATTTTTAGAGTAACCATCATGGATGATCATCTTATCAAACTGCCAAGGCCTACCCAATAGTATATGTGTCGCTTCCATAGGGATCACATCACACAAAACATTATCATCATAAGCTCCTATGGAAATGAAAATTAAGACTTGTTTAGTTACTTCCCTTTCCCCATCATCACTTATCCAAGATAACTTGTAAGGTTTGGGGTGGGGAGTGGTAGATAAACCGATTTTCTCTACCATCCTTGCACTTGCTATGTTAGTGCAACTTCAACTATCAATTATAAGGGAACAAAGTTTCCCCTCAATTAAGAACCTAGTGTGGAAGTTTTTTTCCCTTTGATCATCCTCCTTAACTGATTGACTCCCTAAAGACCTTTTGATCATCATAAGTTTTCCCTCTAGTTTATACACCTTTTCTTTCTCACTCTCCTCTTCACTACTTTCACTAGATGATTCATGTGAACTTGCACTAGTATACTCCCCATTTTCTTTGATCAACATTGTCCTTTTGTTAGGACATTGGGAGGTAATGTGTCCCTTCCCAACATACTTGAAACAGTTGATGTCTCTAGTGGAAGTTGATGGATTTGCGCTTGGTGTTTTGGAAGGAGTAGGGTTTGAAGCAGCCCTAGGGCCCTTAGGCTCTTCCTTCTCTTGACTCTTTCCCCCATCCTTCTTTAAGACATCTTTACTCCTAGTTGAGTAACTAGAGTTGTTCCTTTTATAACTTTCCTTTCTTTTAAGTTGGGTTTCTACCTTAATGGCTTGGTGTACGAAGTCCTCCATTTCAATATAAGGATGCAATTCCACTATGTCCCCTTATGTCAAAATTAAGGCCATTGATAAATCTAGCCATAGTGGCTTCATTATCTTCAATTAAGTTAGCCCTTATCAAAGCAAGTTCCATTTCCTTAAAGTACTCATCTACACTCTTAGACCCTTGCTTATGTGTTTGGAGTTTAGTCTGTAACTCCCTTGTGTAGTGTTGAGGTATGAACCTCTTGTTGAGTCTCAGAATTAATTTTAGTATTTAAATTAGATTCAAGACTTATAATCTTTGGTTTTAATTAATAACAAATTAAACTAGACTATAAGAAAACAGGTGCTACTAAGAAAGGTATTTTTCTGTGTATTTCAGGAACTCTAAAAGAAGCAACCTGCTGAAGGAGAACAGAAGATCAAGAAGAAGAGGAAAGCATTGGAGCAACTCTCTCAAGATGACCAACCAAAGACAAGACAAAGAAGAAAAGAACTAGAACCAAATGGAAGAAAAGAATAAGAAAGGAGCAGCAAGCTAAAAAGAAGAACAACACAGCAAACTATCTGAAGAATTGATCAACCTGCTGAAAGCATATAGACTGAAGAAAAGAAGCACATCTGCAAGATGAAATGAAGACTTTCTTCAAGAAGATCACAAATCAGAAAGAACACAAAAGTTGAATCCAATCACTCTTAAGTGGCAATGCTGAAGAAAGAAATTCAGTTAGAAGGAAAGCAACCTTCCATCACAGCAACTATTTGAAAAGATAACTACTTGGAAGTCATCAAGGGAGACTAAGAAAATTCAAACACGCTGAAGATGATCAAACATGTTGAAATGATAAACATGCTGAAGCAGTTAACATGCTGAATCAACCAATGAAAATAAAGAATCAAGCTCATGGAAGATCATCAAGAACAAGGAAGAACAACGAAGCAACGATATGAAGAATAAAGGAAGCAAATCTAGAAGAAGCAAATTGAAGAAGAAGAGTGAAGGAGAATCAATCTATGCTGGAGCAATTCAACTCTCTGAAAGTATGTGCATGATAAAATAAATCTACTAAACACATACTCTATGAATACAGTGACGTGCATTTCAATCTATCTGAAGAAGAAGAGGCCAGACATGTCATTTAACATTCTAAAGATATGAAGATTATCAACTCTCTGACTACGTGGACAAATCTTGAACGTCGAGAAGTCTCAAAAAAGGCAAAGACCATTTGATTAACAACTAGAAAATTGTCTAAATGTTTTATGCCTTCATCCAGAAAGGAAATAGTAGCAAAATTTATTTTCTTTATTTCAAGAAGCTCTGCTCCAGAAAGAAAAAGGAGAAAAATGCAGAAAAGCAAATAGTGATCAGGAATAGGTCAGAGTTGTTGTACACCTACTTCTGTACAAACTTCGCAACACGCCATCAGAAGTCAGAAGTCTTTTCGGGAAGAAAAGCTAACTTTAGTGTGGATAAAGAAGAAGCACAACGGCTAAAAATCATCTCTTTTCTAGCCATAGACTTCATACAGTGAAAGAAAAAGGAGAGAGAAGCTAAGCCAACTTGCTGAAGAGGCAATTTCACTCTCGAAGAAAATAGAAAAGAAGAAAGACCAAGAAATAGAAACATCAACTTACTGAAGACAAAGAAAATCTCTCAAAGATAAGAGCTTATCTTCAGTGTGTCAGAACCAAGTCATCTGCACACCTAATCTGCTTAAGAAAGAAGCTACCAAATGAGAAGTTATTTCACAACGGCTTGAAGAGCATCACTCATACCTTCTCAACGGTAAAGTCAAAACATTTCTCAATGGCTATATTTTATCAAGACATATAAATAGCCTGAAATGTGAATTTGAAGAGAGCTTTTCGCCTCAAGCCTCTGACCTTTGAAAGAGAGAGAGCACAAATAAGAACTGGGACAGATCCCAGAGAATCTCTAAGAGAGAAAGAAAAAGAAAGAAGAAGAAGAGAAGAGAGGAAAGTCAGCCTTAAGATCAAAATAAAATATTCATAAGGCATTGACAAAAAGGAGGCATCCATGAATATCAAATCATTTATCCTTAAACCATGGCATCTATCAAGCTCACAGAAGAAATTGGCCAAGCTCAATACAGATCATATACAGCCAACCTTCTGATTTTACAAAGATGAATTAGAGCTTAGATTTATACACTTGTATCTCTGTCATTCCTTGTACTTAGGACTTAATCTTTGTAATCTGAGTTTTACTCAGTAATCCCCATGTACACGAAAACTGAAATTTAAGTTTCGCTGAAACTTAAATTCAAATCTTAATTGTAAACACATTTAGTGTTAGAGAGCCTGGAGAGGCTTGGTGGAAGAAATAATACTCTGGAGAGCCTGGAGAGGCTTGGTGGAAGAAAGAATACTCTTGAGAGCCTGGAGAGGCGTGGAGAAAGAAAGAATACTGCATGAGTTTCCTGGAGAGGCAGTTGAAAAACAAAGAATACTTGGTAAGCCTGAAGAGGCTGGGAGAAAAGAATACTTGGTAGAGCTTGGAGAGGATTGATAGAAAAGAATACTTGTTTGAGCCTGGAGAGGCTTGACTGTAAAAGAATACTCGGTTAGAGCCTGGAGAGGCTTGGTTGACAAAGAATACTGCACTGAGTTGCCTGGAGAGGCAGTTGATAACAAAGAATACTTGTCCAGCCTGGAGAGGCTGGGAAAAAGAATACCGCAATAAGTTACCTGGAGAGGCAGTTGATAACAAAGAATACTTGGTAAGCCTGAAGAGGCTGGGATAAAAGAATACTTGTATGTGTGTTCAGATAGTGGAAAATCCAGTGGTGGTTTGCCCTGGGACTGGATGTAGCTCACTGAGTTAGTGGATGAACCAGGATAAATTTTTTGTGTAAATTTCTCTCCACCCTTAACTCTTTACATTCTGTTATTACTTGTTTATTTCTGAAAAGTGAATTCATTTTTTGCACAGTAAAACGCAATTTATTATGCAGAATTGTTTTGAAAAAGGAGCATTTACTGAACCTTCTGATATGGTTCAACAAGTTCTCTATTAACGTAATTTTTCAGCAAGTAACCAAATCAATTGAATGTCAATGAGAAACATTTCTGAACAACTTGCTTTATATGATTGAAATCGATATTTAAACTAAGTGTTGAGAAAGGTTTTACTAAACCATATGAAGTGTTCATAGAACACTTATTTGTTTTATTAAAATCAGCAAGTTTCTGAAAAACGAATATTCATAACTTCCGCATAACTCTGATAATCTTTTTAACTGCCAACTGAGTCTTTCACAACAACTTGCGAAAATTCATTTGATATCTTTTGCGAAAAGGTTTTCATAAATTAGCTTAAAATTTTAAAACACTATCCAACCCCCCTTTTAGTGTTTCCTGTGGTTCTTACACCTTTTTCTCATGATGGACTTCATTTCCTCCCGAGAGGAAACCAAAGGAGCATTGCACCTCCTCCTATCAGCTATTGAAGCTGATGCCACCACACTAAAGCATAGTTCTTAAATTCAAGTGAAGCTAACTTAACCTTCTCATCTTCCCTATACCTATGACAACTAAAAATTTGTTCAATTTTAAGTTCCCATTCTAGGTATTGTTCTACATCATTCCTTTTAACCCTTGCTCCAATTTAGGCTTCTCTTCCCTCCTATGCCTCCTAGGTATTTCCACATAGTACTCTTCTCTATATCCCTAGGTTCCTCTTCATAGTATTCTTCCCTATGTCTCCTAGTTTCCTCACGCCTCCTAGGCCTCCTATGCCCCCTATTCCCTTCATCCCTTCTTCTAAAAGTATGACTTGAATTCCTTTCTCCCTCACTACTCTCAACATGGTACCTATCTTCACTTCTAACCACACTATATCTACTTTACACTTCCTCCTTCTCGAGAATAATGTCTTTCTCTCTCTCCTATTCCCACTCAACTCTTTCCTAAGGTTATTTATTTCATTCATCATCATCCTTGCCAAGTTTTGAGACATAGCCTCTGACTCGACCATATACCTTAGAGTCCTAGGTGAAGGAGGTGGTGAGTTCCTACTACCCATTGTTTTTTAGTTTTGTTTTTAAAGTACCTTTCCACTCAACTCAAGTGTTTACACTCAAGAATGTAATTACTCGTGTTTGTCACTCTTTTTGGCCTTTTCTATAATGAAGCACTCTTGCCTCTTCTACTCGGTTAAGGTTGGTTCGATCTTGCAAAGACCAACAGCGAGACTCAAACATAACTCTACCCAAATCGAAGCGCATGGGCACAAGAAATTATCTAATGGAAATCTAGAAAATTGACTAAGACAAAACTCAAGAATTGATGAGGCAAGCAAGAAAAGCAAGCACTCAACAAAGCTTATAAACAAGAGTAGAAAGCAAATAAGACAAGACAAAAATAAATTGCAAAGAGAATTATTTTTGGTTAATTTTTTAGAAAGAGTTGCCAAACAGTCGTTTTTGTGAAAAACAGTTATTACAACTCAAAAAAATTGTATACAAAGAAATCAAATGAAAAAAATTACAGCAAAATGATGAACTGTATTGTTGGGCTATCTTTTTACTGTTTTAATTTTTGTTTTTCTCTATTTTTTTGAACTTTTGACTTTTTTGGGTGTTCTTTTGACTTTTCTCCTTGTAAGTGACTTTTGCACCCTTTTTGCTTTTTAATACACCTCTTTTTGTATTTTTTTGGTTATGTATTTTTTTTAATTCTTTTTGCTTCTTTTCTTTTTGCCCCAACAGAAATTTGTATAAAATTACAAAAAATAGAAATCTTCCAATTTTTTTTTTCAAGATTTTTACCTAAAAACTAGTCTAAAATGGTACCAAAAAACAGAATGGATAGACTGATTTCTAAAAACTGTAAATTAAAACAGAATGGAAACCTGATTCAAAATTTACCCAAAAAAATTTCTTAGATCTTCCTTGTTGATCACACAAACACAAAACAATGTTTATAATGCGCTTGGTTCAATTTTAAGATGGGAATTAAATTTTGAAGGAAATTCTGCAATTGGAATTTGTTGAACTTCTTCCAACTTTGTGAACCGAAAATTGGTGTATCGGTGAGCGTTTTTCGTAATCAAACAAGGTATTCCAAAGGTAGGAATAGCAAACAATCCAAATTTGCAAACAGAATGCCAAGAAGACAGAAAAAATAGAAGTAGAAAATTGAACAAAACAATACCAAAGAAATGCGCAAAAATGGTAAAACAAATGAAGGAAAATTGTGCAAAATAAATGACAAGAAAGTAAAGGGGGAAACTAAAACTAAAAGTATGGAGAGGGATAAAAGTAAATGGTTGAAATTAAATGGCAGAAAGTAAAGGGGATGGCAGAAATTAAAAGGATAGGGAGGACTGAAAGTAAATGACGGAAAAATTAAAAGCGGAAAGTAAAGAGATGAAGTTGAATGAACAGGTATATGGGGGAACGAACAAATATAGGTGGATTGGGAGAAAATGTAGGTGAACGATCTTTGGAAAATGAAGACAACAATGCCTCCACTTACCACAATCCACCACAAACAACAGTTATATCAATCAAACAATTCAAGAATAATTATGAACAGTTATGGAGACTTGATCAAGCAAATACTCAAACACCTAGAGGGGTGGGAAATGCGCGATCCAAACAGCCCCTATACTAGCTCAAATCAAGCAACCAAGCAGGCAAACAGAAGCTGCAGTGCAGTAGGAGAGCGCCTTGGACTCAGAACAGTTCAAGAGTACCCAACAGTTACAAGAAAATTGAGCTTGAATACATAAAAAATCAAGAAAAATAACCGAAAATTTTGCACCTCTTGGGTGCAAAACCCGCGGCCAAATATGGTGAAAAAGACTCCAAACAACTCCAAATTCAAGAAGGTCTGATGACCAATTGATAGAACTTCCCTTCCCGGATATAGAATTGGAGCCAAGCAACTGTAAACAAGCAAACAATCGGTGAAAATGGATTAAAATAGAGAAGCAACGTCGCGGCCTTGTAGGAACCAAAATGAGAGAAATTAAAGAGAAAAAGTGGAAGAAAAAGAGATGGAATGGACGCCACTGAAGCAGACAACCCCCACAACAGATAAGTCATAGTGCTGGACACCACTGATTAAGGAGAATCAGATAAGTCTATGGTTGGTTTAAGCAAGAACCACCAAGCCTTCTCTACTCATAATGAGGGGGAATTTTGGCATAGTGCCTTTACTAATCAAATTCAAGTTACAAATGCAAGAGAGCTCACCCCTATATATAGGTGATGAGGGCGGCCAAAAGGAAGGAAAATACAATGAAAATAAAATAAGATTAAAAACTATCTAAAGTGAGTCTTGAATCCATGATCCTGTGGTTAATTAGCTAAGCTAACACTTAAGCCAATAAACCATCAAATTAGCGCCCCACTCATGAAAGAAAAGGAAAAATTACATCCATGTCCTAATTACAATTAAAACTCAAATTAATCCTACTGCATTATATTAATCCTAATTAAATGGAGTCTTGTATGTTGACTTTGGTCCATGAGTCAAATTTCAAAGGTTTACAGTAAGTGGGTTGACCAAAATGTGGTTGACCCATGCTTGGCTCAGCTCCAAGCTCTCCCAGCAGGCCCAAGCTAGCTATCAGCTCACCAGCTCCCAACTGTCAGCACAGAAGTCCACTGACAGATACCATCTTATGGAGTCACTCTCCACACTCTCTCTATCATTAATTAATATCATCACTTGTTTCCTAATATAGAGAACTTCATGACATGTGTAATACACCTCTTTTCCTATGAATATTGCTCTTCTCTAATGAGCGAGATACACAATCTTTTCTAAACAATTTCTCTTATTTCTCATTCTCATAATTCTCCACTGATTTTTACTTCCCTAAATCAAATAGAAGCTTGTAATTTGTCTCATAATATCTGGGAAATTATCTTTCTTTCATTTCTCACTTTCTAATAAATAATCCTAAAATCCACATTAGTTTAATTTCTCACTTTATATTCTCGATCGATTTCTACTTCAAAGAATCAAATAAAATATGTAAAAATTAGTAAATATCTGTAATTTATCTCTCATAATCACTTTATAGACTTATTGTTTTTCTCACCAAATCTAATTTTGAATTTTGAATTTCATCTTATCATATCTAAATAAAGAAAAATAATTAATAGATAGATAATATAAAAAAGAAAATATGGGAAAGTTAAAACCTAGTGTTATTTTTAAAAATGAAAAGATAAATAGTGAAATAATCATAAAGAATGTAATACTGCATAATATATAAAATATTTGGGGGTCAAATTAATATTCAATAATAAAATATTGGATGTATGATCTATATAATTAATAGAAAGATTGATTTGATTTCTCACTTTCTCATAGTCCCCAAATTCATGTTAGCTTGATTTTTCACTTCATATCATGACAATAGTATGCATACACACACACACACACACACAAATAAAGACCTTTCCAGCCTTCTCTTTGAAAGTGGTCATCTTTTTTAAGTGTTTGATAATGTTTTCTGTTTTGTTTTTTATGAGAGTAAGTTTGTTTGTTTTTTTCAAATGTTTGGTATTTATCCTTCATTTTTTGAGTTATTTTTAATATTACATGTCATAATTGTTGTTCTTGATTTTGAACCTATATAGTTTTTCGGAGAGCTAACAATCTTATTATGACAATAGTGTGCAGATATACACAATCTTTCTCTTTCTCTCTAAAAGTAGTCATCTTTTGCAAGTGTTTGACAATATTTTTTGTTCTTATTTTTATGAAAGTGGGTCTTTTTTAATGTTTGGTATTTATCCTTTATTTTATGAATTATCTGAGTTATTTTCAATATTAGAAGTCATAATTGTTGTTCTTGATTAATTAGAACCTGTATATAGCTTCTTGAAGAGTAGGGACAATCTTATTACATGACAATCTTATTTTTTTCTAATTGTTTTACAAATTTATTTAACATAGCTAATAAACAACAAATAAAAATATAATAAACGAATGTAATTATTATGAATTATAAGTTAACTTTTCTACATAATTATATTAATATAATAACAAATTATAAATTGAAATTTTTATAAGTTTTATTCACATTTATTTCCGGATGAATGACCCCATGCATTAGAGGAGCTAACACATGTTTTATTTTATTTCTTCAATTTTATGATTTAAAGGATTTACTATTTGAAATTCTCTTACATTGTACTTTTTGATTAGGAAGACATAATACCTTTCTTTATTTAATTTTTAATTTATTTCTTTTACATATATATATTTATGCTATATATATATTCATATATTCTTTTTAAATAAAATGATCTAAAAATTATAAATTAAAACTTCTACCAAATTTATATTAATATTAAATTTTCACGAGCAACACTCTAATAACATATATGGGTGAGGATCAACTTACTCCAGGAGTAAGTCTGGGTAAGTTACTCCGCTTAATAACTTCTTATAGAATGTGAATTTAACAAATCTAACCGTTGATTAATTTGATATTAATATGATGATTATGCACATCAAATTTTAGATTAATTGAACATTCATAGTTATGTAATTTTAGAGTCGCTCCCCTTTTCTTCTCTTAATTTGTCTCTACTTTGGCTCTTTCCAAACGAAGGCCATGTGAATTATGCCTCCCTCGTTGGTGCTCATCTCATCACACAAAATGCATGGTCCGTACGCTACTGTGATTGTAACTATATATATAACATAACGATTTTTTATATCTCCACAAACTTAATCACGACATAGAACAATTTACATTTATCTGTAATTTTCTACAATATTAAAGAATGCTGTGATGTAACCACAATCATAATCACGACTATGACCTCAAAATTAAAACCTGATATAGGTTCACCTCAACTTATGTAATGATGGTATAGATTATGATTTGTTTTGTTTTTTCTGCCTGGAATTTTGTTTGACTTCGTTTTTTTTTTTTTGATTGATTTCACGTTTACTTAATAATGCAAATATTGTTCGCCCACTGAAAAAATGTTAATTTATTCTGTTCGGCATTTGAACTAACTGGTATAAAATCCAGTTGTGTGAGATAAAAGGATACAACTAAATTTGTTGTTCTTCTGCTACGCATCACGATCAGTGGATAGGCCCAAATTTGTTTTTAAATGAATGAGTAAACTAGCAAATCGGTCTCTGATTTTTTTAGGTCATGTAATTTAGTCTCCGAGAAATAGAAAACCTCAATATAATCCCTTACTTTTTACTTTTTCTTTCACTATAGTCCAACCGTGTGTTTCCCGTTGAATTTTTTACGACGTGTCATGTTTAGTGATACTCTGTCACACCGTTTGTCACTAAAGTGTCCACCGTTGCACAAAAATGATGTGGTTTTGTATATTTTAGCTTGAAATGCTCCAATTCCAACTGTCGTGTGCTATCATATTCTCTGCTTTTTTCTTTTCATTGGAAGATCTCAATCTCAATGACGTTATTTTTGTGCTTCGATGACAAACAGTGTGACAGAGTGTCATTAAACGTGACACGTCGTCAAAAAATTAACGGGAAAGACACGATTGGACTATAGTGAAAGAAAAGGTAAAAAGTCAGGGACTATATTGGGGTTTTCTATTTTTTAGGGACTAAATTGCATGACCCTAAAAAAGTCGGGGACCAATTTGCTAGTTTACTCTTAAATGAATCGTAGCCTTTTAACAAGAATATATCGTTATGTATGCCGATAATATTATGTATATGTTTGTCGCCACAACCAATGTTATAAAAATCGTACCGGTCATCGATTCGGCCTAGATATTGGGTTAATGGGTCACTGGTCGAACGGGTGAGTTACTGGTTGAACCCGTTGAACCGATATATATTATAATAATATATAATTTTTATAATACAAATAAATTATCTTTTTAGTATTTTTTTCTGTTCAAGGTGATAAATAGCCCAAATAAATATGACCAAGAAGCCCGATCTACAACCCAAAAATATTTTAATTAATTTAATTTTTTTCTAGAACTCTAAATTATTTTGATCTAATAATTTAAAAAAGAATTCTAGAATTCAATTAGTTCTCGTGGAGGATAAGCTTAAAGTTTTTAATGAATTTCATATCCCTTATGGGTGGTGTATGAAGTGCAACATACACTTGATGAAATCACTTATATGAGTGTCAAGTGGGGCCGCTTGTATGAGATTGAGGCGAAATCTCTAGAGCACTCATGAATACCAGGCGCGCGCATGGCCTATTAGCGCAAAACAGTGTTAACAGTGGAAATTGTGGGGGTGAAATGTGATTGGTAGACCTCTAACATACATCAAAGTGTTTTGGTTTATATAGAGCTTACTCCACCAATTCACTTGTATGTTAAGTACTATCAATCTAGGGTCTGGTTCATAGTCCAAAAGACACCAGATTCGATGCATTTATCCCATGGCATTAACCCAAGAAGATTTTCTTTTCAATTTTTAAAACTTTTGAAATATGTGGGGGATTGTTGGATTTTTTATTCTATTTATTTATTTCAAAAGTTTTTTAAGAGAGTGAAATAAATTAATGTTGTTTTTTATTTTTCAGAAAACACTTTTGACTTGGTCAAAACCGATCAAAACCTTATATGACTTGGTCAAAACCTATCTTTTTATTTTTCTAAACCCTAATTATTTATTATATAAACTCCTTTTCTCTTAACCTAAAAATTATGTAGAGCCTCCACTCTCTTTTCTTCCTCACAAATTCTCTTAGTTTATCCTTGGGTTTAATGGAATCATTCCGGCTAGTTCTGAGACCTCGGATTTTTCGGGAAGGGCCTGTTGAATCCTGGGGGATCATCGCATCGGGTGAATGAATCCTTAAGGACAACGTATATCTATGTGGCTCGGGTCTTTACTTTTGTTTGCATAGGTTAATTTCGCCCACATAAACATATTCTAATGCAGATGCTTTTCATTATCCTTGTTTTCTATGTATTTCGGGATCGTCCACATTTGAAATAGTGCACATTATAGTTAGAAATAATGAATATGAACTATAGATCTAGAGTATGACACCTTTTTAGTATTATGTTTAAAAAAAAGTATGTTTAACAACTAATATATTTTCAAGTATTGTAACTTAAAAAAATTAAAATAGTGCACATTATAGTTAGGAATGAATAATGAATTGAAAATAAAATCTGAACTTATATATAGAGTATATATATGACACCTTTTTAATATATATTATGTATAAAAGAAGTTTGTTTTCTTCTAATACAACTTATACGTTTCTTTTTTTGGTGCAATACCACAGGTATCCTCCACGGGAGGCAATCCTGTTTAGGACCTACCACTGGTTAAATTGGAACAGCCCCTTACCAGCTGATACTTGCTCAGTGGTACTTATACGTTTCTTTAACAAATATATAACAATATAAATTATTTTTTATAAAAAACATTATTAAGTGTATTTCAAAAAGTATATGTCATATACATACGATTAATACTAACAATATTTTGGATTTCATATGTATGACTTTGCATTTTTTAATTCGTCATAATTCAGCTAAGGTTTACGCTAGCTATTTTCAAAGGTTCTGTCTCAAGATGACCCTGAATCCTCTGCTATTGGGGAGGGATTTTCTCAGGCGAGAGAGTTAAAGAATGCCATCACACTGGACATGCTTCCCTTTTTACTTTTTTGTTTACTGTCTCACATCAATTATAATCTATATAATGTTTCAAATTATGATTGAAATTCACATTATACATGACATACCTGACAACAAGAAGTCAGGTATAGTGTGAATAGTAAAGCACTTTTCATAACTTGTGCAGCTCATACCATAAATTTCCTGCATATAGGTGTGAATTTCCTTCAGTTTAAGGAAAGTACCTTCATAACCATAGAAGAAAAAGTTGTGACACATTTCAAATTTTACAGAATTAGAGGTCCATTATTTATGGATTTGTTAGTTCCTACTTGCTTAGTTAGATCTGTAGAATACTTCTTTAAGATAAGTGAAAATCATAAAGAAACTACTTTTGGTTTCCTGATTTCCTGTAATAATTAGTCTTGGGATTTAACAACTCTTCCTTTGTGTTTCAGCTGAAATTGGTTGATGAGAAGTCTAAGGAAGCTGAATATGCTAGAAATGCCTTGTTTTCCAAGCATTCAGAGATGAAAGGTAATTGCCCCAAAATTATCGAATTAGAAGCATGTATTCTCTCATTTATCATGCCACTACAATTACCACCTTTCTCGTTATATATATGTTGCTTGCTAGAATCTGATTTGTTGCTTTTCTTTTTCCTATAATGTCAAACAGGCTGGCCTAAGGATCACAACTTTCAAGTCTTCAAGTTAGAAATTGAAAATATATTTCTCATTGATTGGTTTGGTGGTGCAAAGCCTCTCACAGTGGAACAATACCTTAATCCCAAAATGTAATAATTATTATATCAGTAATAGTAAGCTGGAAATGGCACTGACATAGTATGACATCCCCTCTTCACCCTCCAGAAACTGAAAAATGGGGGAGGGAGAGGGGGGAAACACACTTGTATACCGAAAGTGTTGGAAATTAATAAAAAATTGGTGTCATTCCTCAACTGCTCATTTACATGTTTTTGCTAGAATTTGAATCTTAGTCACAAGGGGTTTATAGAATGTGTTTAGTAAGTCATTTCAATTGGTTGAAAACTGAAATTAATAGCTGAAACCATTTCAGCTGTCTTTATTAATAAGATAGTTTATTAGCTTTTCTTGAAAAATTACTTGAGCTAATTTTTTTAAAAAAACTCCAATTTCAGCTACTAGGGGAAAATTTATTACAATTTTATCCTTCAACCACTCTTACTCATCGTTATTTAATAATTAATGATATACTTGTATGTCATCTTACCATTTTCTACTAGTTTTATCAAATACTTTCAATCAAATCGGTTAGTTTTTTCAGCTTTCGTATATCTTTTCAATTAGTTTTACCCAACACACTCTTTCATCTAACTTTTCAGCTAATTTTACCAAACACGTTATAACCTACAAACCCCCTCAAGCTTTAAGCTCATGAGTTGGTTCGTACCTCATCCAAATTCATGTGGAAGCTCATTGAAAACAAACACCACGGCAAAACCCAGAGATCATAGCAGCAATGTTTTTTCGTAGTCTATTCCTTTTGTTGAAAATAAAACAATTGATGAGCTGCTGTATGGACATACACCTAAACTGTCACATCTTAAGGTGTTTGGTTGCTTATGCTACACTTCCTCATTGAGTTCTAACAGATCCAAGTTGGATCCTAGAAGCCACAAAGGTGTCTTTGTTGGATATAAAGCTGGAACAAAAGGCTTTCTGGTTTACAATTTACATACAAAGCAATTAATACTGTCCAGAAATGTAAATTTTGAAGAGTATGTGTTTCCTTGGCCTAGGAATCACCACACCTCCACTTTACCATTCACACCTTCTTGCCTGCTGGATCCTGCTACTTATTCACCTACTTTATCAGAATCCATACAGATGTCCACCGAAAATAATCCAAATCCTACCCCTACAAATAATCCATCGAGTCCTTCATCTCATTCCTCAGAACAAAACCTCACAGATTCTCCTCAACCTTCCCAACAGATGATCAGAAAATCCACCAGACACAAACACTTGCCTACATACTTGCAAGATTATGTATGCAATCATTCTCAATCATCTCAACTGAAGCAATCAGGTACAAAATTTCCAATCTCTTATACTGTTTCATTTACTCATTTATCCCCTTCACATGCTGTTTTTAGCCTGTCCATTGACAAAGAACAGGAGCCATCCTCTTATGCAGAGGCTAGTAAGCTGGATTGTTGGAAGAAAGCCATGGCAGCAGAGATCAATGCTCTTGAGATTCACCTACTTTATCAGAATCCATACAGATGTCCACAAAAAATAATCCAAATCCTACCCCTACAAATAATCCATCGAGTCCTTCATCTCATTCCTCAGAACAAAACCTCACAGATTCTCCTCAACCTTCCCAACAGATGATCAGAAAATCCACCAGACACAAACACTTGCCTACATACTTGCAAGATTATGTATGCAATCATTCTCAATCATCTCAACTGAAGCAATCAGGTACAAAATTTCCAATCTCTTCTACTGTTTCATTTACTCATTTATCCCCTTCACATGCTGTTTTTAGCCTGTCCCTTGACAAAGAACAGGAGCCATCCTCTTATGCAGAGGCTAGTAAGCTGGATTGTTGGAAGAAAGCCATGGCAGCAGAGATCAATGCTCTTGAGTTAAATGGGACCTGGACTTTGGTAGACTTACCCCCTGATGTTATTCCTATTGGTAATATAAAATCAAAAAAAGGGCTGATGGTAGCATAGAAAGGTACAAGGCCAGACTTGTGGCCAAAGGATACAATCAGATTGAAGGCCTTGGTTACCTGGATACCTTTTCTCCTGTTGCTAAACTAACCACAATTCGGGTCATTCTAGCTTTGGCTGCATTTTATAATTGGCATTTACATCAATTAGATGTGAATAATGCATTTTTACATGGTGATCTTAATGAGGATATTTACATGTGTGTCCCACAAGGTATGGAAGTCAGTTCAAAGTCAAAGGTGTGCAAGTTGACAAAATCTTTGTATGGCTTGAAGCAGGCCAATAGACAGTGGTATGACAAGCTCTCACATTTCCTTGTTCAACTGGGTTATCATCAAGCATCATCAGATCATTCTTTATTCCTCAAGTTTAATGGTACTTCTCTTACTGGTCTTTTAATCTATGTAGATGATGTGTTACTGTTTGGAGACTCTCTTTCTGATATTTCAATAGTCAAACAACACCTTCACCATTCTTTTGGTATTAAGGATTTGGGGGTTCTAAAATACTTTCTTGGGATTGAAATTGCTCACTCTTCTCTTGGTATTACACTTTCCCAGAGGAAATACTGTTTAGACTTATTGAATGATGCTAATATCTCCAATTGTAAGCCAGCTTCCACTCCATTAGACCTTGCATTGAGACTACATCAAGATTCCAGCACTCCCTTTGCTAATGTTAGCTCTTACAAAAGGCTAGTTGGCAGGCTACTCTACCTCACTGCAACTAGGCCTGATATTACCTTTGCCACACAACAAGTCAGTCAATTCATGAGCTCTCCAACACAGACACACCACAAAGCTGCCCTCGGGATACTTAGGTACTTGAAAAAGAGCCCCGGGCTTGGGTTATTCTTTCCCAGAAAGGGTTGTTTACAATTGCAAGGTTATTCAGATGCGGATTGGGCTGGCTGTATGGATTCTCGAAGATCAATTTCAGGATATTGTTTCTTTCTTGGTGATTCTTTAATTAGTTGGAGATCAAAGAAACAAACGACTGTTGCGCGATCCTCAGCAGAAGCAAAGTATAGGGCCCTTGCAACTGCCACTTGTGAGCTTCAATGGCTTCACTTTCTTCTTCAAGATTTACACCTCTCATGCAGTAAGACCCCTATTCTCTTCTGCGACAATCAAAGTGCCTTGCACATTGCTCACAATCCTGTGTTTCATGAGCGCACCGAGCACCTTGAAATAGATTGCCATGTGGTTAGAGATAAATTGAATTCTGGACTTATGCGATTGTTACCCATTTCCTCTCCTTGTCAAGTTGTTGATTTCTTCACCAAGGCCATGTTTCCGGTTTCCTTTCGTTCTTTCTTATCCAAGCTTGGAGTTCTGGATATCTTCCATCCTCCAGCTTGTGAGGGGATATTAGAATGAAAAGAAGATTCAAAGAGAAGAAGAAGTGGATGATATTAGAAAAGTAGAGGAAGTCCCACATCAGGCATTGCTTAAGTGCTGAGAGTGCAACCCAACCACGTGTAACCGTTTTACTTTTTTCCCCTTTTCACTTTTCTGTTTAGATGAATTTATGTTTAGATGCTTCTGTTGCATTTCCCCTCTTAGCTGTGTGTAACCATTCTCGCGTTTCCCTTCACGCTTCCCTTGCTTGCTTCTCCTTGTAATTGCCTATATAAGTAGGCTATTTCCATTGTAATGACTCACTGAATCAGATTATCAAATAGTCTTTCTCTCAATTTTATACTGTTATGTTACTTTTATAATCAATTATAGATGTGCTAGCTTCGAGTTCAATTCTTACCATTGGATTCTTCACTCTCCGCCCCGAACTTGAACTATGTCAACTTTAACATATTGTTTTGAAAATAATGTCTAATAATTTACGAGTGATTAGTCCCATTATTCAGCTCCTCTCTCCTTGAAAAAAAATAATGCCTAATAAAATTATTTTCTTAAAAAAAAACTCTATAAAATCTTTAAAACATCGACCTTATTCATAATACTTATTTTTAGTTTTAATTTTGTCTTTAGAGTAAACCATCACTTTAATCCCTGACTTTTTCAGAGTCGGACACTTTAGTCCCTGACTTATGAAAATACACAATTTAGTCCCAGACTTTGTTCAACATCCATCTGTTTAGTCCAAAACGTTATATTCTATCAAGTCACTGTTGATGTGGCAATCTGACTTGTCTCCAGGGTTCAACATCCATCAATTTAGTCCCTGACTTTGTTCAACATCCATCAATTTAGTCTCTGACTTTGTTCAACATCTCTGACTTATGTGTCATCCTTCTCCTTGCACTCACCCCTCTCTTTTTCACAGCCACCTCTTCTTAGCATAATATAACAACCCAGTTACTCCCAAAATCTGAGCTAATCCAATTCAATTTCTTAATTTGAGCAGCAATGCACAAGCTTAAATACATTAATACATATATTAAAAACACCGAAACAGAAATATAAGGAGATATATAGAGAGTGAGAAGGAGGTTCAAATGATATAGATGTGAAAAATCTAGGTAGAGCAAGTACAGTGAGACAAAAAGAACAACACACTCAACAAATTTGATCACTTAAAATGACAGTAGTCAAAGAATCCAATTATTAATAGGTCATAAAAAATGCAAGAGTAATGTTTGAAAATTTTGAGGAAAAATAGTATACAAGTTTATTCTATATATTCGGTCGGAGGCAGAGCCAAAGGTGGCAAAGGTGGAGGCATAGGAGGAGGAATCGAAGGTGGTGCTGGCGGAGACTATGGAGGTGACAAAGGTGGAGGAGTTGGAGGTGGACATGGCGGGGGCATAGGAGGTGGTGCTGGCGGGGGCCATGGAGGTGGCATTGGTGCTTGTGGAGGCTATGGAGGTGGTAAAGTTGGTGGATTTGGAGGAGGAGTTGGCGGTGGGCATGGTGGCAGTTCTGGAGGAGTTGGTGATGACTTTTAATTTAAAACTTCCTAAAAGCACAAATGATCTTATGCTGCCATGCAATTAATATGCATACTTTGTCTATGGATGCAACTAGCATGCAACTATGTACTCTAGATTAATTAAATAAATCCACGAGTTGTGATGTTTCAACCATGGAGGTGGACTAATAATCATATAATATAGAGGGGTGAGTGCAAGGAAAAGGATGGCACATAAGTCAGGGATGTTGAACAAAATTAGGGACTAAATTGATGAATGTTGAACAAAGTCAGGGACTAAATTGATGGATGTTGGACCCTGGTAACAAGTCAGATTGCCATATCAATAATGACTTAACAGAATATAACGTTTTGGACTAAACTGATGGATGTTGAACAAAGTCAGGGACTAAATTGTGTATTTTCATAAGTCAAAAACTAAAGTATCAGACTCTGAAAAAGTCAGGTACTAAAGTGATGGTTTACACTTGTCTTTGTTAACAAATGTGAACAAAATATCCTGTGTAATTTCATTTGAACGTTGTATGCATTGCAGGGTCTCGTTATCCATTCATGAACTAGTGTGAGATGTTGCCTCCTGCAACTCACTTTCACGCCTTTACTTCTTCTTCGTCATTGTTCTTATTCCCTGTTCAATTCCCCAAACCAAAAACCCTCGTCCCCACCAAATTCGTCATTCGAAGCTCCGCCTCCGAAACCCAACCCCGAACGCTACCCAACTCCGCCATCCAACGAATCGCCGACAAGCTCCGCTCCCTCGGCTTCACCGACCAATCCCCCGCCGTCTCCCCCACTCCCTCCTCGGCCGGCGAAATCTTCGTCCCGTTGCCACACCACCTCCCGAAACAGCGCGTAGGCCACACCATCGACCCTAGTTGGAGCACGCCCGAAAACCCTGTCCCGGTTCCAGGTACCGGAATCACGCAGCTGAGCGAGAATGAATTGGAGAAGCAGCGGGAGGAGAGGGAGAGGGAGAAGGAGAGAAAGAGAGAGGAGGGAAGAGTGCCGACGCTGGCGGAGCTGAGCTTGACTGATGCGGAGATAATGAGGTTGACGACGCTAGGGTTCAGGATGAAGCAGAAGCTCAAGGTTGGCAAGGCAGGGATCACGGAAGGGATTGTCAATGGGATTCACGAGCGGTGGAGGCGTTCCCAGGTCGTGAAGATAGTTTGTGAGGATATTTGTAGAGTTAACATGAGAAGGACACATGACTTGTTGGAGGTAAAAAAAATGAAAATTTTATAGTTTTTGCTTTGAGATCACATGCTTGCAAGGTTTTAAATTATCAAATTATATACCAAATTATGTCAATGTACTTGAAATTGCAAACATGCTGTTGATGCTGTCGCTATTGCGTTTGTAATGTGATTGGAGTGACCCCTAAAACCTTAATATTGTGCTGCATTTTCAGTTGTGGACTACAATTTAAAACCTTGCTTGCTTGGATTGGATGGATACTAATGAATGAAGTTGGGATAGTGCTTTGAGAATTGGAATCAACTTTGTGGACAAATGTTAGGAAAACTTTGCTCTTTTTATTTATTTATTTTTATATTTTGAACTAACATGCAAGAAATCTCCTTTGAATCGGTAAGTAACTGTAGAAAATATCATGTCGTTCAAAACTGGACAACTCACCTCTTAAAGTTACCAAACTTTGCATATTGACTCCCTATAAGCAAGTTTTCTGCCTGTCTACAAGGGAGTGTGTTTGGTTTCATGTTAAATTGACAGTAGACGTGCGTTTTTTTCCAGCACTACAAAGAGTAGTCTTAACTTGGGACTTGCGTATGAGCAAATTTAACGCGTATCCAAACATATATTAAATTGGTACTGCTTTGTATGGTTAGGCAAGTTCAGGGAGTTGAGTTGCTGAGATGGCATTTAGTTTGTTTGTTTTATTTCATTTATAGTTGATATGTTTTTATTTATAGTTATAGAACCGTAATCTTATTAACATATTATTTCTTTCTTTCCAAAATATTGTGAAGAAAATGGTGAAACCAAGATTTTGATATTTTCACCAATTCCTTTGCCAATTCTTGAGAACAGAAATTGAAGTGAAAACAAGGTGGTATTTTAATAATTATTAGTAAAAATATATCAACTGAAAATGAAAACAGAAGATACACCAAACACCTCCTAAGTTTTCAACAACAGGAGTGTTTCTTCAATTAACCTATAGTTGGAGGGTGTTATATCATATATGCATTTTAGTCTTCTTTCCCCCTCCAATATGCCTGATTATATAGCTTATAATATTTTGTCCTTGTCAGAGAAAAACTGGTGGACTTGTTGTTTGGAGATCTGGAAGTAAGATAATATTGTACAGAGGGACTGATTATAAGTATCCTTACTTCCTATCAGATAGTGATTTAGGAAATGACAACAATGGTGATGCTTTGCAACATATGGAGAATGATGATAAAAATTGTGTTGAAAGAGAGAGTCCCTTGTCTGAAACAAATTCAGCTACATATGCTGGGCAAAGTTCAAACTTCAAAACAGGAAAACCAGCTTTGATACAAGGGGTTGGTACACCCAATAAAGTACGATTTCAACTGCCAGGTGAGGCAGATCTTGCAGAAGATGCAGACAGCTTATTAGTGGGGCTCGGGCCACGATTTACTGATTGGTGGGGGTATGACCCTCTGCCTGTCGATGCTGATCTTCTACCTGCTGTTATTCCTGGATATAGGAAGCCTTTTCGCCTACTTCCATATGGTGTGAAGTCTAAACTAACGGATGATGAAATGACCACATTGAGGAGACTCGGCAGACCTTTACCATCCCATTTTGCATTAGGTGAGTTTGTCCTACTTTTTCTTATCTGACCAAAATTGAGTTTAATTGATTTCCTAATTCCTTTCTCTTTTGTTAAACAGGTAGAAACAAGAAACTTCAAGGATTGGCTGCTGCAATTATTAAGCTTTGGGAAAGATGTGAGATTGTCAAGATTGCTGTAAAGAGAGGTGTGCAGAATACTAACAGTGAGATGATGGCTGAAGAGATAAAGGCCAGTTAGTGTTTTTGCTTATAATTTTCAAATTTTATGAAATTTAGCACTTATGGTTTAAATATTATGGTAAATGGAAGTGAATGGCCTTGTCATATGTTGTGTGTGAATGTCATTACTGCAGTTAACTACTATATTTATCAATGTCATTTGTAAAATTATTTGAGACATGATTAGCAAGGAGCCAAGGATATTTCACCTTGGATGGTAATTAAATTCACAGATTTGCTGTCATTCGCTCATTCTTCTGTTCTATTGCTCATGCTGGTGGCTGAAGTGAGGGACCTTGAATACTGTCCTTCACTTGCACATCGGTTTTCTTCTACTTAAACATACATGACAAAGTGGAAGCTAAATATATTTGCATTCTACCATTTTGTTCTTGGATGTTTTCAGTCACCCCGTTGGTAAAATTGGCAAGTACCTCAGAAGATATTCATTATTTCGGTTGTTTTATCTTGCAAGTTCCAAATAACAATTGGACATTGTAACTAATTTCTTTTAGAAAGGATTTTTTTTGTTTTATACATTTACTCTTTTCCTTGTAGACTGTTTGGTTCATTGAGATTATAAATTATATTTCAATGGAAAACTTCTAGTGTATAATGGTCAGAGCACTCTCATTTATGAATGTGAACCCAACTGGAATAATTAAAAGACCTATAGATGTCATTGTAGCCTGTAGTGTATGCCACCTATCCGTCAGAATGTAATTCAATTATTGTAATTCAGGTATTGCCATCATCTGGCTTCTGCTGATTGACACTTCTGTGGACAATTTATGTATATTAGTTAATAATGTGGTATCGAGTATTGATGCTTATTTAGATAACATTACTAAATTAATGTGGTCATCATATGCCTTTGACTGATTAACTGGCATATGGAAATTGTAATCACCTTGTGATGTTTCTTTAATTTGGTGTAATTAAAATAAGTAAATTGGATTTTATGATAAAATTCTTATTGTGGTTTTTACCTCTGTCACAAGGAAAGAAATGGCAGTCCACAGACCTGAAACCATGTTTACAATTGACAGAGTTGGGTTTTTACTTTATCTTTTATCTTTTTGGGTCCCAAGAGTTGAATAAAAAACACAGACCCACCATGAGTTTTAAATTATATTGCATTACTGATCTGGCACAACTGTTAAGGGAGCTAGTTAAACATTGGTTTTGTATAGATAGCTAGATTAAACACATCTCATAAATTTCATGTAAATGTAATCATTGAGATAGTTGTTTTGAGAGAACTTATAAGACTCAATCTTGTTTTAAAAGCAAAAAATATATATCATACCATTATATCTAGATTTCAGTTTAATAAAAGATCTACTTTTCTGCAGGAACTGACTGGAGGAACTCTCCTTGCTCGGGATAAAGAATTCATTGTCTTTTATAGAGGAAAGGATTTCTTGCCAGCTGCAGTGTCTTCAGCGATTGAACAGCGGAGGAATATTGGAATATACAAACTGAAGGCTGAAAACAGTTCGCAAGTTACGGTCACTCCAGATTCTGAAGGAAATGGTATGACCTTAGAGAAAGATACAGCAATCTTTAAACAAGGATTGTTGACTAAGGCTGAGGCAGCTATTAAAAGGACTAGCATCAAATTGTCGATGGTATGATTTCATTAACAAGTTCCAATTTGCTGTTTTTCACATGTTTTCTTTTTGGATTTACTGGCGGTATAGCTTTCACATACAGGCACTAGATAAGAAAGCAAAGGCTGAAAAGCTTCTAGAAGAGCTGGAAAATGCAGAGAGCCCCCAAGAACAAGAAATAGATAAAGAGGGTATTACTGAAGAAGAGAGATACATGTTGCGGAAGATTGGCTTGAAGATGAAGCCCTTCTTGTTACTAGGTGACTCTAGAACATGATGTTTGAAATTCAGTCATAGATAGTTGGTTATTCTAAATTTGGAAATAAATTAATGAGACCTTTAAAGCTATTTAAAACACTTAGATAAAATATATTCCTGATAAATCCTCTCTTCATTCTCAGGTAGAAGAGGGGTTTTTGATGGAACAGTGGAAAATATGCATCTTCATTGGAAGTATCGGGAACTTGTGAAGATAATATGCAAGGGAAGCCTGGAAGCTGTCCATCAGATAGCTCAGACCTTAGAGGCAGAAAGTGGTGGAATATTAGTAGCAGTAGAGAGAGTGAACAAGGACCATGCAATCATTGTATATCGTGGAAAGAATTATAGTAGGCCTTCTTGTTTGAGGCCTCAAACACTTTTAAATAAAAAGCAAGCAATGAAGCGTTCTATAGAGGCACAGCGTTATGAGGTAAAATTGCCATCATCAACTTGTATCTGGGTGGGAGTGTCAGCTAATCTGTTTTCAATATTCCCTTTGTGAAAAAGAGAAGAAGGGTAGGCTGGGAGAGAGATTTATTTGCATGGTAAACCATGTGTAAAAATGATGATTATAGGCTAGTTTACTTGAGCTTTTAGAAAAAGATCTTTTTTAAAACATCTTTAAAAAATTTAAAGGCTATTTTATGTTTGAGTGTAAAATTTGAGAAGTACTTTATTTAATGTTTGAACTGCTTTTTTGTTGTTGTGAAAAGGATCTGTATTTAGAAGCACAAATTCTAGCTTAAAAAAAATGAACCATTTATGCTTTATTCAGTGATTTAGTTTTTTTAAAAAATACTTTAAATATATTAATGTACTTAAAATAAGTTTTTATGTAAGAAAGAGCAAATCCAATGTTTATATGATAGATTGGTGGATTTAATTTAATGTTATTAGTGGTTCCTGACAAGTGACTACTGCATTGTAGCATGGATCTTCATCCTCATCATTTATTTACTTGTTTATTTAATTTTGAAAATAAAATTCAGGGAATTGACTGCTAATCTTATGTGATATAAATATCACGAGTTCACGACCTTATTCCTTTCCCATTTCTTGCAGTCACTGAAGCTTCATGTTTTGAAGCTGGACAAGAACATAAATGAATTGAAACTTCAAATGGTGAGTGGTCCTTATTTTTATTATGATGTTTCTGAAATTCTTTTCCATTTCAATTAAGGAATATGGATTATTCACCTTACTAGGTTAAAGATGAGGCTAACAGTAAGCAGATAGCTGAAGCATCGAGATCTGACCTGGTGAGCTATTGCATCTTGCTTCTTTAACTCTACAATCTCATTTCCATGTTACAAATATGAGATTAGTATTTTTGGTACATCAGGCCAAAGAGGATGAAGGCTATGCAATCCATTATAATTCTGTGCTTTTTCTTTTAATGCACCTACTCAACCATAAGAACACATTCGAATATCTAATGTTTATATCTATATATAATGCTATATTGATATGTGAATGTGTTATTTGAACTCAAAATGTGTCAAAGATGTGTTTTTTTAATTGTTTTTCTGCAAGATTATCACCATGGAAAAGTTACCCTTTTGCACAAAAGAACAGAAGCAAAGTGCAAAACTTTGTATCCCTCTCACATTGTAGAACATATTCAACATCCATATATGAGAACCTATTTTTCTTGAGTTACTAATAGATTCACTTGTTTTTGGTCAAATTACTTAAAGACCCATATGACGTGTGAAGAGATTATTTGCAAAATACAAGGAGTAGCTAACTATAGCATTGTTGCCCAGGTGTTTAATGAAATGAAAAAATGGTTCTAGTGGTACTGACTTGACCTAATTCTATTCTCATGCAAATTACCTACTTCGCCATTACTTAAGCATATGATTTAGAGAGTTTCTTACACTGTAATAATGAAGACGGAAATATGAAAATTGGAAAGTATATGAGTGTCTTTTAACAGTAGAAATTTAATAAGAATTATTATTCCAATGATGTTACTTGTATTGTTCTCTAAATAATGACATCTGAAATAATTTTGCATTGATTCAAGGCTACAAACAAACATGAAGCTTGTTCAAATTCCACAAATTGCAATTCTTCAAAAGAAGTTTCTGTTGACCATCAACAAGAAATACAGGAGCAGCAGGTTGAGCTGATTGATGGTGATGGGGGAGATCAAGGTGAAGCAGAATCCTGGGATGGTTTGATTCATAAAGAAAGACAGGCAAGCACATCATGGTTTTGACTGATGAAAAATGAACTATTGACCTCAGTCCTCTCCTGGATTATCATCCGGTTATGTCAGGGGTTCCTTTGACATGTTTTTGGGTTCTTGCTTCTTTTCTAAATATTGATTTGGTAACATTAACATGGATTTCAGTTGGATGGAATGAGTGATTCCGTGGTTGATACTGGCCAATGTGTTGTTAATAACAAAGCAATGGAACCATCAATCACATCATCAAAAAGTGACCCTCAACCATCAGCTCCAGTGATAAATAGGAGTTCAAATGAGTTTCCTTCTAGATCTGTATTTCTTTCCAACAGAGAGAGACTTCTTCTTCGAAAGCAGGCCTTAAAGATGAAAAAGAAACCTGTCCTTGCCATAGGTATTGTTTTTTAGCTTTATTTTCGTTTTGGCAATATTGTATGTCCTATGTTGTCTTGAGTCTTGACACTTAAGTCTTATCTTTTAAGTTTATGTGAACTTGCATAGAGTTTTTGTTTTGTAGCATCTACTGTTGGTTTTTGGGTTTCTGCATTAATTACAGAAACTATAGCTTGTTTTAGCAGACTAAAGATGGCTAACTAGCACTCTAGGTTTCAAGGTTTGGATCCTTAGTTCAAAATATGTGACCAAAATCATTTGCTTTTTTTTTTATCTCACTTGTGAGAGGTAAATCTTCAATTGATGTCAACATCTTGAAAGATTTTCATTCTGGATGATGAATTATGAACTTTCTTTCCAGATGGCTCTGGAACTGCTGTTTCCTGCTTTGCCTTCTCTTACATTTGTTTTTATTTTTCCTGAAATTATGCTAATTGGAAGGATTGTCGTCATCTCTTTTTGGTTCTATGGCCATATTTTCTTCTCAGGAAAGAGCAATATTGTGTCTGGTGTTGCAAAAGCAATCAAGGATCACTTCCGGAGGCACCCTCTTGCCATTGTTAATGTCAAAGGAAGGGCAAAAGGGACCTCAGTTCAGGATGTGGTGTTCGAGCTAGAGGTGCACATGCTGAAATGCCTCCCCCTTTTCTCATCTCTTCCTTGTTGAATTATTCTTTCTTGTCTTGGGCTATAAATATTCTCTAAATCCTGAAATGTGTCTACTATTTTTTCAGCAAGCAACAGGTGGCGTTCTAGTCTCTCAGGAGCCTAGTAAAGTCATACTTTACAGGGGTTGGGGGGCAGGAGAGAAACCTGGCACTGCAGTAAATGTTGATAAAGAGGTTAAAAATGGAGAGGCAAAGCCCATTGTGTCTCCTGAACTGTTGGAAGCAATCAGAGTTGAATGTGGGTTGCAGTAACAAACAGAACTTTGCAACTCTTTACAGATCAAAGTTCTACTAACATACAGCCGTAGCTTTTTCCATCAGCGCTGCTTATGGTGGTTGTGCTGCTTATGGTGGTTGTGGTGTTCGCAGTAGGATTTATAGGAGATAGAGCTGTGAAGTAATAAAGAGGAAAAATGGTGATAGTGATGATGAATATTCCAACTTTTTGAGGGTGTCAGTCGTTTGATTGTAGTGGGAAGGAAAAACACCAAACATGAACTGGAAAAAAATAAGAAATAGACAAAAGGGAAGAGCCCCTATCTTGAAGCCGTTCATCAGCCCTTTAGTGCCTAGCGTCTGTTTTTCCGTCGAACTTTTTTCTTCCCCTGGGACTGAACTTACATGTCTCATGTCATAGCTCCCAGTTACATCATACATGTCTCACCAAGCGCCTTGTTTCTTTACAATGCCTCAAGGACCAAATACACGTGGTCATTATTATACTCAATATGCTGAATCAAATTGGACGGATAGTGATTTAGTTGCAGAGCAACAATAGAAGAAAATAGTAGCAAAAAAATAATGTAGAAGAAACACATGTAAGAACGATAGCAAAGGATATTGATTGTTTGAATGCATAAAAAAGGAAAAATAAATATAAACTGTCTTTATTGATTGGAATTTTGGAACACCACTTCCACTGCATTCCTTGACATCCTTGTCCTGTCTTTCCTGTTCCTTTCCTAATTATAGTACAATGCTCACTAATTTGTAACTTACAATACACTTATTCAGGCAGCTTACGGAAGTGGTGAGTTCCAGCCACCATTAACAAGACCACTGTGGATATTGTTCGGGTATATTTGGGAAAGGGGAAATGGAGGGTATGGGGAGGGTTGTAGGATGGTAAGCTCTATCTATTATAATATATTAAAGTTGAGAAGCTAATTATTGTGTTGATACACCAGCTTTAAAATTGTCATACATTTAAATTTGGTCACATTAAAAATAATGAGGTGTCACCTCTATATTTTATCTTTGTTTATAATATCCACTTGAGATACCAGCAAAATTCAACTCTTACCGTTACACATAGCTAGAAACTTAATTACTTTATAACTCACTCTTACATAACTACCTTATTACTTCATAACTTACAAAATCTGTATTACTTGATTAAGTTACAAAATGTATCTCATCCCTTCTCCCTTGCAAATTGTACTCTTAAAGGTCAAAATATCATTTCTTTTTCTTTTTGTATGTGGTTTGATTATTTTCTTATATTAGTATCCTTGCCACTATTTTACAATCTCAAAAGCTATTTTATAGTAGACAGTTGATAGCGTGAACAATAATTTAAATATAATTTTAATGAATATAAAATATTTCCAAAATTATATAATGCCTACTATGAACTTAATTTCCAAAATCAATTACCCTTACAATATTTCTCTTATTTAATTCTTCCTTCCACAATTTAATGATTCTAATATATAACATGTTAGATTAAATAAATGTTGGCATACTAAAAGTCTTTTATTATATCATTGATCAACTACTCCCTTTAAAATGAATATAAATAAAAATATACAACACCAAATTCATTTTGTAGACAACCTAAATATTTAGTCAATAACGTCAAAAAAAAAAAATAGTCAATTGTTAATGGACAGTGAAAAAACAATAATTAATATCCAACAAATTATGCTATTGTATTTTGTATTTGATATTGTAAATTTTAATTTCTTCATTTTAATGTGTGTCTAAGTATGAAATTTATTTTTAAACTTCTTAATTATTATAAAAATATTGCTTTGAAATGAGGAAATTTTTTTAATAAAAAACCTTCTCTTTAACTCAATTTGCAATCAAAGTGATATTCTAATGATAAGGTTTAATATCATTAAATTATTTTAATAAATTAAAATATTATTTTCATTACAATTAACATAATAATATTTATTACATAATTATTACTTTAAAAATCACTAAATATGTTAATATTAAATTTAATTAAAAAGTAAATGCATATCGCACGGGTCATAATCTATTGTGCAATAATTTATAAAGTGTTAGTGTGTGTTTATGCATTCGTGAGAATGGAGGCAAATCCACATAAGTTGTTGGATTTGCCTCGGTATGTTGCAAATTTGCGTTTGTAATGGCAAAGCACACACATGCTGAAAGTTTCTTCCTTCCCTCATCCCTTTCCATGTAAAATTATTTTGATAATCAGAGAGATGATACAGAAAACATTCTATATTCATTGATTGAATAAGCTCAGGCTTAGCATACAGGCTATATAGCCTTCAGTTTTACACGCAAAAGGTAAAAAGGGGGAAACAGAAAAGGGAAAAGGGGAAAATATATTTTGTTACAAGGGAATCAAAAGAAAAGTTGTTATGTTGATCTGTCCAAGTAGAGTGCGTGAGGGCTGAGTGAATATTCCACTAACTGAGTGATGTGGGACTAGTAGCTGTGCATTTCTTTTCTTCAGTTATGCATTTATATTCTTGTGCGATGTGGGCCTTGTGGTTTATTACCCCCCCCCCCACAAGCTGGTGGCCCAAAAATGTCAAGGACACCAAGCTTGGAGATAGAGGAAGGAAAGATCTTGGGAAGTTGGGCCTTGGTGAACAAGTCAGCGAGCTGATCCTTGGAAGAAACAGGGAATAAATGCATAAGACCAGTTTGTAGTTTGTGACGAACTAGGTGACAATCTATTTCTAAGTGCTTTGTCCTTTCATGAAACATGGGATTTTGGGCAATATGAATTGCACTCTGATTGTCACAAAAGAGGATGTGGGCCTTGGAGATGGGAATATGTAAATCATAAAGGAGGAAATCTAACCATTGAAGCTCACATGTGGCAGCAGCTAGAGCTCGATATTCTGCCTCAGCAAAGGAACGAGCAATGGTGGTCTGCTTCTTGGATTTCCAACTCACCAAAGCTTCTCCAATGAAGAAGAAGTATCCAGAAACTGACTTGCGTTAATCCAAACATTCTCCCCAATCAGCATCCGAAAAACCTCGGATTTAATGATGTGAATGTCTTGGAAAGAATAGGCCTAGTCCTGGAGACCTCTTGAGGTATCTTAGAATGCGCATGGCAACAGTACAATGAGCTTGGCAAGGAATATTCGTGAACTGGCTGATTTGTTGAACAACAAATGTGATGTCTGGTCGAGTAGCAGTGAGGTACAAGAGCCTGCCAACTAATCTTGTGTAAGAGGACACATTTGCATATGCTTGGCCTTGCTGCTAAGTGAGGTGTACAGCTGGACTAATGGGAGTGGAAGCAGGCTTGCAATCTAGCATGTCAGTGTCAGTAAGAAGATCAAGACGTACAATATTTCCTTTGAGACACGGAAATCCCAGTGGAGGCATGGTAAAATTCTAGTCCCAAAAAATATTTAAGTGTGCCAAGATCCTTAATTCCAAAAGTGGAATGAGGCTGCCCCTTAATCTGATCAAACTCAGTCAATGAATCACCAAATAGAAGGACATCATCCACACAAATCAATAATCTAGTGAAGGAAGTAGGAGTGAATTTGAGGAAGAGGGTATGATCTGCATGGGATTGTGAGTATCCAAGCTTGAGTAAGAAAGCAGACAACTTGTTGAACCATTCCCTGCTTGCTTGTTTCAACCCATAGAGGGACTTTACTAGTTTGCACACTTTATTAGATCCTGCAACCTGCATTCCTTGTGGCACCACCATATAGATGTTTTCTTTAAGGTCTCCATGTAGAAAGGAATTATTGACATCTAATTGATGCAAATGCCAATTTTTTATGGCTGCCAAGCTTAAAACAACCCTGATGGTTGTGATTTTTGCCACTGGAGAAAAGGTATCCAAGTAGTCGAGACCTTCAATTTGATTGTACCCTTTAGCAACCAGCCGTGCCTTATACCTCTCTATTGTACTATCTGCTTGTCTTTTAATTTTATATACCCATTTATTGCCAATAGGGATCACCCCAGGAGGCAAATCAACCAGAATCCAGGTATTATTTTGCTCAAGAGCTGATATCTCAGCTGCCATAGCTTGGTTCCAGCAAGCAAGTTTGCTGGCTTCAGAGTAGGTCTTAGGTTCTGTCTCACTAGAAAGATTGGCAACAAAGGAAGCAGTAGAAGAACTAAGGTTAGTGTATGTGAGAAAGTGATCAATGGGATAGAGGTTACCTTGATTGGATTGCTGAGAGGTGATGGATGAATTACATTGATAGTCCTTGAGGTATGTTGGTTTATGCCTTGTTCTGGATGACCTTTTTAACAAAGGTTCTGTGTTGATCTAAATTGGTGAAGAAGGTGAGGCCAGGTTCAAATGTTCTGTTTGTTCTTGTAAGGGGCATCCAGGGTCAATATCTTGAGATGAGGGCTCAAGAAATACAAACTGAGGCACTGAATTTGGTTTCTGCAAGTTAGTGGATCTTGTGGCATTTTGAACATAGGGAAAAACAAATTCTTCAAATAGGACATGCCTAGAAACATGCAGCTGCTTAGAATACAAATCATACAGTAAAAATCCCTTTGTTCCAGGTTTTAAACCAACAAAAATACACTTTCTGGCTCTTGGTTCAAACTTATTTCTGTTTGAGGAAAGAGTAGAAGAGTAACATAGGCATCCAAAAACCTTTAAGTGTTTTAAATCTGGAATTTTGCTAAAAAGGAGCTGATGCAGAGATTTCATACCCAATAATGGAGTAGGAATTCTGTTCATCAGGTGCACTGCATGTGCTGCAGCCAACCCCCAAAAGAAAGTGGGCAAATTCCCTTGAAACAACAAAGCTCTAGCTATGTTGAGAATGGTTTGATGCCTTCTCTCTACCTTAGCATTTTGTTCAGGACTTTCAACACAAGAAGTCTGATGCAAAATGCCTTCCTTTTGATAGAAATTTTTAAGAAAAAATTCAGTTCCATTATCTGTTCTCATTATCTTAATTTTCTTCTCAAATTGCCTTTGCCCCATGGCTGAAAATTTTTGTAAAGCTTGTTCAGTTTGACTCTTATGTTTGAGGAAAACAATCCAAGTATATCTATTATAATCATCAACTATTGTGAGGAAATATTTATGTTTGTTTATAGTAGATACACTATATGGTCCCCAAAGGTCTAAATGCATAAGATCAAAAGGTGCTTGAGCTTTGTTTGTACTAAGAGTGAAGGGCAATTTCTTCTGCTTGGCCAAATGGCAAGTATCACATATATGTTTTGAAGTACATTTTTGTATAAATGGATACAAATTAGCTAACATGTCCATTCTTGAATTTGAAATGTGTCCTAATCTAAAATGCCACAAGGCACTAACAGGAAAAGTAATGGTTGAACAAGCTTTGGAGGTAATCTGATCAACAAATGCAGGGTGTGAAGGTTTGGAGGTTCCTTTGTAGTGATATAATCCATCCACCACTTCAGCAAAACCAATCATCCTCGAGTGTTGGAGGTCCTGTATTAGGCAAACCTTTGGTAGAGAAACAAGGGCACAGTTCAAGGAAGAGGTTAGTTTAGACAAGGAAATCAGATTTAGACTAAAACCAGGTAAATACAGGACCTCAGTAAGCATCAAATTATTGTCTAAACAAACCTTTCCTACATGTGTGGCTACTACTGAATTTCCATTTGGCAATTGGACATTGATATAATTGTTTTGCAAGGGTTCCAGGCAGTTAAAGAAAGATTTATGTGAACATATATGATCTGTGGCACCTGAATCTAATATCCAGGTGTCATGTTTTGATGTTGAGAGATTTAGTGCAAGAGAGATACATGTTCTGTGAGGAAGAATGGAAGTGGAAGGAGAATGAGTTGTAGTGAGAGCAGCCACCTGATTGTTCCCTGAAGAGTTAGCTATGCTTGCTGACTGGACCAAACTCATGAGAGCTTTATATTGCTCTGGGGTAATTTGTGAAAGATCATGGGCAGATTTGAAGCTTTCTGTTTCATCCTCAGTTCCTTCAATCGCATTTGAACTTAAACTATTGCTGTAGGTTTTATTTTTAAAGTTGCTTGGATATCCATGCTTTTTGTAACAAGTTTCAACTGTATGGCCATTTTTCCCACAGAAACTGCAGACCTTGTAGTTAGCTTTACCAGGTGCAGAGCCTCCTCTACCTCTAACAAAAGGCTTTTTCCCTTCAGCAGCATTCACAAAAGCTTGATTGTCAACTTCACTCACATTTAGATTTCCAATTCTTCTTTCATGTTGCAGGACCAGAGAAAGAGTCTTATCAACATCAGGGAATGGCTCCATCATAAGTATTTGGGTTTTAACTACCTCAAAGTCATCATTGAGGCCACTGAGGAACTTCATTATGCAATCCTCACTTCTAAAGGCTTTGCCATTGGAACTGGCAGCACAAACACACTTCACAGCACATGTACATTCAGGTAGGGGTCTGAAATTATCCAATTCATCCCACAAAATTGCTAGCTCAGTGAAGAATTGGTTGACAGAATTGTTACCTTGCTTGAGGGACATGAGCTCTTCTTGTAACTCAAAAATTCGAATCCTATATGCTTGAGAGAATCTCACCTTCAGAAGTCTCCAAGCCTTTGCTGCTACCTCTAAATACATCAAGCTTTGTGCTATAGTAGGCTCAACAGAGCTGAGAATCCATGAGAGGACCAAGTTGTTGCATCTTTCCCAAGCATCAAAGTTGGGATCAAATTGCTCAGGCATAGGCAGGCTTCCATCTACAAACTTGAACTTATTCTTTGAGACCAAAGACCTTTTCATGGCTCTGGACCAACTATGGTAATTCTTTGGGGTAAGAAGGGGAGAAACAAGGGATAAGGCTGGGTTTTCATTTGGGTGTATATAGTATATGCTGAGAGGATTTGCGGCTGGGTCAGAAGGAGGAGGAGGATTTCCTCCACCATTATTATTGTTGTTGTTATTTGAAGAAGAACCTTTTGCCATAGAGGAAAAACATTCCTGGACGTTAGCTCTGATACCATAAAAGTATTTTGATAATCAGAGAGATGATACAGAAAGCATTCTATATTCATTGATTGAATAAGCTCAGGCTTAGCATACAGGCTATATAGCCTTCAGTTTTACACGCAAAAGGTAAAAAGGGGAAAATATATTCTGTTACAAGGGAATCAAAAGAAAAGTTGTTATGTTGATCTGTCCAAGTAGAGTGCGTGAGGGCTGAGTGAATATTCCACTAACTGAGTGATGTGGGACTAATAGTTGTGCATTTATTTTCTTTAGTTATGCATTTATATTCTTGTGCGATGTGGACCTTGTGGTTTATTACCATGTCCCCCATCGATTTGGCTTGTCTCCTGCTCAAACCTAGCTGCGCGTCTCGTGCTCCCCCAAAACGACATCGTTTAAATTATTTTAAAATTTACATTTCCGCTTAATTGATCTTTCGTGAAGCCGCGTCTCGAACCAAAGTCTCTTCTCTGCCTTCACAAACCTGTGTCTCCTTCTTCTCGTTATGCTTGTCTCGGCATAGTTGCACTAACATGGTTGATATATATAATACCCACATTTGTTTATATGAGTTTATCTACAGCAACTCCTGTTTACATGATAAAACTAGATATATCATTTATTTACGAATGCATTCCTCTTCAGATGCCACTTGAATATTTTTTGAGTAGGGACTAATGAGTTTGATACACTTAAGCAATCAAGTGAAATAGTAAAACAAAAAGGCTTGTGGTTGAAGCACCAGTTCTGTTGCCGCCCCATAGAATAAAATTAAGTACTGTAATAATAAAGAAAGCAATTCCAGGAAAAAAATGCAGCAGACCAGGAAATTGATCTCCACCCTTCTGAGGTTCGATCCCTTAATGGTCCTCCAGAGTCGCACGCTGACATAGCCGACAATTCCCAGGATAAGTTAACTTAGGATTGAGAACCAATGAACTCGGCAACCTTCCATCTTTAAATAAACATCCCAACGTGATGGCCATCTTATGTCACCATTCACAAATTCAAAGCTCAGTTGGGACTTGACAAACATAACGAGAAGGAGACACAGGTTTGTGAAGGCAGAGAAGAGACTTTGGTTCGAGACGCGGCTTCAGGAAAGATCAATTAAGCGGAAATGTAATTTTTAAAATAATTTAAACGATGTCGTTTTGGGGAGCAGGAGACGCGCAACCAGATTTTGAGCCGGAGACAAGCCAAATCGGTCCTTCATTCCTTTCCTTCTTCTCAACATTCCCAAACATATTTTTTTTGGTTGGAAAAAAATGTACGATACAATGATAGTAAATACTAGGGGTATTCATGGGACGGGTTGGGACGAGTTTCACCTATCCCTAACCCGACTCTAATTTTTTACCGGGTCAATTCTATGGACTCGAATCCGTCCATAGACCCGATGATGTGCGGGTCTAAGTAAGACCAGGTCTGAATAGGATAGGATCGGGTTGGCCCGATATATATATAAACTAAATATAATCATGAAATTATCATACAACAATTTTCAAAAGAAAATAATTCATATAATTAATAAATATATTGCATACAATAGAATATCTCTTAATGTATGTAATATTTTTTACTTTTTAAAGTTTGAGATATTACTAAACCAAGTATAACATTATATCACTATATAATTTTATGTATAGAATGTATTATTAAAGGTAAATAGAAGAAAATTAGACTCAAAAACCCTATTTAAAATGAAAAAAATTAGGTTAGGACTAGGGATGTCAAAAAAAACCCGCACCCGCGGATACCCGTGGATATACCCGCAATGAGTACCCGCATATTTATTAAATGGGTGGGGACGGATATTATACTGCCCGCCCCGCGGGTACCCGCATACTAATTAAAACATATTTTTCTATTAAATATATGTGAATATTATGATTTTTTTATTATTTTATGATGAAATATAATTTATTTTAAATTATTTTTTGATGATATTCTTAATATATTAACATGTATGGTATTATATAATGATTGTTTATATATATATAGTATGATATTATAATATATTATATAACACATCTTCTCTTTTTTTTTATAAAATTTAAATTTTTAAACATTAATGGATACCCGTGAATACCCGCGGATACCTGTTACCCGCATGGGTACCCGTTAATTTTAGCGTGTATGTATACGGGTAGACACTACCCGCCCCTCCCCGCCCCATTGACATCCCTAGTTAGGACTTTACATAATAGAAAATCATAAATCATAAATATTATATTTATATATAAAGGACGAGCCGGGTAGCCCGAAGGTTAACCCAAATTAGGGATGTCAATGGGGCGGGTAGTGCCTACCCGTATACATACCTGTTAAAATTAACGAGTACCCATGCGGGTAACGGGTATCCATGAGTATTCACGGGTATCCATGGATGTTTAAGAATTTAAATTTTATAAAAAAAGGAAATGTTATATAATATATTATAATATCATACTATATATATAAATAATCATTATATAATACCATTACATGTAAATATATAAAAAATATCATTATAAAATAATATAAAATAAATTATATCTCATCATAAAATGATAAAAAATCATAATATTCAAATATATTTAATAGAAAAAATTGTTTTAATGAGTATACGGGGTACCCGCGGAGCGGGTAGTATAATATCCGTTTCCACCCATTATATAAATATGCGGGTACCCATTGTGGGTATATCCACGGGTACGAGTTTTTTTGACATCCCTAACCCAAACTCGTCCTCAACTCGATGCCAGGTAAAAAATGAGACCGGCCGATAAGCCTCAATTTGGTTATATTCTTTCTTGTAGAACATAGAAACAGACTCGGTCCGAATAGAACGAATTGAGACGGGTCAAAGGGACAGACGGGATCATGAACACCCCTTGTAGATACTTTGGACTTGTTACCGTCTTCTTTTATATAATCATTACAGGTTTGCAACCGTGGCTTGAATGGGCTCGGTATATATACTAATATTACTTAAATAGTATGAGATTTTTATATCTTAAAATTTTTTTATTTTTTAGATATAATAAATAGATCATATTTATCAAATTAAATATTATTAGACATAATTTATTGATCAGATAAATAAAAGAATGATTTTATTTTATATTTCAAAACCATATTATTATATTAATTTTTAAGTCATTAAGTGCAAATTATATTTTATAAATGAGTTGATTTTATATAGGTATAAAATGATTGGTTATATCAAACAAGATTGCTTCCCGTGGAGGATATCTGTGATTAAACAAAAAAAAATGATTGGTTATAAAATTATTTGATTAAATGATTAAATGTACTTTTTAAATTTAATTCAATAACTTAATTGTGCCCTAATAAATATATGCTATGATTAATCTTATTTGTCTTATTTTTTCAAATAACATCATTAGATTTTAGGGGTATTTATGTTTATATATATAAGTGATGTTCACCGTGGTTGTCCTAGGGGCATTTATGTTTATTTTATTATATTTTTCCTAGGTTACATGAATTTGTTGTATGGTAAAATAAAAAAGAATGGTATGATTAAGATTTAGAATTCAATATTTCCGATATTAATCTTATAAATATTTTTTAAAAAAATATTACAAGTTTAAAGTTATTTCTTATCAATTATTTTGTATATACAATATATTATTTGAGCATGTCAATCAAATATTTCTAATTGACGATTTTTTTAAAAATACTATTACAAATTTTGATACTAATTGAACTTATATATTACTATTCTAAAGTATATTAAACATTTGAAACATTTCATGATGCAACTTTTTAAATGGCTCCCAGGTTTACTTAAACCAACAATATTATTTTGGGAATGATTGATTGGAAACTTTAGGGCCAGTTTGATTTGTATTTTAATTTCTTGTTTTTTGTTTTCTAAAATTTTACAAAGGAAAAAGTGGAAATGTTGGAAACAAAAAATTTCTGTTTTCAGCATTTCCAGTTTTTCCTTTGTAAAATTTTAGTAAACAGGAAACAAAAAATGAAAACAGGAAATGAAAATGCAAACCAAACATGCCCCTAAATTTGTATCATACGTTTTGTGCAGGATTGATTTTCAAATTCATTTTTTCTTATGTTTTTTTAGTTCAAATCATTTTTTTAGGTCGGATTAGGATTTGGAATGAGTTTGGTTAGATTAGACTGGACTAGCAGTATTGGGTAGGGCTGGATTGTGCCGAGTTGAGTTGGGTTTGATTAAGTGTATGTTTGGTTTGACGTTGAAAACTAGTCAAACTCAAGTTTAGATTTCTCAACGTAACTATTTCTAGGGTTGGAAATACGAGTTTACCACGTTCCAACGCTAAACCAAACATGTTTGGGTTGAGTCGGTTTTTGGTTAGAATGGATTGGTTGAATTTGATTGGGCTGGGATGGGTTGGATTGGGTCGAAATCGATTGGGGTTGGATTAGATCGGGTTGGACTGGGTTGAGTTGGATTGGATTGGGTGATTGAGTTAGGTTAGGGTTTGGATCAAATAGGTTCAGTTGGGGTTTGGAAATTGAATCTATACTATTACAATTGACTAGATTTTTTGTCACTATTTATTGGGGGGTTAATTTTTTTTAATTCCTATAATTAATAAAGTTAAGAGTTCTAAATCTAGGCTAACCTATAAGATACATATATAGTAGGTAGATAAATATGGAAAGTTTAGGGAGGAGAAAAATAGAAAGAAAAATAATAAAGAGAAAGAATGTGAAAAATATGATATGAAATGAAGAGAAAAATGAAAAGAAAATTAAGGTGTTAAAGGAAGTGTAAAACAAAAAAATATGAAAAAATTATTATTCTTTTTTAAAAGTATTAAAACTTTGATAGTTAACTTTTGAGTGTTGAAAGTAGAAAAAAGAAAGAGATAAAAAGAAACAAATCAAGAGATAGTGTGGAATGAATGACAATTGATGTGATAGGAAAGAAAGAGAGATAAAAAAATTATACGTGAAAAAATCTTATATATTTTAAAATTAAACTATTAAATACATTACATGTTGCAATTGAAAATATATAAATAATAGGAATTTAAGTAAACACAAATGACAAGACAACACTAAATACTTTGAAATGATCACAATAGTAATTGAAATCACCTAAATACATACTCCCTCAATTCCTTTTTATAAGGCACCTTTTAGAAATTTTTGTGTTTCTTTTTATAAGTCACTTTACAATTTGAAGAAAATATTATTATAATTTTTCTTATTTGCCCCTTATTAACTTTAATGTCTTTCCAACTATCAAATGATAGTGGAGTTAGTTAATAATATTAAATAAGGGAAAAACTAGAAAGTTAAACTATTTTTAAAAACTCAAATAAAATAATTAACTAACTTTAATTACTTTTATTGGTCTTTGTGATTAAATATAGTTTTCCTTATAAAAAGGAACGGAGGAAGTATATTATATTTGTTTACATTTAAATGTATATAAACTAAATTTTCATTTTTCCAAAAAAAAGAAGAAATGCGGAACACATTTGGGGACACCTCGAATGAATTTAGTTGTATTTGATCATCCCATTCCATTAAAGTTTCAACGAAAACAATTTTCATTTTTCTTTGTTTTGTTGTGACCATTAATAAAAGTTAAAGCTAGACATCGTCACACATTGGTGTTTATTTACCAAAAATCATTTTCTCTTATGGTCAATTATATGTTGCTATATCTAGGGTGAAGTCTCGACGAGGATTTGAGATTCTTATATTTGATTATATTTTTAAACGTTATAATTTGACGAAAAATATAGTGTATAAAAGGATATTTCAAAAAATATAAATGATATGATATGATATATTTTACATTTATAATTATTAATGTTTGAAATTTATTGTTTCAAATAAATTTTCTATGTTTAAATTTTTTTTAATCTTTCTATATAAACAAGTATAAATTTTAATATGAAAAAAGTCACTAATTATTATCATTTTTTAAAGGTTACATATTTATATTAATTAAATTAAATATATTATAATATTCAATATAAACAATCTATTTGAATAATAATATCCATGCATCGCATGGGTCGGACACTAGTTTTATTAGATTGGGTTGAGGTTTGGGTTGGATTATGTTGGGTTAGGTTGGAACAGAATATAATAGAATGGAATGGAATGGATTGGGTTGATGTTTGGACTAGAGTTGTCTATCCGGGCTACCCGACCCAGCCCGATATAGATAGCGGGCTTTTGCAAGTTGGGTTGAAAAACACGAAAATTATTTAGATTTCTAAATAAAGACCCAAACACTATATTTTCACATATTATTTTTTAACAAATAGCCCGATTTCTTTACTGTTTTTACAGGTGGCTCGCGCACTTTCAATTTTTTTAAGACAAAAAATAAAAAGAATTATGATATAGCGTCGTAGAGAAATAATATATCGCCGCCCCAAAGGGGCTCCCTCCCTCCATAGGGGGTTTTCTACTCCCTGAGGGTGAGTTATTCTATTTTTTTAGTGGGAGTTTTTTTTTGTTCTTTTTCCTCTATTTTCTTCTCTTTTCTCCATCCCACCTCCTTTCCAACCACCACCTCCATAACCTTTGACCCATCCTCCTCCTCTGTGAGATCATATTAGAGCCATCATTTTTGTAGCATTGTTTTACTCTGATCAACTACCTTCTTTGTACTTCCACCTCTAGATCTCGATTTTGCAAGACTATTTTACTTAAACCAACATCAGATGTTGTGGATTTTTGCTGGAAATTATTGGACATGTGCTGATATGGAAGGAATAAATTAAGAAAAAAAGATGAAAAGTTCAAGGTTGTCTCAGAATATTTTGTAATAGGAGGCCTTTATTTTAGTTTAACTATTATTAGTAGGATTGCTAAATTGTTTACATTAAGTGAGTATACGTGTTTGATTTGTTGTTTTAATCTATAGTGCAATGTTGTAATACTCTTTATTTAGCATTCTATAAACTTTTTAAGTGCCTCTAGACATCTTTCAATAAATGATCTCTTTGACAAAAAAAATAAAATAAAAAGAATTGAATGTGCTTGAAGCCATTATAAATTATTGAGATAATAAATTTATACAACCAAAACATACAATAAACTCATACAACACACTTTTTCTCTCTATATCTGTCTATCACATCACCTATCACATCCCATAATTTTCTCTCTTCTTCATTTTTTTCCTCTCTTTATCTCTCATTGTTGTATGTTGTATAGTTGTACCAATTTCATTTCTCTAAATTATTTGATACACATGTATTACCCTATTACTTCGCAATATTGAGTGTTGAACTTAGTACATTTCGACTGATTCAACTTTTTACTCCAGTCAAACTTGTCAGCCTTAAAGACCAAAACTAGCTAGAGGTCAAATGTGTGTACAAAACCTATGCATTTTTCGTGTGACAAATCTGAAAATATAACGTTAACAAAAATTTCATCCCTTCGATTTAGATAAAAATTAAGAAAATTATTGATATTTTAGGGGTCATTTATTTTGAGAAAATATTTTTATTTTTTAATTTCAATTGTTAAAATATTTTCAATTTTTATTATAAAAATATCACTTTATTTTCTGTTTTAAAAGTTTTGTAAATAAAATAATGAAAACAATTTTATATTGATTTCTCTATTTTCTGTATAAAATTCTAAAGCGTGAAATAAAATGAAAAAAGAATAAGATGACATTGTTATAATTAAAACTAAAAAAATAATAAATGAAGACAAAAAATATTTTTAGAAAGTAATTGGGTCCCTTGTTTTCAAGAAAATTTATTACTTACTTTTCTATTATATCCCTCATTTTCTCTCTTAATTAATTAATCAACAAAATATATTATTCAACGAACATACATTAAATATAAAAGTAAAAAGTAAAAAAATATAATAATTATTAATTAATTTTATAAAAATTAAAAGTGAAAAAAACATCTAAAATTACTAACAATAAAAAACTGAGGGAATATTTAATTATAGTAATTTCTCAAAAGCAAATATCGTATTTATTACATTTTTTATTTTTATTATTTTTTCACATCACATTTTCTTTTATGTCATTGAAATTTATTTTATTATCATATTTATAATTTAAAATGTGTAATTAACATTACATCTAAAAAATTACAATGTCTATATTACAATGTCTATGTTAAAAGATATATAAACATAAATAAAAATTGCAAATATAATTTTAAAAGTTTACGTACTCACGAAAAAATTATATACAATTTCTATTTTAAAATATAAACCCAACATTATTCATATAAATGTAAATTTACATTTTTGGTAGGTAAAAGCCATAATTTCCATCGAGGTGTTTACAAACCAGCGAGGGGATTAGTCATTGCTGTCGGCGGTGGATACCCTGGTCAAGTAAAAAAAAAAAGCCATAATTTAAAAAAATAAATTCCAAAACCAATGTGTAGTCTTAAAAATTTGTAAATTTAAGACATTAGTTTTTTAACAATTTAAGACATTATTTTCATTCATGACAAAGGTGTTAATTAACAAGATAAACTTCTACAAAAAGAATAAATATTTTTCTACATCTAGTGTATATATTTTGGAAGTCAAAAGAATAGAAATAGAAGAGGAGGTGTGGTTTTTCAACACTCAAATTTTTACATTTCTCTTTACATTTCACAACTCTATACAAGAAAAAGAAATTGATAGATATAATAAATAATATTTTTAATAAAAGAGAAAGAGAAAACTATAAAATGAACATAAAATTTGAAATTGAAAGCAGTGTTACCTATAGAAGGAAAGAGACAAATTAAATAAGCATATATATTATTTTATTGACTTTACAGCACTAGTACAGATTAGTGTAGGGCTTAGCTTTAGGTTTGATAAATGGATGGATCCTCTCTCCACCCACCATGTCAGAGAGGGTAGTGTACACACACACAGCACAAAATCCTTGAACCGCTTGTGCCTCTGTTTCAACGCCAAACTCATCATGTCCCTCTGCTATGTTCTCTATCGCCATCATTGTGCCCACATCATCCTCTTCCCTTTAGGCCTCAACCACCCCACAAAGGCGCCATCATTACTTCTCCACACAAAGGCAACAACAAAAGAAAAGAAGAAAAGGGAGGGAAGGGAAGAAGATCTCAATCTTCAGAGACTTAGTTTCTGACTGAAGAAGGGTACCTAGCTACTTACTGTGCTCTCTTTTTTCACTTCCTTTTCATTCATTCTCGCTAGCTCTTTCCGGGGAATCAAGCGTCATGGTCCGATCCTAGCTACTTATAATTAATTTGCTACATCAAGCAAGTTAATTCATTTTACTCTTATATATTCTACTTTATTAGCTACCTTTTTAATTAGTGTTCTTTTTTGCAAACTTTTTCTTCATGTGGGTTTCGAATCTAGGGTTTATATATGTCGTATCTTGTTTGTATGAAACTCGATCTCTTAATTATATATATGTGTATTATTGTGTTTAGATGAGGATTCATATATATGTTGATGATCCCATCAAGTTTTAGGCTTAGATCTAGCTATATATATATATGGCATGGCCTTGGTTACAGTTTTCTCCTTAATATATGTATATGTTATGATTTTCTGGAAAATAATAGCTATATATATTATATATAACTAATATATATATATATAATGATATTGAATTAATTAATCCGTATTATTAATTATACACGTTCTTGAGAAATAGAACCCATCTGCACGCATACAATTAAGTGTTTTTTTCACACTGAACTACTGGGTTTCTGCTTTTCTTTGATTTCTTCCTTTTTCAGTGTATTGTTTTAATCCAGAAATCCACAAGGTATATACTTCAAGTTGAAATCAAACCCGGCACTTATTATGTTTCTTATTATGTTTTCTGCTAGAGCTATAGCTCCCCGTAGGTTATCATCATTGAAATCTAAGATCTGCGCATGCAAATTAAGCTATAAAGAAGCTGGTAAATGTGAGAGCTTCTTAAAAAGTATAATTATAAAAATTAATTTTAGAAGTTGAATTTATTTTATCTCTTTATTAATTTATTATATATTTTTTTTTTTAAAAGTTTTTTAGAAAAAAATTTATCCAAAATTATCCCATATCTCCATCACATATCTATCACTTCTCTTTGCTTTCTTCCTATCCTCTTTGTGTGTTTATACCTTATACTCGAGGGTTGTATCATTTTCCATAGCATAAACACACCGAATGTTAATTATTTTATGGCTTTGAGATAGTAAATTTTACAATTATGATCTTACAAACTCATTTTTTTTACATTTTTTTTATATCACACATCTCACCTTTCTTCCAATATATATATATATATATATATATTTTATGGCTTCTTTTATCGGGTTTCATCGACATCTTTAAATAAAGTGTGAAAGGTGTCCTCGGGGATATATATATATATATATATATATATATATATATATATATATATGCCTAATAAAATTTAATATATTTCATCTCTCTTTTTTCTTTTAACCACATATATCCTCTATAGAAGTTAATCCTGTTCGAACACTCTCTCTTTATGTGGGTGTTTTCCATATATTTTTCATTAATAATATATATATATTTCGTATGCTCCATAATGAGATATCTGCACCTTGAAATGGTCCCTCGTGATTTCCTACCGTGGCCTTCCACATTTTAGATTATAAAATATTAAAGGAATTAAGGTTACAGAGATATATTATTTAAATTTGATAATATTTATTGACATTAAACAGTAAAATTAAAAGTGAGTTTTAGTCAATTGTTTTGTTTGTTTACAACTTTTACCATGGACACATATTCCAAGACAAGTTTGTCATCAAAGGCAAAAAAAAAAATATTTTTATTTTCTTTCAACCATCATTTCCAGATTCTTAAACAAAATAAAAAACAGACAACCTAAAAGTATAATTATTTTTAGAGTTGTGATTTTTTTTATGAATTTTCATTTTATACACTCTTTATTTTTTTATTTTTTTTTCTATCACATTAATTATCATATTTTTTATCTTCTTTCTTATTATTTTTTTTTCTTTTTATATCTCTTTTTTATACTCCAACACACCAAATTTGGAATATCAAACTATATTTTCCCTTATTTTTAAAGTGTATCTGTAAACATATTTTATGCATATCACATTTAGAAGTATTCCTCTTCAACAAAAAGAAGTTACGGATTTTGATCAGTTCGTTTGGAAAATCGTTGTAACAGTGCAAATTTAATTTTTGAAAAACCCTGGGGGTTGGTTCAGCGGAGGGGGCTGATCCAAGCTTAACCAAGGTCGGGGTTCGAATCCCGCCTTGGGCGTGCAACTTCTTTAAAATCCAGGGCCAGCTGTCCCACCCATCGAGGTGCCTACAAACCAGCGAGGGGATTAGTTAGTGTGGATACCCTGGTCAAGTACCAAAAAAAATAAGTGAAATTAAAATGCTTCCATTAATTATATACATCATAATACATATATAATAATTTCTCATCATTGATTCAAAAATATTTTTTTAACTATATTCACTTCCCTCAAAATCAATTTTAATACCCATTGTAAAATTAATTTTTAAATATCTAAAATTTAGGCAAACACATTAATTGTATTATTGTGCATTTCAATTTTTTTGTCCGTAGATATATACTAATGTGCACTTCTCTTATAGTACTATCTTTATTTTACCATTTTTAACTTCATATCACTCATACTTGAATTAATTTCCAATAGTCTCTCATTCAAGTGTGAGTCAATATACATCTTTTGAGTACCTAGAGAGCAATCAATCTAAGAGCCAAGTGCCCCGACAACATAACTAGGTTGAAACCAAATCTCACACAAATAACAATGTCTAATACCATTTATTTAGGTCAGGGCCGGGCTTTAAAGTAAAAGATATCATTAATGAGTAAAGCAACACACCATAAGAACACATTTGACACTACCTTAAAACCTTAAATCTGTGTGTGAATTAACTGGTGAGAAGGGAGGGAATAGAATGGAATCCATTCCATCCTCCATTAATTGCTTACCCCTCATTCCCCCCTTCTCTAGCTTGCACCTACGATTGGTCCCCACTGTCGCTGTCTTCCTCATTGTACGTGTTTCTCTTATATGAGAGGTAAGTTCTATTGGAATCCTATCCTAGGATTACCTTGGAATCATATCCACGGAGGCCGAATATCGGACCATTGTCTTAACAGTTGCTGAAATTCTATGGCTAAAACATCTTCTAGAACTTGGCGTCTCTCTCTCAACGTCACCGACCATTCTCTCTAACAACATTGGTGCCACTTAATTATGTGTGTGCTAATCCAGCTTTTCACTTTAGAATGAAGCATGTGGCCATTGATTTTTACTTTGTTCGAGATCTTGTGGCCTCTAAACAACTCCAGGTTTCTCATCTACCTTCCAGCCATCAACTTGCAGATCTTCTCACAAAACCTCTTCCGGGACACGTCACTCCTTTCTCAAGACCAAGATTGGTGCAGTCCCGTCCTCCACCATCTTGAGGGAGCTATTGGAATCCTATCCTATGATTACCTTGTAACAAACCTTATCTTTCAAATTTAAATTGTTATCATGTATATATATAGTCATACCCCGGATGTAACAAATTGAGAATTTTAAAATATATTACACAATTATTTTATTCTCTTTAAGTCCATTATCAACACTCTTGTTGGGGATAGTTTTTGAAATCATTAGAGCTTATTAACCCTAAATGGGCACATAGAATCCAATTCTCAATCTGTCATTTTAGCTAGAAACCCGATACACATGATTATTGCACTTTCAAGTGTCAACCCTAATTAATAGTGAAATCACATGTAAGAAGCTACTCGTCGTAGATTCTCTTAGAGCATGTTTGATTTAGCATTGAAACATGGTAAACTCACGTTTCTGGCTCTAGAAATAGTTGTGTTGAGAAATTTAAACTTGAGTTTGGCCCGTTTCAACACCAAACCAAACGAGTTCTTAGTGCATATGTTTGGTTGCACGTTTCGTTGAGTGATCGATAACTCCATTATCATGAATTAATCATGAGAGAGGTTTTGTAGATGCAATAAATTCTTACTTATTGAAAAATTGATTCTTCTTATTAACTTCGAAGCAAATGGACACGTTTTGTCAATAAGTCTTAAAAATTTGATATTTGGTGATTTACATTCAAATTTCTAACATATAATATGTTTTTTATTATTTGAAATCTTCATATAATATTTCAATGCTATTTAATTAAATAATAAGTAAAATGGACCTAGCTAGTAGAGAGCTATTATATTATATTAACATGTATTGATTCAAATAAAAGAAATTCAAATCTCTTAATATATGATTTTGAGTTTAAATTTAAGATTCATGCGTAAGAAAAGTATAATTGGAATGAATATATACATTCACATCCTAAGTATATATTTAATTATCAATTAGTTCTTTTGTTTTTCAAGATCACAATTTTTTTCCACGTAAAACAATTATGTTCAAAACGGATATAAGACCTCTAGCTATGAATGGCAATACTCTCCCTCTTAATATTTAACGCAACAGTATACCCTCGAATCATCACTGCTTAAATTAGAACAACCCTTACAAGCTGATCAACGTACTTAGTGACTATCAATTAGTCTTTTTTTTCTATTTAATGAGAAGAAAGTTAAAAAGAAAAAAAAAACTACCAAAATAACCTCCTTTTCTTAACATGAAATAGTTAGTTTCTGTCAGCCATTACAAACGTATTATTCTTTGAGTATGCCATTGTCATTCTAAGTATGTTCACACACTAGAGTGTACGTGTCAAAAGTAAACACAACTCATATTGATGAATTGCATGCATTTGCCACTAAAACGCGTGCTTCTGTAGACAATCTTTTGACTTATAACTCAAGTTTTTTTCCACGGTGCATGAGATAATATACTTCTTTCCCTAATTTAAAGGCACAACTACTTGACAATGGCTAACTGAAATTAAGCAAATTAAATTCACATGTTAAAGCTGTGTCTTGATTTGAAACAAAAATCATCTCACCGTTTGATTTGAAAAATAAAGTATGAAGAGTATATATGAAGCACGAAAAGTCAATTACAGTGCTTAATTTGCTATATATGAGCAAAGTGGTTCCTAAGAGAAAGTTAATGAAAATGGAAACTAAAATATAGGTTATAATGGTACTAAAATGTCAAACACAACGTTAATTAGTAAGATTTTTCCAAAAAGTGCACGAAGTTTTCTTCTCAGACAGCTGGACTCCATTATATATTATAATACCCAACAATATATGAGCGTGTTTAGTAAAATTAGCTAAAAAACTAGTTAAAAGCTGAAAAATTAGATAAAAGCTTAAAGCTAGCTGAGTTGAAAAACTAATTAATTTGATTTAAGGTGTTTGATAAAACTAGCTGAAATGGTAAAATGACATACAAGGACATAATTAATTATTTAATAATGATAAATGAGGTGGTTGAGGGATAAACTTGTAATTAATTTTCAGCTATTAGCTGAAAATGAGAGCCTTTTTTTAAAAAACCTTTCCCAATAGCTTTTCAAGAAAAACTAGTAGTTACCCAAAAAAACTAACTTACCAAACACAGTTGAAATGGTTTCAACTTATAATTTCAACTTTTTGCTAGCTGAAATGACTTACCAAAATCCACTATATATATATATATAAATAAAGTTATAAGTAATCTACTATCTAATAATAGTCCGCTTGCATTACTAGGGATGACAATTGAGCCTAAACCCTATAGGTACCCGCAATGGGCAAGGTAAAAACCCGCAAAGCGGGTATGGGCGCGGGTACGGGCAAAAGCTCGCATTTTTTCATGGGGACGAGAGCGGGTACGGGCACTTTGATGCCCAGCCCGCCCCATACCCGCACTCATTTATATAATTATTTAATAAAAATACCATATATAATTATATATAGGGATATATTAATTTTATTAAAATACTTAATATATTTATACATATTTTTAAAATTGATATATATAATATATTACAAATTAAAAATATATTTTTATAACTATCTATTTGTGTTTTTTACTTTATAATATATGACTAACTAGTGTTAATAATCATTTTTTACAGATCTTGAAGAATTCTAACACATGATATTCAAGTTTATAAAATAGTATGACGTAAAAGTATATTGTAATATTTAATAAAAATTTTGAACTTTAGATCATTTGTTGTGTTTTAGAACATTAACATATTGTGTTTCAATGTAATTAAATTGTTGTATCACTAATATTTAAAAATTATGTTTGGACGATTTTCGAGTAACTTTTTCAATTGAGATATAGTTTTCTTAAATTAATATTTTTTAAGTGAGTTGTTATTTTTTTACTTAATAAAAGTGCGGGTAACGGGCGCGGGTACGGGCATATAGGTGCCCAGCAAGTATGGGGACGGGCACTAAAGTTACTGTCCACGCGGGTACGGGTGCAAGTACGGGCTTTTTTTAAAAACACGGGTACGGGGACGGGCACTGTGGTACCCTGCTCAGAGGGTACCCATTGCCATCCCTATGCATTACCGCTAAGTGATTTCAAAATCGAATTTTGAAGAATCTAAAACAAACTGCGTCCAGTGATTTTACATAGCAACTAGTGTTGAACCCGTGCGAATGCACGGGACTTGATATTCAAATTAATTAAATTATGTAAGAATTAATTAATGTCGTAGTTAGATTATTACCTATATTTTGAAAAAAAAAATGTTTAGTGTACGTTTTAATGAGTAATTACAATCTTTGCTATTGATATATAATTGCGTTAATAGCAGAAAATATTAAAAAGTATAAATGAAATACATAATGCATAAATAATTACATTTGTTGAAATATCTCTTTGTACACTATATTTTTTTAATATTGCAATGCTTAAAATTATCATCACATATAAGAATTTTAAGTCCTTGTCGAGACTTCACCATAGAAATAACAACATATTATTGACCATGAGAGAATACCGACTTTGGTAGATAGACGCCAACATGTGACAAAGTCTGCCCTTAACTTTTATTAATAGTCATAGTAAAATAGAAACATAAAGGAATGTAATGAGTAATGACACAAAGTCTGCCCTTAATTGTCTTCGCCGTTTAAACTTCAAGGGAGTAAGCTAGGTGATTAGAAGGAATTACACTCATCCTAAGAATGTAAACCTTTGTCCCTAAACTTGTTTAAGTAATGACAGTTGCACTGATTAAGTTTTTACCCAAGTCATCAGTTATAAATATGATTCCATTACAAAGTCCAAAGGAGATATCAAGATTCCTGATTAGCATTACATGAACTCCTTTATTTAGAACCAGCCTATGATCAAGAAGACCAGAGCATCGAATATCATTTGGGAATTCTGCTGTCAACAAATCTGCAGCTTCAATATCAACTTCCTCATCTAACTACTTTCCATTAAGAATATTCAGCACTCAAATAAACTCATTCTTTTCCAAGAAATAATGCCATAATATAATCATTAATTGATTAAACAATATCTAAAATAAGTGGTAATATAGTTGATGTACACTTGAAACTAATTAATCTTCATGTGCACTGTGCACTTAATCGCATAACCGTCCAGAGAGCACAAAGTAAGCGCAACACTTACTTTCTGCCAAAATTAATTTTAGTTATTTTAGGTCGCAAAATATTTTTCCTTAAAAAAACTTAAAGGAAAGTAATATTAAGAATAAAGATTTTTTTATAAAATATTACAACCCTCATCCGATTACTCTACTAATTAATAACTACTTTATTATTTTTATTAGTAGATATTTTATATTCTTTTAATCCTAGTTTTGTCATTATTTAATTTTATAAATATCGCCAAACTATATTAAAGTTATCAAAATACTAATTATCATAAACATTAATTACCTATTAATAAAATTTTAACAAAAATCAACAACGTTTCAACAAATATTAAATAAATTGATTGTAATAATTTAAAAAGAATGTCAAATCTTAAACAAAATCCGAAAGAACAGATCAATTGCACCTATCTGAGTCTCAGAACACTGAAGAAACGCACACACATAAAACCATTCTATCAAGTCTGTAGGACTTGCCAAGCATGGGGGAGCTAGGGAAAAACAAAGACTCATTACGGAGGCTTAAGAACTCTTATCTGGGGCATACACCCATACAGTGACAGTTGAGTGTGTTTTGTGGAATTTTGGATCCTTATAAGTTATTCTCCCTGATTTATCTCTTCTCTAGATGAATCACACAACTATTTTTTCTCAATCTAGTACTTCACAACTTGTGACTAGTGAGAAATAGAAAATAAAAAGAATAGACCAAGTACCTAAATACAAAGGCAAGGGATAGAAAATAAAGAAAGCTTGAAAAAAGCTAGTAAATTTAAGTCAGGACCAGTCGATTTTCTTTTGGGTTTCTTTTCTTCTTTTGCAATAACGTATAATATACAAATAGTGAAACAAAAAATATCATTTTTTTTGGGATAATGATATGAATTCGGAAGAAATGGCCACAGACGAACAATGATCAACCGACCAAGTTACATTCGAGACGGCCAGTGAAGCGCCAGTCGACCAATTATATTGATGTTAGCCGGCTTTAATTCCAACCGGCTAGACAACTAAACTGATGCTAGTTGGCCCAATCTTTAATTTCAGTCGGCCAGACGTGGGACAATTTTATATGAATCCAGAAGAAATGGCCACAGACGAACAGTGATCAACCGACCAAGTTCCATTCAAGGCGGGTAGTGAAGCGCCAGTCGGCCAAACTGATGCTAGTCGGCCCAATCTTTAATTCCAGCCGGCCAGACTGCCAAACTGATGCTAGTCGGCTCAATCTTTAATTCCACACTCCTTTTTTTGTGTGCCAATTACAACCACTAATAAAAATATAATAATATTGAAATTCTTTTTAATTTCAAGGGTCTTATGTATCAAAAAAATTGCTAAAGAGAATGGTTATTTTATATCTCTTTCTTTTAATTATTACATGTTGGAGTCACTAGGGATCTGAATTTAGTAAGAAAATGTGTTCTACCTCCATGTTTTTTTAAATGTTTAAATAAATTGTGAAACTTTTCCTTATTATTGGTTTGAGCCTTATACTAAGCTTTCCAAAAGAAAGGGCTATATTTTATTTTTTCCATTTAGGAGACAACAAAGAAGCTTTTTGTTGGTGATAGGATGAAATGGTAAAATAATGAGGCATCATTGAGCCCTAACATCAAGCATCATTTTCGATTTTCTTACAATTTTCATTTCTGATTAATGTGTTCTTTTTTACAAATTCATCTAAGCTTTAGATTTGGACAACACATGCTTTATAAAATGTTATGAGGTAAGATACTAATTTAAAAAAAATGACATCTTAGCGTGGGTATTGTTTCAGCTAGCCTTCACTACAATACTAATTTAGGGCTACGCTAATTTTTTTACTCTAAATCATGTTTTTCTTGTAGTGACGACTAAAACAAGTAAGGATAATATAGCCATACAAGTAAAAAAGCAAAAGATGAAAAATAAGCTAAATGAACTTTCTAAAATCAGGTAATCATATAAAAAGTTTAAAATGAACAAAGATGCCTTCACTTTATAATCAGTCCCTTTTTCTTTTAAGTCATATAAGAGTATAATCAATCAATTATATAAAAGTAAAATATGTTAGGATGCCTTCACATTGATTTCAGATTGTAATTAGTGGGCATTATATGTCACCACAAATTAATGTGTAAAAATTACATATTGATTGACAAGGTTCCAGAAAGTACGCCACACACTATATGACATTTTGATTGAGTTAATTTCAAAAGGGTCACGACCACATGGTTGTTGTTGTTGTAAGACAGAGTGGCAAGAACAAGCAATAATTTTCCACAAACTATACAAATGGTACACATGGTACATATAAAACTACACATTTAATTTTCTCATTGCTCAAGGGGTGAAAAATCATATGACAAGATAAGAGTACATAATGCAAAGAAAAAGTATTATCCTTGGTTTAAGGATTCATGATTCTAACTAAATTCACCATTTGCAATAAAATCCCTCATGTTGTAATATGCTACTACGGACATCCCCTTCACTCCCAATCAACACAGTTGTATTTTCCATAAATTAGTGTTATATTTATTCTTTACCTTGCATATTTAACTTATTGCGAAAATAAATGATCTAGCATTTTTAACTTATTTTGACCCCTCCCAATTTTTCCTTTTGGTTTCCTTGGTCATTTCAATCTTACTGCGCCCCAGCTTGTGATAAGCACCACTAGCATCGGCATTTTGTTAAGACAAACCCTTTAACACTTGAAATTTTAATGATGACAACTCTTCAAACAAGTAAAAATTTTAAGTATCAATTATGAGTCATTTTTGTATCTGACTATTTTTCCTAAGTGTGTAGAATTTACAATTTGAGTAAGTTACAGAAATATTCAAAGACAAAAAGCTCACATCCTCAAAAGGTACAAATACCTTAAAAAATTTAAGAGCGATCTAAAGGAAGAAGAAGCAAACATATAGAAAAAAAATGCAAGAACTTCAAAGAAAAATAGCTTCAACTTAGAAGCAGATGCAATCAGATCAAACTCAGACACAGAAGCTAAAGTTAGAAACAAGACTGCTCAGAAGCATATCTTCTTGACCAAAAGCAAAAGCGAATAGTCATAAGCAAAGCATCAGAAACAAAAGCAAAAGTTGTTGGAGACTTCCAATGGCTATATTTTCTTCCCAACTTATAGATGGACTGAGGAACTCAGAAATAGGACACAACATCAAGCTAAAAGAGCCAAAACACTGCACAAGATATTTACTTACATTTTCATCACTTACAATGCTTATGACCCACTTCTCTTCACTGTTTATCAACTCTTTGAGTTTTATTTGTGGGATTCTTTCATCTGTAATTCAATTTGAGCAACCTATTGTTGATCCACACTTTGTGTTTTAGCTAACTCAAGCACCAAACTCTTTATCATTCTCTGTATTCTGTTATAACTCCTCCACCAAGTAAGAAGGTGTTTCTGTTGAGTCTCAAAAATTAATATATATAATTAAAAATATTTTGAGTCTCACTCTCTTAAGTTTTAATGAACAACAAATATAAAATAAAGAAGCATTTATATGATACTATGCTTTCATAGTATATGTTGCACTGTTTCAGATCACATTTATGAGAAAAGATCATCTGACAGTCTCAGATCATCTGAAGGAGTAACTTCTTCTGAAGAGTGTTTATCATCTGAAGACTTGAAGTTCATCTAAAGCACTCCTTGCATCTGAAGGCTGAAGGTATCAGGATTAAGGTTTGACCTTTGAAGACGTTGCTGTGTAAGAAGAACGTTCGTCCCAATGGTCTAACCCTTTTCAGCATAAGAATCAGAGTTGCTTTTCCTCCTCGTTCAAAGGATTAGCACTTTTAAGGAAAGTCTGCAACGCTGATGTACCTGCTCAAAAGCATTGTGTGCGCAGACCTGCTGCACCTAAGACTGCTCAGAACGTGTTGGACAGAGTGTGTCTCAAACGTATCCTGGAGCATTTAATGCTATTTGACAACGGATATCTCTTCTTGAAGCCTATATATATATATATATATATATATGTCCCATTCAAAATGAAAAAGTGTGAAGTGAAGCTATCAAAGAAAGAATACTCTGCCAAAACGCTGCGAAAATTTACTATGTAAACTCCTGTACATTTGATATATTTCAGATCCTGAGTGAATCTCAGTTGAGTGTACATTTCTCTTTAGTTCAAGCTATCATCTGAAGATAGTAGGTTGAACTTTATCTGTTTAAACTTAAAACAGTTTGGGTTTTAAGCCTGAAGAGGCTTTCTGTTTGAAAGAATACTTGGGTTACACTTGGATAAGTGTCTAAGAGCCTAGAGAGGCTTAGTGAAAGAAAAAATACTTGGTGTAGAGCCTAAAGAGGCTTGACAGAAAAGAATACTTGTAATCTTGCAAGATTAGTGGAAATCCAGTGGTGGTTTTCCCAGGGACTGGACGTAGCTCACAGTGGTAGTGAGTGAACCAGGATAAATCTTGGCTTAGTACTCTATCTCTTAAACTCTTTCAATTCAGTTTAAACTAACTAATGGGTTTGAAAAGTATTTAAGTGTGAAAATTTTATCTTCAAACAAACGATTTTCTAAAATATTCTCTGCGTGTGAACCTAGTTCAGAAGGTAGCAACTCACTTCAGTCTATCTCTTATCATCTGAAGTATTTCAGAAGTAGTTTCGTTAAAGTCTTTCTGAAAAATAAAATGTTTCTACTGAAACACTATTCAATCCCCCTTTCTAGTGTTTCTCTGTGTTTTCCTACAGTTGGTACCAGAGCTTATCCCCGGGGTTAACACCTAATCAGTGCGGAGGACAGAGATCCAATGGAAACTTCTACCAGCAACAGACAGTACATCACTGAAGGAGCCTCCATCACGAGACCCCCAACATTCAATGGAGTGGATTACCACTATTGGAGGGATCGTATGAAGTTGTTATTGAAAGCAACAACATTGATGTCTGGGATGTGGTTACTGATGGAGACTACGTACCCATGCATGCTGAAGTGCCCATACCAAAGGCTGAATGGACCTTGGAGTAGAAGGCTCGAGTTCAATTAAATTCCAAGGCCAAACTCTATCTGATATGTTCTTTGAACAAGTCAGAATATGAGAAGGTTCATGGTTGTTCATTTGCCAAGGAGATCTGGGACACGCTTGCAGCAGTCCATGAAGGGACTGAGACTGTGAAGCAGTCCAAGATCAGCATGCTTGTACATCAATATGAGATGTTCAAGATGGAAGGGTCTAAAACCATAGACCAAATGTTTGGGAGGTTTCAGACAATAACAAATGGACTCAGGTCATTGGGAAGAACTTTTGAATCTGGAGATAATAATCGAAAGATTCTAAGAAGCTTACCAAAGTTCTGGAGACCCAAGGTTACATCCATTCAAGAAGCCAAACATTTAAACTCTCTTAGAATGGAGGAACTACTGGATTCTCTCAAAGTCCATGAGTTAGACCATGGAGAGGATGGCACCAAGAAGAAATCACTGGCATTGAATTCTAAGGCCAGACAACCTATGCATGGTAGCATGAAAGCCATGCAAGCAGAGGACACTTCAGATAGTGATACTGAATCTGAAGGTTGTTCAGAAGATGAAGATCTTGCTCTTCTCAGCAAGAAGATCAATAAGATGCTGCAAAGGAAAGAGAGATTCAGAAGATCTCAATCTTCCATTACCAAACAAAGTAAGTCAGGTAAAGACTCTTTTAACACTGACAAAATTACTTGTTTTGAATGCAAACAGCCAGGTCACATGAAGGCTGATTGCCCCAAGTTGAGGAAGCCAATCTTTCAGAAGAAGAAGTTCTTCAAGAAAATGAAAGGATTAATGGCAACATGGGAATATTTGGATGATTCCACTTTAGAGGAAGAGGAGTGTAACATCCTAAATTTTATTAATTAAAATAAAATAAAATAAAATTAATAAAGTAGAAGAAATAAATAAATAAATAATAGTAATAGTATTATTAGTAGTTTTATTAATAAAGCTATTTCAAATTTAAAAGAGGATAAGAGGGTTGAGAGTGGGACCAACCCATTTAGGCATTTTAGTAAGGAAGGGTTACCAGTTCACCCTAATCCTTATTTTTCAAATCGTCAGAGAGCGAAATGCTAAGGAGGGGAGAAACGACGTCTCAAGAGGAGGTTGCTGCAGAGTGATCACCAAGAAAGAGTAGACTTTGTTGTTCGATCTGCACCTTCAAGGTACGGTGAGGGAAGGGGTGTTGCTTGTATGTGCATGTGGGAGTGCTTGGGTAGTGATTTAAGACTTTAAATTCGAATTGATATATGTTTATATTGAGTATGGATGATGAGAACCTGTTGATTGTTGATTAGTTCTATGAATCTTGATGAATCTTGAATGAAATTGATGGGGATAGTGAAAATAGCGAAAAAGGGTAAATAACGGTTGATGATTTGGGGTTTTGATGGGGTAACTGTGCAAATCTGTGTAATGATCGATGTTTTTGCTGAGTTAGATTAATATAAACGAGTATGAATGATGCCTTAACAAAGAGGATTGATTAGAGGTTGAATAAAGGGGTTTAAAAGGGGTAAAAGTCGCGAGAACTGTTATCTGCGTCGCGTGTAATCGATTAGCAGAAGTCCGTAATCGATTACCAGGGCTTTCTGGGCAGCCTGGAGTGCTGTTTGCTTGCAGGTAATCGATTATAGAGATGCTGTAATCGATTACTAGGGTGTCTGTTTCCAGGTAATCGATTACAGGGATGCTGTAATCGATTACCAGGGTGATTGCTTGCAGGTAATCGATTACAGAGATGTTGTAATCGATTACCAGAGTGTGTTCTTGCAGGTAATCGATTACAGAGGGTTTGTAATCGATTACCAGAGGCTTTGCTTGCAGGTAATCGATTACAGGGGGCTTGTAATCGATTACCAGAGTGGATTTTGTGAGCTTAGTGTTTGATGATGATTGTTATACCTTGATTTTGGTGTGATTATGATGATATGATTATGTCCTTGATGAATAGATGTTTATTATGATGATGATGACTGATTGAGGATATTTATGGTGATTATGATGATGATGATTGTTGATGATACTTATGATGATTTATGATGATGATGTGTGATGATGATTTTACGATGATAATGATGATTGACGATGTTTGATGATGATGTATATAACTTTACGATGTATGTGATTTGGTGATGAGTATGCATTGAGCATATGAGGCGTGATTTGATGATGATTATGCATTGAGCATATGAGGTGTGATTTAATGATGATTATGCATTGAGCATATGAGGTGTGGTATCTGAGGAACACATGCCTAGAGTGGGGCGGAGTGCAACTCAGGAGATGAACTGTACAATCCTAGAGTGGGGCGAAGTGCAGAAACCATGGTGGGGGACATTTTTGCACAAGCCTAGAGTGGGGTGAAGTGCAACTTACCAACCTAGAGTGGGGTGTAACGGTAGGGCTTAACACGTGGGGCGGATGTCTCTGTACAAGCCTAGAGTGGGGCGATGTACAACTTACCGGCCTGTGTGGTGTTTAATGGTAGAGCCATTGTTAGTTCCACAGGCAACACTAGAAAGGGGGGTTGAATAGTGTTTTATATATTTTGATCTTTTTTGGAAATCTTGAACTAAAATAATAAAGACATTAAGACACATTAAAAGGAGACTTAAGAAACAAAGTTAAAATGAAATATGTGGAAGATAAGAAGGACGAATTTTGACTAAGAAAGATGGAGCGGAACGTTGAATAAAATGGACTCTTAATTGATTAATCTTAGTCATTCAGGTTTACCTCAAGATACCCTCTGAAAGATATCACAAAGAATCTTTTCAGAACTATTTCTGGACTACCTCAGATGATTGACTATCGTCTGAAGTATTCATTTAACTTCTAAACTGAGACTCGGTCAAATCCCATTCAAGGATTTATTCCAGAAGTTCTTCAAAGTACATTCTCAGTGTTACTTCAAATGATATGAAATTAACTGAATGATTTATTGTCTTAGAAAAACTTGTTTTATTAAAATTGTTGAGTTAAGTTTATTATGAAAATTACTGTTCAAACCCCTTTAGAAATATAAATACAGAATGTAAAAGAGTTTAAGGGAAAGAAGATTTAGGCAAGAGATTTATCCTGGTTCACCCACCAACCAGTGAGCTACATCCAGTTCCAGGGCAAACCACCACTGGATTATTTCACTATCTGCAGCACAGATACAAGTATTGTTTCTACAGCCTCTTCAGGCTCAAGTATTCTTTTGTTCTCAACTGCCTCTCCAGGAAACTCATGCAGTATTCTTTCACACAAGCCTCTCCAGGCTTAAGTATTCTTTTGTTCTCAACTGCCTCTCCAGGCAACTCATGCAGTATTCTTTCACACAAGCCTCTCCAGGATTAAGTATTATTTTGTTCTCATCTGCCTCTCCAGGCAACTCATGCAGTATTCTTTCACACAAGCCTCTCCAGGCTTAAACAGAGTACACAAGGCCTCTCCAGGAAAAAGCTGAGTACACCAAGCCTCTCCAGGCTATCATTGAGTACACCAGGCCTCTCAAGGCACAAACTGAGTACACCAAGCCTCTCCAGGCTATCATTGAGTACACCAGGCCTCTCCAGGCACAAGCTGAGTACACCAAGCCTCTCCAAGCTATCATTGAGTACACCAGGCCTCTCAAGGCACAAACTGAGTACACCGAGCCTCTCCAGGCTATCATTGAGTACACCAGGCCTCTCCAGGCACAAACTGAGTACACCAAGCCTCTCCAGGCTATCATTGAGTACACCAGGCCTCTCCCGGCATAAACTGAGTACACCAAGCCTCTCCAGGCTATCACTGAGTATTATTTGTTCCACCAAGCCTCTCCAGGCTCTCTGACACATAAAGTGTTTACAGTTCAGTCTTAAGTTTAAGTTCGTTAGACACTTAAACTTAGATTCTTCTTGTACAAAGAGGTTACTGAGTCTAACTCAGAATACAAACAATTACAACCTAAGTACAAGGGTAAGACAGAGATACAAGAATATGAATTGAGTACAATATTGTCTTCTAAGTGAGGTACATTCTCCCCCAACTAACTTGGCTAAGCTTGATATGCAATTGTGCTTCAGCCATTTTTCTGATGGGCTTCAGAGTCCACTATTGGTTGGTCTTCATGCCTTCTACACCATTGAGATATTAACATTTTTATCACCAACAGGTTGAATCAAATAATGATCAACACCAGTCCAACTTGGTTGTTCCATGAGTTGGTCAACCTTAGTTCAACTTGGTTGATTCATAAGTTGATCAACATCTTCAAAGTCTTCCTGAAGGCTATTTATATGTTCTGATGAAAAATAGCCGTTGAAGATGTATTAGTTACCGTTAGAGAGGAAGTGATTCTGGCTCAGATAGCCGTTGTGAAATAGCTTCTCTAAACGGTTGCTTCTTCTTAAGCAAATAGGTGTGCAGAAGACTTTGGTTCTGACACACTGCAGATAAGCTCTTTTATCCTTGAGAGAATTTCCTTAATTGGATGGATGTCTTCTTTTCTTTCTCTCTTCTTCTGCTTGATTGATCCTCTGATTTTTCTGTGATCGTGAGGATGTATCCGTTGAGGTTGTCTTTTATCCCGAAATGTGCAGGCTTCCTTTCTGTTCAACTTCTGACAGTCTATTGCTTTCACCTTTCTTCCTTGATCAGAGTTCACTGCTAATATTTGAATAATATCTTTAGCCAATTGAACTTCTGTCATTTGCTTTGATCGAGACTTCTCATATTTGACTTGATTAAATGATAAGTAGAGAGAGTCTTCAAATGCCATAATCTGTTCAGATGATATAAGCTTTGTATATCTTTCAATGATTTATAAGCTTTCATCTTCAGCCATTTTCTCATTGGATTTCTTCTTCTTTGACATATCATCTTCTTGCTTTTTCATTTGAAATTCATTCAGCAAGATTCTCTGTTAGGAGTTGCTTCTCCTCTTCAAATGATACGGGCTTTGTCTTGCTTTGTAGCTTCTGTTCCTTCTGATTCACAGATGAATAAAGATGTTGAATTAAATATTTTTCTCAACCATCTTTTTCGTTATTTTCTGGTTTAGACATCTGATTCGCTTTTGAGCAGCAATGGGTACAGTCTTTCTGCTTGCGCAATTTTTCTTTTATTGTAGGTGCAGCAGCTTTTGCAGAATTTCCTTATTTGTGCAAGTCATTTGATCGAGGCAGAAAAGTATGCCTAACTCTTATATTGAAATGAAGTGCACTCTTGGATAAAGTGTTTTTCACGCTTGACTATTCTTCGTAGTGTCTCTTCTTTGGTTTTGATGTCTTCAGCTTTCTTTGGTTTGACTTCAGCTCGAAAGAAAATTCTTCAGACTATGTTCTTTTGTCTTCAATACTACAGATGATAGAAAGATTCTTGCTTCGTTTATTTCTTCCGAATCTTTCTTTAATCTTCTTCTGATTTGTTCTGGTCTTCTTCTGGTTTAATCTTCTTCGGATCTGCTTCTAATCTTCTTCAGATTTATTCTGGTCTTCTTCTAATATGTTCTTCTGATTTGTTCTGCTGGTCTTCTTCTGATTTGATATGTTCTGGTCTTCTTCTTCTGATCTTCTTCTTTTCTTCTTCTTCTGATCTTCTTCTTTTGATCTTCTTCTTTTCTTCTTCTTCTTCTGATCTTCTTAATTATTCCTTCCTGAAACACAATCAACAACACAATACCTTTCTCAGTAGAACCTGCTTATTTGATCTTATTTGTTAATTATTAAAACTCCAGAATGCTAAGTCTTAATTCAGATTTGAATACTCAAACTGATTTATAGACTTCACAATCTCCCCCTTTTTAATGATGACAAATAAGATGTGTATAACTTACAAAATATTTTAAGAAAAGAGGGTTAAGTAAATAGAAGGCTCCCCCTATTTATATTACTCCCCCTGAGAAAGACATTAAGGTTTTTAACGCTAGTTTTTATCTTCTTAGAGATCAGTTTTTAGTTTGTTAGATACCAACTTTTAGATTTTAGATGAACATAGATACCAATTATTTGAAAGATTATTAATTTTCAGAAACCACTATGTTAGAGTTTAACTGTTATGTTTTACTAAATGTTTTTGACTGCTTGTTATCTTCTGAATTTCTTATCAATTGTTACTGTTACCAATTTTTTATCTTCTGTGTCTTTATCTTTTGATTATTTTCTGAATTGTTTAACTTAACACATTTTGAACAAGTTATATATATTTCTCCCCCTTTTGTCATAGATTAAAAAGGAGTTGTTGTTAACTTTCGAAGGCTCTCCCCCTTTCCTGAAATTTTTATTATCTTTTTGAATATTTTAAATACCAAATTGTTAGAAACACTTTGCTGTTATAGGATTATTAGATGATGTTGTTATTAAGAAAGTAAATACCAATAGTTAAAAGAAATCTTATTATTACAGATACCAATTATTAAGAAAAACTGACAGGATATTAATTGTTATTGGTCGATTATAAACTTCGCATTACTTGATGTTAGAGATTTTTAAGTTCTATAACGTTATTAAACAAGAGGTTCTGAAACAAGAACAGATACACACAGATATTTACAAAACACATTCTGAAAAAGAAAGAAATTACATTCAAACAATCAAAAATACATTGAGAAAAACAAACTTTTATGTACAAATTTTTGAAAAGCTTTAAAATACATTTATCGTCGCTAGATCTCTTGATTCATACAACTCTGTTTCCTTTCTCAGCCACCACTTCTTCCTTGGATTATGATCCTTAGAAGTGTTGATTGAGCATGTATGCTCTTCCTAGTGGTCTTCCAATCCACCTGTGATGCAACAAAATCACCATGGTCCAAGTGTAGAGAAACGGGTTTTTAGATGAACCCTTTCCCTTACTCATCATTCCATCCATCATCCAAGATGATTTGATCTTTGCCTCGACGCGTTCCGGAGTTCCTTCTCTTGTTTTCCTTTGCTTCTTCATCATCCTTCTGAGAGCTACTCACTCAGAACCTTAGACAAATCTATAGAAGAGCTTTGAAGATATGAGTTTGTGTAAAGAGCTCTTGAATTTATAGGACTTTGAAGCAGGGGTAAAAGAGAGAAATAAGGTGATTGAATCTTTTGAATTGTTGTTCACAGGATACATACGGGCTCTGGTAGCCTTAATGATGGCAGTTTCAGACCTTGGGAGTCTCGAAACGTGCATCATTGATTGGTCATAGATGAAGCACTATAGTCATAGGAATATGAGTTAATAGCGTTGATAAAGTAAGTTTTGGAAAACAGTTTTGAAAGCAAACAAGAAAGAGATAAAAACAGGTTTGAAAGCACTTTTCGAAATAATTTTTGGGAAACAGAAAAGAGTATTTATAAAAGGAAATAGAAAAACGAAAAAAAAAATTGTCCAACAGCGTACGAGAAAACACACAACAAAGTTTTATTGTTATCTGAAAAGTTTTAAGTCTTAAGTTTTTGTTAGAGATCAAATTTTCACAGATATCTAAGTTATAAGATGAAGTGATGTTACCATTAGTTTTACTTGTTGTTCTCTGGTTGCAAGGATGCATTTCTGACATTACTCTTTTTCTTCAAAGACTTTTTCTTCTTCTGAGGTTGCTTGTTGTCAGTATGTTTGCAGTGTGCTTTTTGTCCTTTGTGCTCCAAGAGATTCCTTGAACAATCATCTTGGCTTGTCCCTCAAGGATTAAGATAGACTTTTATGATTAGAATATCAACCATCTCAATATTCCCGACCCACTCTTTCATTAAGTTCACTCGAACTTTTCTGAATAGGTTCAGTAAGTGAGGATGATAACTTTTCATATTTGTCTCTCAGAATCTGAGGTAGTCTTAAGAATATTGAATATTTATCATCTTAGTACTTTCAACCCATAGGTTCAGTAAGTTCATTGAGAACTTTCTGAACAGGTTCAAAATATAAGAATGACGTTATATCGACTATTCTTTTAGATGATGTTTTCTTCAGAAGTTCTGTTTTTGAAGATTTTTGATTCCTGTTATCTGCATCAATCACAACAAAAAATACCTTTCAGTAGCATCTGATTATTTTTAAGATAGTTGTTAATAATTTTGGTTGTTAAAGAGATATTTTTAGAGACAAGTATTTAACTTAACCATTAATTATTTTTATCTGATTAGTAAAATCAAATGTTGATAATTACAATAAAGATTTAATTAGTTGCACAGAGACAAAATACTCAATACCTATAATAAGAATGCTTATAGCAAAACAAGAAACTAATTTTATTAATCTTAAACAAAGTTTTAAACAACAAACAAAAAATACTTAATGGCAAGACGCAATCATTGATCATCAGGGTGGTCCTCATCAGCCTTTCCTTTTTCTGATCTAAGCTTTTTAAGCTCCTTCTCAACAGCTCTCAGTCTTCTTGCAAGCCGGGAAACCTTACCATTCACCTTCTTCAGATGGTATACACCCAACATCATCCTTCTCCTTTTACGAGACTTCAAGTGGGTATCTTGAGTTTCTTCTTCATTGCGTGGAGCAAAAAGAGGAGGAATAACCACTTGATTCTTTGGAGCTTCTTCTCTTTCAATGAGAGTCCGGTCTAACTCAACAAATACTGCCGGTGTAAAGAAGTCAAGAGATGGTTGGTCAGAAAGACTTTCCACTGGAAATCCTTCGTGCATAAGAATTTTCATGATTAAGGTGTTGTGAAGGTAGAGGTCCTCATTTCCCATCTCATCTCTGAAACACATCTGATAAAACAACACCCATGGGAGGTTGATTTTCTTCTTTGACAGCAAGAGTCCCAACACAAACCTCTCCATCATACTTATTACTAAATTGTTTCTTCCCCTGGGGAGAATACAACAGTTTAGTACAACAAGGAGGACTCTGGGTGTGTTCAAAAGTTGAGAAGGTTTGAAAGGGGCAATCCTTCTTCTTCCAAAAAGATGTTGATCAAGAACAAATGTTCCACCATGTAGGGATTCCCACCTTTGGAAGTATTGTTCCCCATTGTCAGGCACACCAATCACTTTCGCAATTAGTTTGGTGTCCACGTACAGGGATCTTCCCATCACCTTCGTTTCAATTCCAGTTCTACTGGGTTCAGTTATGATCTTGATATTGTCCCAAAACTCCATTACACTCTTCTTATGCCATGAGGAGGAGATGTTGTTGAAGTATGGAGTCCAACCAGCGGCTTCAATGTATTCAGATATCTTGTAATCTGCTTCATCAAAGTCTGAGAGATTTACCATCTTGCAGGGGATGATTCTCTCGTTAAAAGCTGAGGGAGCAGAGTTACTTGAAGATGCTGATACGATTTCCATGGAGAAGTAGAACTATTGAGCTTTTGGTGAGAGAGATTCTTGAGGGGCTCTTTGCCTTTTAGATAACAGATTGAATGAAGTGTAATTTCCATGTTGATCTTCCAATCCTTTTAAATAGGGAACCATGTGTGCTTCAAGTATTGATGAGAGACGGTTACGTACACTGAACCGGTGTGGGGAGTAGTGCATTGTGCCGATTATGAGAAGCCGATTGATGGTTCAATGATTTTGCATTGCGTCGTATCACATTTATTGACAAAATGATTAACATACATGACTCCTCAACTTACAAGTATATGACACAAATAAATATGCAACAAATTATTTTTACACATATACATGCATGCATGCAATAACAATTTCAATAAAGTAAATCATGCAATGATTGAATAACTATAATTAAATTAAACTTAAGATAGAAAAGATGTTACCCGTATGTGATCTTTAGATATGTATACTTTCCTATTCCAATCATATCCTTCTGAAAGATGCCTTAATTGTATGAATAATGAGTTTTAAGAAGATAACTTTCTTTTCTCATCATCATTCTTCAGAGTTGCTTCAGCGTGTTGAGATTTCCATCTTCTGAGGATCTACTCCTTCTGCATTTGTTAGATGCTCAACCCGAAGGTGAGCTCTGATACCAATTGTTAGTTCCAATGGCAACACTAGAAAGGGGGGTTGAATAGTGTTTTATATATTTTGATCATTTTTGGAAATCTTGAACTAAAATAATAAAGACATTAAGACACATTAAAATGAGACTTAAGAAACAGAATTAAAATGAAATATGCGGAAGATAAGAAGGACAAATTTTGACTAAGAAAGATGGAGCGGAACGTTGAATAAAATGGACTCTTAATTGATTAATCTTAGTCATTCAGGTTTACCTCAAGATACCCTCTGAAAGATATCACAAAGAATCTTTTCAGAACTATTTCTGGCCTACCTCAGATGATTGACTATCGTCTAAAGTATTCATTTAACTTCTAAATTGAGACTCGGTCAAATCCCATTCAAGGAGTTATTCCAGAAGTTCTTCAAAGTACATTCTCACTATTACTTCAAATGATATGAAATTAACTGAATGATTTATTGTCTTAGAAAAACTTGTTTTATTGAAATTGTTGAGTTAAGTTTATTATGAAAATTACTGTTCAAACCCCTTTAGAAATATAAATACAGAATGTAAAAGAGTTTAAGGGAAAGAAGACTTAGGCAAGAGATTTATCCTAGTTCACCCACCAACCGGTAAGCTACATCCAGTCCCAGGCCAAACCACCACTGGATTATTTCACTATCTGCAGCACAAGTACAAGTATTCTTTCTACAGCCTCTTCAGGCTCAAGTATTCTTTTGTTCTCAACTGCCTCTCCAGAAAACTCATGCAGTATTCTTTCGCACAAGCCTCTCCAGGCTTAAGTATTCTTTTGTTCTCAATTGCCTCTCCAGGCAACTCATGCAATATTCTTTCACACAAGCCTCTCCAGGCTTAAACAGAGTACACAAGGCCTCTCCAGGAACACTCTGAGTACACCAAGCCTCTCCAGGCTATCATTGAGTACACCAGGCCTCTCAAGGCACAAACTGAGTACACCAGGCCTCTCTAGGCACAAACTGAGTACACCAAGCCTCTCCAGGCTATCACTGAGTATTCTTTGTTCCACCAAGCCTCTCCAGGCTCTCTGACACATAAAGTGTTTACAGTTCAATCTTAAGTTTAAGTTCGTTAGACACTTAAACTTAGATTCTTCTTGTACAAAGAGGTAACTGAGTCTAACTCAAAATACAAATAATTACAACCTAAGTACAAGGGTAAGACAGAGATACAAGAATATGAATTGAGTACAATCTCGTCTTTTAAGTGAGGTACATTCTCCCTCAACTAACTTGGCTAAGCTTGATATGCAATTGTGCTTCAGCCATTTTTCTGATGGGCTTCAGAGTCCACTGTTGGTTGGTCTTCATGCCTTCTACACCATTGAGATATTAACATTTTTATCACCAACAGGTTGAATCAAATAATGATCAACACCAGTTCAACTTGGTTGTTCCATGAGTTGGTCAACCTTAGTTCAACTTGGTTGATTCATAAGTTGATCAACATCTTCAAAGTCTTCCTGAAGGCTATTTATATGTTCTGATGAAAAATATCCGTTGAAGATGTATTAGTTACCGTTAGAGAGGAAGTGATTCTGGCTCAGATAGCCGTTGTGAAATAGCGTCTCTAAACGGTTGCTTCTTCTTAAGCAAATAGGTGTGCAGAAGACTTTGGTTCTGACACACTGCAGATAAACTCTTTTATCCTTGAGAGAATTTCCTTAATTGGATGGATGTCTTCTTTTCTTTCTCTCTTCTTCTGCTTGATTGATCCTCTGATTTTTCTGTGATCGTGAGGATGTATCCATTGAGGTTGTCTTTTATCCCGAAATGTGCAGGCTTCCTTTCTGTTCAGCTTCTGACAGTCTATTGCTTTCACCTTTCTTCCTTGATCAGAGTTCACTGCTAATATTTGAATAATATCTTTAGCCAATTGAACTTCTGTCATTTGCTTTGATCGAGACTTCTCATATTTGACTTGATTAAATGATAAGTAGAGAGAGTCTTCAAATGCCGTAATCTGTTCAAATGATATAAGCTTTGTATATCTTTCAGATGATTTATAAGCTTTCATCTTCATCCATTTTCTCATTGGATTTCTTCTTCTTTGACATATCTTCTTCTTGCTTTTTCATTTGAAATTCATTCAGTAAGATTCTCTGTTAGGAGTTGCTTCTCCTCTTCAGATGATACAGGCTTTGTCTTGCTTTGTAGCTTCTGTTCCTTCTGATTCACAGATGAATAAAGATGTTGAATTCAAGTTTGAAGCGTTAAAGCAAGGGGATGGCACCGTGGTAGACTACGTATCCAAGTTTGAAGCGCTTGTACGATTCTGTCCTACATATGAGGGAGCTGCTAATGAAGAGTCAAAGTGTGTAAAGTTTCTCAGGGGTCTTCGTCCGGAGATCAAGCAAGTGTTCAACTACCAAGGGATGACTCGTTTTCACGAGCTGGTAAACGCAGAATTTATGTTGAAGACAGCAGGGCTAGAGCGGCTCATTACAAGAGTGGGGGGCCTTTGAGAAGTCAGAACAAGTTCCAATCAACTAGCAAGGGCAAACCGTATTCTCGTGCAACGGGAAGCTCCAAGTTTGGAGGTGGCAATGAGGGTTGATAAGTGAAAAATAGTTGATAAATTAGTATATATTTTATTTCACTTATCAAGGACAAAATGGTAATTTTACCCCATATTTATCCCTTTTTATTTAATATTTAATAATTTGTATTTATTAATCCTAGTTTTGAATTTGATGCTATTTTAATAGATTTATTGCTGATTTTTGCAGGATTCTTGCAAAGATTCAATTCAGAAATTAAATGGCATTAAATGAGGAGGATTTATGCAAGATTGTAGATTGATTGAAGACAATTAATTAAAGATGTGAAGAAGATTTGAATCACTAATGAGGAGATCAGAGCCAATCAATCAAAGATATTGCAGACAAGCTTCCTAAATAAACAAGGATTGTACAATAAATATAAAGATATCAGAAAATAAAGGGAAACAAGGAAAGGCAAACAAGCGAAAACCAGTCTCGGGGAGAGATCAACAAATTAAAAGAGGAAAGTTGAAGCTGCAGACGCTAGCTGCGTTTCACCCCGCGCTATATCGCAGGTGAAGCGCAACTCTCTGGAACCTGCGCTACAGCCTGCGCTGCAGCGCAGCTTGAAGCGCAGAACACGCAGATCACGTCCCAGTTGCTGTTTTTAAGAAGATCTCTTCCCAAATTTGCTTTGTCTTTCCTTATCTATAAATAAAAACCTCTTGCATCATTCCTAAGGGTGACGAGGTTAGGAAGTTACAAATTTAGTGAATTTGTAATGTATTCTAGCTAAGTTTAGAGTAGGAGAGGAAGAGCGCTTCACGAGGATTGAAGATGGTGACAGCGTCTTCGATGGTTTGTATGGCTACTTCATGTAGTTAACTCTCCAGTGGGATTGGATGTAATCGATTCTATCCTTGAGTGTATATAAATGCTATATTATTGTGTCAATAAGGTCCCTATCTATAATGGTGGTAGTTTTATTCTGTGTTTATTCCTAATTCCCACGCTTGCGTCTGGAGTTATAGGCTAATCTTTTCTATTCTTATAGTTTAGATTAGGAGCGAGAGTGAGGGAGCGGATTCTGAAGAAACTCACTCTCTGATTGAATAAGATTACTCGCTACTCTGTGACTGAAATATGAGCGTTACTAATGAGTGATGGGTAGTGTGAGTACTCTAGCGAAGGCGTTTAGAGGATAGGCCTTAGTATCGATAGCAAAGGGTTAATTGATTGTCAATCCTGGAGTCGAGAGGTGAGTATATCTAATGAGTGAAGGTAGTGACAGTACTGGAGTGAAGGTATATTCAGTTCATAGGGCCACGTATTTCAATTAATTCTTTACAAACAGAACAAAAGAGAGCAAAATAAGTCGAGGGTAAGTCTGTCGCCTGGGAGAGCCCGCATGGATTACCTTTGAGTGTGTGAGGCTGCTGGTAACTCGGGGTCTTAGCAATAAAGTTTGTCTACATATTTTATAGAGTATACCAACATAAATAAGTAGTCTTTATATGCACAATGGGTGGGATGAGATGAAATCCAATCCTGATCCAAGTAAAGTGTCTCTAACTCTACCTTTCTAATTCCAATTAATTGTCTACTTTCTTACCATTCTGCAATCATACTCTATAAAATATTTCTTTCCCTTGATAAATACGATTTCGTTCTACATAAATAACCGTTCCCTGTGGATACGATACTTTTACTTACTATTATACTGCTGGTTTTGTGGTTCGCTTTCCAGAACACCATCAAGGGTACAATGCAGAAGAAGAGTTACGCTCCGGCGGCTAGTCAAGCGTCCAAGGGTGGAAGCGTGGGTTCTACCGCTCCCAATACTTGTTTCAGATGCGGAAAGGAAGGACATAAAGAAAACCAATGTGAAGATATAAAGATCACCTGCTACACCTGTAAAGAGAAAGGACACATTTCCCGTGATTGTCCTCAAAAGAAGCAAGGAACTGCAGCGGCAAGTGGAAGTGCCAGTAAACCCAAGACTACGTGGAGAGTCTTTGCCTTGAGTGGTACTGAAGCTGCTCAATCCGAAGATTTGATCCAATGTACTGGTTTCATTGCGGGTAATCCTTTAGTTGTTTTATTTGATTCTGGTGCGACTCACTCTTTCATATCACATGCTTGCGTGTTTAAGTTAAAATTGCCTGTTTCTTCTTTGCCTTTTGTATTGAGTGTGGAAACGCCAACTAGTGGGTCAGTTTCTACTTCTGATGTGTGCCGAAAGTGTTCTATTCATGTTAATGGTAGAGAATTCCTAGTTGATTTGATTTGTTTACCTCTAAGTCAACTAGATATTATTCTTGGTATGGACTGGTTATCTTCCAATCATGTCCTATTAAATTGCGCTGATAAATCTGTTGTGTTTGGTCATCCTGTTGAGAGTAAGAATAAGGACTTGTTGACTGCCAATCAAGTAAAGGCGTCTATGAGGGAAGATGCCCAGGTTTACATGTTACTAGCTTCTTTGAAATCTGAGAGTAGTGCTATTGTTAGTGAGATACCTGTAGTGTGTGAATATCCGGAGGTGTTTGCTGATAATGTGTCTAGTCTACCACCTGAGAGAGATAGTGTTTTCTATAGACTTAGTACCGGGTACGGGACCGATTTCAACTGCACCATATAGGATGTCACCCATAGAGTTAGCAGAGCTTAAGAAACAATTAGAAGACTTTTTAGAGAAGAAGTTTGTGAGGCCCAGTGTATCACCCTGGGGAGCGCCTGTTTTGTTAGTAAAAAAGAAGGATGGTAGCATGAGTGTATGTACAGATTACCGCCAGTTGAACAAGGTAACCATTAAGAATAGATATCCATTGCCTAGGATAGATGATCTAATGGATCAGTTGGTGGGGGCATGTGTGTTTAGCAAGATAGATCTTAGGTCAGGTTATCATCAAATTAGAGTTAAGGAAGAGGATATACCTAAAACTGCTTTTAGGACTAGGTATGGGCATTATGAGTATCTGGTAATGCCTTTTGGTGTGACTAATGCTCCTGCAATTTTTATGGATTACATGAACAGGAATTTTCACCCTTATTTGGATAAATTTGTAGTTGTCTTTATAGATGATATACTAATTTACTCCAAAACTAAGGAGGAGCATGAGGAACATTTGTAGGTACTTCAGATTCTTAATCAGAGACAGTTGTATGCTAAGATGTCTAAATGTGAGTTCTGGTTAGAAGAAGTAAGTTTCTTAGGTCATGTGATTTCTAAAGGGGGTATAGGTGTTGATCCTTCTAAGGTAGAGTCGTGCTTAAGTGGGAAGCTCCTAAGTTAGTGAGTGAGATTAGAAGTTTCCTTGGGTTGGCTGGGTACTATAGAAGATTCATAGAGGGGTTTTCTAAGTTAGCTTTGTCTTTGACTGAGTTGACTAGGAAGGGAGTTGCCTTTGTGTGGAATAGTAAGTGCGAGTCTAGCTTCCAAACCCTTAAGGAAAAGTTGACTAGTGCACCAGTGTTAGTGTTGCCTGATCTTAGTAAATCCTTTGTAGTGTACTGCGATGCCTCTAAGATGGGTTTAGGTGGAGTGTTAATGCAAGAGGGTAAAGTAGTAACTTATGCTTCTAGGCAATTGAAAATCCATGAGAGAAACTACCCTACCCATGATCTTGAGTTAGCGGCTGTAGTGTTTGTGTTGAAAATATGGAGGCACTACTTGTATGGTTCCAAATTTGAGGTTTTTAGTGACCATAAGAGCCTTAGATATTTGTTTGATCAGAAAGAGCTGAACATGAGACAAATGAGGTGGTTAGAATTTCTAAAGGACTATGATTTTGAGTTGAGTTACCATCCCGGTAAGGCTAATGTAGTGGCTGATGCTCTAAGTAGGAAATCTATTCATGTTAGTTCCCTGATGATTAAGGAAATGGATCTTTTGACTCAATTTAGGGATTTGAGTTTAGCTTGTCAGGTGACTTCTGATAGTGTGAGGTTAGGGATGATTAGAGTAAGTAATGATTTGTTGAAGGATATTAGCAAAGCTGATGGGTTTCTGGCAAGCGAACCAAAAATACAGTAGTATAATAGTAAGAAGAGTATCGTATCCACAGGGAACGGTCAATTCGCGTATAGTCGTGATCTATTTATCAAGGAAAAACAACGGATTTGTGAGAGTATTTTGTGCGGAAAACGTAAATTGTAAATTAATAATCAGGTGAAATAGAAAGGAAGAGTTGGAGACACTTTACTTGGATTAGGATTGAACTTCGCATCATCGCACCCTTCGTGTATGTAAAAACTATTTATTATTTATGGCTTTGATCTATAATACTGTAGACAAACTAAATTGCTAAGACCCCGAGTTACCAGCAGCCTTACCACTCAAAGATAATTCATGCGGGCTCTCCCAAGCGACAAATTACCCTTGGCTTATTTTACTCTTATGATTCTGTTTGTTAAAAGACTCATTGACAAACCATGCTTATCCTTTAGACCCCTTCATTAGAATACTGTCACTACCCATCAATCACTAGCAACGCCCATATTTCAGGAACTGGGATTACTGTCAACTAACCTTTACTATCGATAAACCACGCTTATCCTTTAGACGCCCTTCATTAGGATACTGTCACTACCCATCAATCATTAGCTACGCCCATGTTTCAGGCACTGGTTATCGAGTATTCTTATTCACTCAGAGTTTGAGTTTCTTCAGTATCTGCTCCCCCAAACTCAATCCTAGTCGTAACGTTAATCACAAACACTAGCCTATAACTCTGGCGCAAGCGCGGAAGTTAGGAATTAAGCACATAATAAGATTACCAATATTATAGATAGGGAACTCATAAATAATAAGATAGAATTCACATAAACTTGGGGGATATAATCAACTACATTCCATCCTACTGGAGAGTTAGCTACTCATGGTAGCCATACAAACCACTGAAGAATCTGTCACCTTCTTCAAGCCTCGTGCAGTGCTCCGCCTCTCCTATTCTAAACTTAAAAGTGGTGCATTATCACTGGAATAGTCTGAATTACAATAATCGTGCACACCTGATCTGGTGCAAGAAGGTCCTATTTATAGGCTAAGGAAAGACAAAGAAAATTCGGGAGAAATCTATCTACAACCGGCAACAAGGCAAGAATCATGTATCCTGCGCTTCACCCTGCGCTACAGCGCAGCTTGCAGCGCAGAAGTCAGAGAGCTGCGCTTCACCCTGCGCTACAGCGCAGGTTGAAGCGCGCAACGCGAACTTCACAGCTTCAATCTTTCTCTTTTTACTTGATTTCTCCCCGAGACTGGTTTTGTTTGATTGTCTTTCCTTGTTTCCCTTTTCTTGATAAAATCTTGCATTTATTGAGCATCTTGGATTTAATTGGGAAGGTTGTCTGCAAAATCCTTGTTTAATTGGCAGTTGATATCTTCATTAATTGCTCTCAAATAATATTCAAATCTTCATTTATTGCCTTCAATTAAACTTCAAATCTTGCAGATATCTCCCCAATTTAATGCTATCTTTCCTTCATATCAAATCTTACCAATATTATGCAAAAATTAGAACAATTTATATTAAAATAGCATCAAATTCAAATTCAAGATTAATAAATACAATTTATCTAATATTTAATAAAAAGGGATTACTTTGGGGCAAAAATACCATTTTATCCTTGATAAGTGAACTAAAATGTACTCTAATTTATCATATAATTTTCACTTATCAAAATACCCTCCAACTTAACTTCTTGCTTGTCCTCAAGCAAGAGACCTCTTTAAAAATCAATTTTATCCCTTGTATAACTCAAAAAATCAAAAACAAATCCAAGGAACTTTTCATCATCTCTTTGTTAAGCAGCAGTCACTTTCCAAACATAAGAAAAAATCAGGATTAAGAGATGTTACCAATCCTCAATCAGAATAGAACACAAACATCAGTCAAACTTCTCAAAAATAGAAATTAAAGCAATAAGTGATAAACCAAGGAAATCTCTCATTCTCACCGGTAAGTGTTTCCCTCAATCTTTTTCACCACTGTTGAGCAACTAGAATTGATAGTTGTTTCCAACATCTGAACCTGCAAGTAGTCAATATGGATCAAAATGTCTTTTCATTGGTTGTAATGAGGCTGGACTATCAAGAAATCATGGTTTTTCTAGATATGCAAAGAACACTTTGAATAGAGAGCATCTTGTGATTGTGCTTGGGACTTCTCTCCATTCCACCTGGTTATTCTTGAATTGTCACCCTTTTTCAGCTTGGCCTCCTTTTACACACTTTTGTGCAGATTTTTTTTTTTGTAAACAATAACATGGAGAACTTATTTATGGGGGAGTATTCTTCTTTGATCTCTCAATTTACCAACTTCTTGTCCCATTTTGTTGTGGTGCACCTTGCTCTCTATCCCAAGTGTTAAGGGACAAGATATAATCATTGAATATGGCTGGGGTGCATCAAAAGAAATATTAAAGGCTCAAATGGGCAATCAATAATTGGAAACATTTAATCAAGGTTGACTATTTGGCACTGAGCAAAATATTATAATCACAAAATATGCCTTTATCACTTCCATATCTTCCACTAGCAAGAAAAAATTCAGAAACTCAAGCAATAACAGTTGACAAGCAGCGGTGAAAAGCTCTCAATTTCAGTGTTTGAGCTCTCAGCTCACCGATTATGGGCTAAAATTCCTTGATAAAGCACTTACTGGTTTTAATTAACTATCCTGATAGGTTTTCCTGAGAAGTATCCTGGTCCTAACTGATTATGGAATTAATCACAAAACCCTATCATCTTTCCTAATCTGGTTAGTTAAACTACTTAATTATAGAGAATTTTGAAAAAGTTGCCTTAAATCCTAATTTCCTAAGATCCTAAAAATATTTAAAAATTTTAAAATTTAACAAAAAAACATAAGATAACTGAATATGCACTGCATAATATAAATGATGTATCAGTGGGGCAACAATATATTGTACATATCGAAAGAAAATAAGAAAAGAAAATAAGAAGTAAAATAAGAAAATAAAATAAAAAAAGAAAAAGAAAAAGAAGGAAAAACACCAAATAGGAAAAAAAAATCAATCGTCCTGGTCCATGTGAGTGGCTCCATCCTCAGTTCCAGCTTCAGCTGCTCCATCCCCCCTAGGAAAATAGGCCTGTCCCCAGGCCACTGTAGGTACGCCTGAAACTGATCAGGGGTCATGCCGAACTGGGTCAAAGTAGTTGTTAGGGCGACTGAGGCGGTCCCATCGCCTCCTATGAATCTCATGAGAAAACTCCTCATACTCATCCTCCTCAAGTAAGACCGGTCGCTCGAGGATGAAGTTGCACCTCTTTATGGCCGTGTAGGCTTCAAAGGATTTGAAGTCCTTGAAGCGGTGAGGGTCAAACTCAGGTTCCCTCTGGGGTGCTTTCCTCTTGGCACCCCTTGTGCCTCTCCTAGATGTATTGGGTGCCCTTACATTCTTGGTTCGTGCCATTTGTGAAAAACAAATTCAAAATAAAATTATTTATGCAACATAATAATATTGAATTGTTCATAATTAATGAAATAAATGGCCAATTAATTTCAATTAATTAGAACAATCAATTAATCAAACAATTCTGCATAAAAATTTTAATTTTAAATATTACCAATAATTGCCAATTAATTAATTAAGAACGAGCTAAAGTGATCAATTAAAGCAAGTCCTAAACAATTCTAAAATAGGCAAAGTGAGAATAAAACTCATGCTCAAAAATCATGTCATCAGTAACATGCAATAAGGCATAATTATTTATGTATGGGCATGCAAAAATATCATGGCAATTAATTAAGCATACATGCGCCAACAAAACAATTTGCAGAAATCACTGAGCACTCAAAAACTACCACCTAAGCAAACAAGGAATACTCATAATCAATCCTAGCAACATGCAATATATATTAAAGCATTATGGATAATTATTTCTTTCCTAAAGGTTCCTAGAATCCTAAGTTTCCTATCCTAAGGTTTTTGCTCAAATAAAATAGAAAATCAAAATTTCAATCGGTTAAAAGTAAAGAAAACTATAAAAGCATACCTGGTGTAAGCTCAGAAATGGAAAAATGAAGGCTATAAGAGTGAAAAAGGCAAAGCAAAGGGTTAGGGATTCAGAGAAAAAGCAAGAGAAAGAACGAGGGGAAGTTCAAATGAACTTCCCTCGTTCAAACGACTCTATTTGTAGAGCCCGCGTTCTGCGCTCCACCCTGCGCTACAGCGCAGGTTGGAGCGCGTGTCCCTGGAAGTTGAAGCGCACCCACTGCGCTTCACCCTGCGCTACAGCGCAGAAGTCAGAAACTCAGTTTTGGAATTTTAATTGTGCGCTTTACCTGCGCTACAGCGCAGATCTGCACTGTATTTTTCTGCTTCTGCTTCTGCTACTCCTAACTGCTTTCATGCATTCCTTTGAAATTAAATCCTTCACTTAACAATCTCCTAATTAAACAGGTAATATCTAAAACTAAAAAAAATTAACAAAATTAAAATTAAATGAAAATTAAAACTTACAATGACTGGGTTGCCTCCCAGGAAGCGTTTGTTTAACATCTTTTAGCTTGACGCCTGGTTACTCAACCCTTTTATGGTGGCCTCAAGTGGAGGATGATGTTTGACTCAATTCCAGTTCTTCCTATCAGATTGCTTTACCTCCACACTTGTTAAACCTTCATAATGTTTTACATGTTTCTCAACTCCGGAAATACATTCATGATCCTTCACATGTGATTGAGTCGGATCATCTTGAGATTAAGGAAAACCTGATGGTGGAAACCATATCGGTGAGAATTGAGGATCGGAGCGTGAAACAACTTCGAGGTAAAGAAATTACTTTAGTTAAGGTAATCTGGGGAGGAGCTACACCTGAAAGTGCTACTTGGGAACTTGAAGAGAAGATGAAGGAATCTTACCCAGAGTTATTCGCGTCAGGTAAAATTCGAGGACAAATTTTCTTTTAGGAGGAGGGAGTTGTAACATCCTAAATTTTATTAAGTAAAATAAAATAAAATAAAATTAATAAAGTAGAAGAAATAAATAAATAATAGTAATAGTATTATTAGTAGTTTTATTAATAAAGCTATTTCAAATTTAAAAGAGGATAAGGGGGTTGAGAGTGGGCCCAGCCTATTTAGGCATTTTAGTAAGGAAGGGTTACCAGTTCACCCTAATCCTTATTTTTCAAATCGTCAGAGAGCGAAACACTAAGGAGGGGAGAAACGACGTCTCAAGAGGAGGTTGTTGCAAAGTGATCACCAAGAAAGAGTAGACTTTGCTGTTCGATCTGCACCTTCAAGGTACGGTGAGGGAAGGGGTGCTGCTTGTATGTGCATGTGGGGGTGCTTGGGTAGTGATTTAAGACTTTAAATTCGAATTGATATATGTTTTTATTGAGTATGTATGATGAGAACATGTTGATTGTTGATTAGTTCTATGAATCTTGATGAATCTTGAATGAAATTGATGAGGATAGTGAAAATAGCGAAAAAGGTAAATAAGGGTTGATGATTTGAGGTTTGATGGGGTAACTGTGCAAATCTGTGTAATGATCGATGTTTTTGCTGAGTTTGATTAATATAAATGAGTATGAATGATGTCTTAACAAAGAAGATTGATTAGAGGTTGAATAAAGGGGTTTAAAAGGGGTAAAAGTCGCGAGAACTGTTATCTGTGTCGCGGGTAATCGATTACAGAAGTCTATAATCGATTACCAGGGCTTTCTGGGCAGACTGGAGTGTTGTTTGCTTGCAGTTAATCGATTATAGAGATGATGTAATCGATTACCAGGGTGTCTGTTTGAAGGTAATCGATTACAGGGATGCTGTAATCGATTACCAGGGTGATTGCTTGCAGGTAATCGATTACAGAGATGCTGTAATCGATTTCCAGAGTGTGTGCTTGCATGTAATCGATTACAGAGGGTTTGTAATCGATTACCAGAGGCTTTGCTTGCAGGTAATCGATTACAGGGGCTTGTAATCGATTACCAGAGTGGATTTTGTGATCTTAGTGTTTGATGATGATTGTTATACCTTGATTTTGATGTGATTATGATGATATGATTATGTCCTTGATGAATAGATGTTTATTATGATGATGATGATTGATTGAGCATATTTATGGTGATTATGATGATGATGATTGTTGATGATACTTATGATGATTTATGATGATGATGTGTGATGATGATTTAACGATGATAGTGATGATTGACAATGTTTGATGATGATGTATATAACTTTACGATGTATGTGATTTGGTGATGAGTATGCATTGAGCATATTAGGTGTGATTTGGTGATGATTATGCATTGAGCATATGAGGTGTGGTATCTGAGGAGCACAAGCCTAGAGTGGAGCGAAGTGCAACTCAGGAGATGAACTGTACAAGCCTAGAGTGGGGCGAAGTGCAACATACCGGCGTAGAGTGGGGTGAAGTGCAACATACCGGCCTAGAGTGGGGCGTAACGGTAGGGCTTAACACGTGGGGCGGATGTCTCTGTACAAGCCTAGAGTGGGGCGATGTACAACTTACCGGCCTGTGTGGTGTTTAACGGTAGGGCCATCATCGGTAACAACTAGGGAGATTGACGAGGTGCGCCCATTGTGCGGAGTTCCAAGTTATGATCCTTGGGATGAGGTTGATGAGGTTTGGTGTTCATGATGATAGATGAACATGCATTGCATTTAATGATGATATTGAATTATATAATTATGTTATGAGTATTATTGATGATATGAGTGTTATGTGTTGAGTGTAGAGAATGTGTTTTGATGAATTGTAAAGTATGATTTATATAATTGTGATGAGTTAATATATTTGATAATAAAGGGTGTAAGATGATATGAGTATGTTATTACTTGATGAGAATGATGATTATATGTGGGTGAGGATAAGATAGCCTCCTATGTGTATGTATGAGTTGGTATTCTTTTCCTCACCGTTACACTGTGGTTAATTTTACAGGTGATGATGATGACACGATTGGTGTCGAATATTGATTGAAGGGAGTGTCGCTCTGATACTTGTGACATCAGGGCGTATTATTGGGGTTTATTTTTATGATTTTCCTTTTAGAAAAGATTATGTAAACCGTTTTAAATGCCTTACATGGTCATGATGGATATTTTGATGTTGATACTTGTGATTCCGCTGTTTTAATTACTTTGAGAACCGTTGACTTCCATTTCTATTTTAAATGAGTTGATTTGGAAATAAATGACGTTTTAACGAGAGAAATGTGAACCTTTTTACCCGTTGTGGGACACTACTTTGCTTATATTTCGATGTATTAATTGTATACGAGTTTGGGGTAGAAGGGTGTCACAAGGAGGACACTTCAGAAGAAGCTAACCTTTGTCTGATAGCAAGCCTACCATCTTCAGGCAGTTCAGACTCTGAGGTAATTCCTCAAACTTTACAAGATCAGTATGTGATAAGTGAAAATTAGTTGATAAATTAGAGCACTTTTTAGTTCACTTATCAAGGATAAAATGGTAATTTTGCCCCAGTTTAATCCCTTTTTATTAAATATTAGATAAATTGTATTTAATAATCTTAGATTTGAATTTGATGCTATTTTGATAGAAATATTGCTGATTTTCGCAGGATATTGCAAAGATTTGATTTGGAAGAAAGATAGCATTAAATGAGGGAGATATCTGCAAGATTTGAGTTTGATTGAAGACATTTAATAAAGATTTGAAGAAGATTTGAGACAATTAATGAGGAGATCACTGCCAATCAATCAAGGATTCTGCAGACAAGCTTCCCAAATAAATCAAAGATGCTCAATACATGCAAGGATTTTATCAAGAAAAGGGAAACAAGGAAAGACAAATCTGTCAAAACCAGTCTCGGGGAGAGATCAAGATTAAAAAGAGAAAGTTGGAGCTGCAGGACGCTACCTGCGCTACAGCGCAGAATGAAGAGCAGACTCTCTGGATCCTGCGCTCCAGCTTGCGCTGTAGCGCAGCTTGGAGCGCAGGTCACGCTGATTTGCTCCCTGTTGCCGTTTTTAGATAGACTTCTCCCCAAATTTCTTTGTCTTTCCTTATTCTATAAATAGGAACCTCTTGTGCCAAATCCGGGGTGCACGATTATTGTAATACAGTCATATTTCCGTGAGAATGCACCAGAGCTAAGTTTAGAGGAGGAGAGGAGGAGTGCTTCACAAGGATTGAAGATGGTGACAACATCTTCGGTGGTTTGTATGGCTACCTTGTGTAGTTAACTCTCCATTAGGATTGGATGTAATTGATTCTATCCCCAAGTGTATGTAAACTCTATATTATTATTTCATGAGCTCTTTGTCTATAATATTGGTAATCTTATTCTGCACTTAATTCCTAACTTCCGCGCTTGCGCCGGAGTTATAGGTTAGTTTCGACTAGGATTTAGAGTGGGGTAGCGGATTCTGAAGAAAATCATTCTCTGAGTGAATAAGAGGACTCGGTAGCCAGTGAACCGAAACATGGGCGTTGCTAGTGATTGATGGGTAGTGTGAGTACTCTAATGAAGGGCGTCTAAAGGATAGGAATGGTTATTAAATTACCGATAGCAAAGAATTAGTTGATTGTCAATCCCGGAAGCGATAACGTGGGTGTATTCTAATGAGTGATGGGTAGTGACAGTACTCTAGCGAAGGTGCATCCAGAGAAGTAGGCCGCGTTTATCAATTAGTTCTTTTACAAACGGAATAAAAGAGAGCAAAATAAGCCGAGGGTAAGTTTGTCGCCTGGGAGAGCCCAGATAGATTACCTTTGAGTGTGTGAGGCCGCTGGTAACTCGGGGTCTTAGCAATATAGTTTGTCTACAGTATTATAGAGTAAACCTAAAATAATAGATAGTTTTAATATGCACAAAGGGTGTGATGATATGAAGTCCAATCCTAATCCAAGTAAAGTGTCTCTAACTCTTCCTTCCTAATTCCATTGATTATTAATTTGCTATTTACAATTCCGCAACAATACTCTTAAAACCGTTCTTTCCTTGATAATTAGATCACAAGTTTACGTGAATTGATCGTTCCCTGTGGATACGATAACTCTTCTTACTATTATACTACTGGATTTTTGGTTCGCTTTCCAGAAACCCATCAAGTATTTTTGGCGCCGTTGCCGGGGAACGGTTTCCAATTCGCATAGACCTTGGAGGTCTAGTTATCAAGTTTTCTTTTAGGGTAAAATATGATTTTGGTCCCTGTAAAATAGGCGAGTTTTGTTTTTAGTCCCTATAAATTTTTTCTTTAGTAAAGTGTCCTCCCAAATTTTTTTGTTTGCAACTGGTCCCCTCCCTTCAATTAGCTTGTGCCAGATGCTGATGTGGCACACTTTCTCTCTCCTAGGTGTACATTATTGTATTTCTGGCGGTCTTAAACCACCAGAAACATTGGTGCTGACCACCAGAAATACACCCCTCTCATTTCCCCACTCCCTCTTCCCACAAAAACTACCAACCCACCCACCATCATTCCTTCACAGAGAAATGAATTATGACCCCATTTCTCCTCCCATCCCAATCCCTCAACTCAGTATATAATTAAGTTCAACCCTTTTTTGAACCATCAAACCATGCACCCACTTGGCATTGCAAAGAGCCCCATGGCGTGCACACCCGGTAATTACAAAAGCAATGGTGAACCCATCAGGCTCAACATTGGCACTCAGTATGCCACAGAAAAAACTCAACGCATCAAGAAAGCATGAGTTTTTAATATACCCTCCAATCACGGTGTTCCACGTGACCATATCTCTAACAGGCATTTTCCCAAACACCTTCTTGGCAACATTACATTCCCCAGATTTCATTAAGCTTTCAATCACTAAATTTATGTTGAACAGATTCATAACACGGGAGAAAACATGATGTGCAATGTGGGGTTGATGGCAGTGAGCATAGATTGATATCAAAGACGAAACAAGAGACGGGTACGTAGCATACCCAAGAACAACGACCCTTGCGTGTGTTTTAGCTGCGATTCTGAAATCCATGGAAGCTCTCAGCGTTCCAGAACGCGGTGGAGCATGGTATGATCTGACACAGGAATAAAGGCGAGGGAATGAACAAATTTGCGATTTAAAAGAAGAAACTTTCTTTGTTCTCTTCATGTGTGAAGTGAGCAAAACAGTGTGTCTGTGGGTGGGTACCTGTAGGTGTGAAGTGAGAAGGAGATGAGAGAGAATGCGAGGAACAATAAGGAGCGGTGGTCGATGATTCAGACAAAGAACCAAGCTTGTTAACTCCATGTCTTGACCTCTGTAACTTGATCATTGTATTCGTCGATGTTTCAAATTTTTCATATTAATTTGAACAAAACCTCAAATTCTTGTGTAACATAAACATGCAGGACACATTACTCCCTAATAAACAAAAACTTAATGTGAGATTTCTGGCAATTACATTCTTCTCTTACTTCAAAAACTACCAATCCACCCACCATTGGTAATATATTTTTTATTAAAAAAAAGGAGAAAAGGCTTTGAGTGATGAAGCTTGTTATCCTGTTTCTTCTCTCTGTAGAGCTTCTCCTCTCCCTTCAAATGTTGAGTTATGGGTTGAGGGATTGGGATGGGAGGAGAAATGGGGTCATAATTCATTTCTCTGTGAAAGGAATAATGGTGGGTGGCGGGTTGGTAGTTTTTGTGGGAAGAGGGGGAAGCGTGTATTTCTGGCGGTCAACACCAAGTTTCTGGCGGCTTAAGACCGCCAGAAATACAATAATGTACACTTAGGAGAGAGAAAGTGTGTCACATCAGCACCTGGCACAAGCTAATTGAAGGGAGGGACCAATTGCAAACAAAAAAATTTTGGGAGGACACTTTACTAAGGAAAAATTTTATAGGGACTAAAAGCAAAACTCGCCTATTTTACAGGGACCAAAAACATATTTTACCCTTTCTTTTAATTATCTTAGGAATTTTTTTTTTGTTTTTATTAGGATTTCTATTTATTTTTAGGACTTATTATACTAGGAATTTTATTGTTTTTCTATTATTATAAAAATCTCTTCAACACTTACATTTTTCAAGTTTCTTGTTTATGCTTCTGAGAGGTCAGGTGTCTCCCCATCAATTACAGTTCGAACCGGAAATAGAAAGAATGTCGCGAAGGAACAGAGGTAGGAACTCGAGAAGGAGAAGAAGGAGAATAATTGTTGAAGAACCCAAAAACATGGCAGAGGAAGCTCCAAGAAGGAGACTTGGAGATTACATCTCCCATCAAGGACCACGTCACTTCTCAAGCATTGTGTTACCACCAAATGCCAGAACTCTGGAGTTGAAGATTGCACACCTCAACCTCATTAGTGCACATCAATTCGCTGGATTGGATCATGAAAATCCAAATACTCATCTCTCTAACTTTTATGAATTGATTGGTACTATGGGATTCGAGGAGCGTAATTTAGAATCTGTTTACTTACGCTTGTTTCCTTTCTCTTTGATAGGTAAAGCTAAGGAATGGCTGCAATACACCCAAATCAAAGTCTAACCAATTGGGGTGTGGTTGAGGAGAAATTCTTGACAAGATTCTTCCCACCAGGGAAACAGATTGAAGCCAAAGCAGATATTTCCACATTCAGACAAGGGATTGATGAGCCACTTTCTGAAGCTTGGGAAAGATTCAAATCTATGTCGCGCAAGTGTCCCAATCATGGCTATGAAGACATAGCCCAACTCAATATATTCTGCAAGGGATTGCATTCAGATTCAAAGTCATTTATAGATGTTGCAGCAGGAGGAACAATCTTAGCCGTAGAAGTTGATCAGGAACTAGAAATCATTAACAACTTCGCTCAGAACGATCAACAAGCTCAAAGTGGAAGGCAGCTCGCGCAAGTACCAAGGAAAGGGATGCTGGAATTCAATCAGAATGATGCCTTGTTAGCTAAAACAAGCTCATTAAACGTCAAATAGAAGCACTCACTGAGACGTTAAAGGCACTCCCTCAACAACTCAAAGCTGTCCACTCACAACCCATCCAAGCCCAACCATTGATTTGTGATTTCTGTGGAGGTGACCATCTGAATGGTCAATGTGCTAACCAAGGAATACACCCAGAGCAAGTCAATTACATGGGTAACCAGGGAAGGCAAGGTAATTTCTCCAACAACCAGTACTCTCAAGGTTGGAGAAATAACCAAACCAACTCAGGTTGGAATCAGAATGGAGGAAGACAACCACCTTACCAACAACAGCCTTCAACATATGATAAATTGAATACCTTGGAAAGTAAGATTGATGACTTAGTTCAAGGATTTATTGGATTCAAGAAAACTACAGAGGCATCAATCAAGGCTCTAGAGAATCAAGTGGGTCAGTTAGCCAATGAGATGGCAGAGCACAGACAACAACACTTCTCAGCTGTGACCCAAACCAATCCAAAGGAACAATGCAACTTGGTTGCTACTGATGGCAACAAGTCAGAGGAGGAGGAACTTGATGAGGAAGAAGAAATCATCTTCGAAGAACAATTGCTTCAAGAGGAAGTTGTTCATCAAGATGAAGAAAAAACAGCCCAACAAAAAGAGGAACATCATGAAGAAAAGGTCCTAGTTACAAGTAAGTCACTTGACCCAGGTAGGTTTACTATACCATCTCTATTGGTAATCTACCCTCTACTCATGCTTTATTAGATCTTGGAGCAAGCATCAATTTGATGCCGCTATCGTATTTTAACAAGTTGAGTAATGTGAAGGTCAAGCCTACAAATGTGAGATTACTTCTTGCAAATAAATCTGCTCAAAGCTTACATGGGATAATAGAGGATATTCAAATCAGAGTAGATAAATTTGCATGTGTTGTAGATTTCTACATTGCAGAGACAGAAGAGGAGGATACTGAAGTCCCCCTAATTTTAGGAAGACCCTTCATGAAGGCTGCTAGGATGATCATTGATGTTGATCGAGGGAAATATGCATTGAGATCAAAGGATGAAACCATTGTGTTTCATATTGACAGGGGTATACCCAAATTACAACAAACTGATGTTATTTCCAAAAAATTTTCAAAGCTGCCAGGCTCCGAATTTCTGAAGAAGCCTTGGATGAGGGTAAAGCACCCAGAGTCAACCTGGGAATTCAAGTTCAAGAGAAGAAAAAGATTAACATCTGATACTGAGGAAGATAGTGACAGTGAAGGAAGAGTCACAAATTGGCATGGAGGATGGGAGCTCAAAGGAAGAACTGGTATGGAGTCAAACATCATCCTCCACTTGAGGCCACCATAAAAAGGTTACATAACCAGGCGTCGAGCTAAAAGACGTTAAACAAGCGCTTCCTGGGAGGCAACACAGTGTTTGTGAGTTTTTAAATTTCATTTTATTTTTTTTTATTTTTGGTAATTTTTAGTTTTAGGATTTACCTGTATAATTAAGAAATTGTTAAAATGGGGATATAAATTTAAAAGGAATGCATGGAATCAATTAGGAGTAGCAGTAGTAGAGAGAATACTGCACATCTGCGCTTCAGCCTGCGCTACAACGCAGGTGAAGCGCAGAATTAAACTGAAAATCCAAACTCTCTGACTTTTGCACTTCACCCTACGCTGTAGCACAGGGTGAAGCGCAGCGGCACACTTCATCTTCTGAAGCAGTACGCGCTCCACCCTGCGCTGTAGCGCAGGGAGCACAACTTTAACTTTCGAAATTTGAACGAGGAAGTTCATTTCGAACTTCCTTTCATTTTCTCCCTTGCCTTTTCTCTGATATTCCTAACCTTTGCTTTGCCTTTTCTCACTCCTATAGCCCTCATTTTCAGTTTCTGAGCTTATACCAGGTATGTTTGTATAGTTTTCTTTCTTTTTAACCGATTGAAATTTTGATTTTTTATTTTATTTGAGCATAGCCTTAGGATAGGAAATTTAGGATTCTAGGAACCGTTAGGAAAGAAATAATTATTTATAAATGTTTAAATTAGTTTGCATGTGGTTAGGATTCTTTGTGAGTTATTCCTGTTTGCTTAGGTGGTAGTCTTTAAAGTGCTCAATAATTTCTGCAAATTGTTTTGTTAGTGCATGTATGATTGATTAATTGCTCTGATATTTTGCATGCCCTTACATAAACAATTATGCCTTATTGCATGTTACTGATGACATGATTTTTTAGCATGAGTTTAATTCTCACTTTTGCCTGTTTAGGACTGCTTTAACTAATCACTTTAGCATGTCTTAATTAATTAATTGGCATTTATTGGGTAAGGATTAAAATCAAAATTTTTATGCACGATTGTTTGATTAATTGATTTCTCTAAATTATTGAAATTAAATTGGCCATTTATTTCATAATTATGAGTAATTAAATATTATCATGCATAAATAATTTTGATTTGTTTCTGATTTATAGATGGTTCTCAGTGCTCCTAGTTCATCTAGGAAGGGCACAGGGGGTGCCAAGAGGAAGGCCCCCCAGAGGGAACCTGAGTTTGACCCTCACCGCTTCAAGGACCACAAGTCCTTTGAAGCTTACACTGACATTTTCAGACTGCAAGTTCATTAAGGAGCGACCAGTCATCCTTGAGGAGGATGAGTACGAGGAGTTTTCAGCTGAGATCCACAGGAGGTGATGAGGCCGCCTCAGTCGCCCTGACAACTACTTTGACCCGGATATCGTCAGGGAATTCTATGCTAACGCCATTGGAGACCAAGGCGTTAACATTAGAAAGGAGTCTTATGTGAGGGGACAGGTGATCAGGTTTGATTGCGATGCAATCAACGCACTCCTATCATATCCCATAGAGGGGGACAGAGACCTGGTGGAGTGCCAATACCAGGATAGGATGGAGGTCATGGGTCTTAACGGCAATGATCCCCTCGACATCAAGACCGCTCAGCTACTCTGTTTACCGGGGCGTTCCTTTGAAAGGAACGCATATCGGCATGCTGCTCGGATTTATAGGAAGGACATGAGGAGCATTTCACAGATGTGGATAGTACTGATACTGACCAACATTTATCCTACTGGGCATGTTTCAGATGTGGTTATACCCATAGCCCACCTCATATACTCCATCCTCACCAACGCTGTTATTGACGTCTCACAGATCATCACTCAGAAGATAGCAGACTATGCTACTGCTTTGGGGCGTCGGACACCCAACTCCAAGATCAGACTTGGCTTCCCTTCTCTTATTACATCCCTATGCAGATCTAGGGGTGTAGAGGTGAACCCTAGGGTTCGCATTGCACTACCTATGACCAGAGCTTATATTGAAGCCAACTGTATAGCAGCTGCGGAGTTACAGGTTGAGGATGAGCAGCAGTAGCAACCACCACCACCACCAGCAGCAGACATGGATGCTCCAGTTTGGGCCCAGCGACTTGAGGCCCAGAACACTCACATGATGGCTCAGATGTCCACTCTCCACCGAGCCGCTATTCACTTTCAGAGTAGTCATTACCAGGCTGGTGTGGACCCCATGCTCCCTGCATATTTTCATGAGTATTTACAGTGGCCTGGGGACAGGCCTATTTTCCCAGGGGGGGATGGAGCAGCTGGAGCTGAGGATGGAGCAGCTCACATGGATCAGGACCAGGATGAGGATTGATTATTTTCTTTCCTATTTGGTGTTTTTCCTTCTTTTTCTTTTCCTTTTATTTTTTCTTATTTTTTGTCCTCTTATTTTCTTATTTTTCTTTTTCTTTTGATATGTACTGTATATGATTCTCCACTGATACATTATCTATTATGCAGTACTCTTTCAGTTATTTTTTTTTTATTTTTCTGTTAAATTTTTTTAAAATTTTTAGGATTTTTAATTATTTTAGGACCTTAGGAAACTAGGAATCAAGGTAACTTTTTCAAATTCTCTGTAATTAAGTAGTTTAACTAACCAGATTAGGAAATATGATAGGGTCTTGTGATTAATTCCATAATCAGTTAGGATTAGGGTACTTCTCAAGAGAACCTATCAGGATAGTTAATTAAAACCATTAAGTGCTTTATCAAGGAAATTTTAGCCAATAATCGGTGAGCTGAGAGCCCAAACACTGAAATTAAGAGCTTTTCACCGCTACTTGTCAACTGTTATTGCTTGAGTTTCTTAATTTTGTCTTGCTAGTAGAAGGTATGGAAGTGACAAAGGCATATTTTTTTATTCTAATATTGTGCTCAGTGCCAAATAGCCAACCCTGATTAAATGTTTCCATTTACTGATTGCCCATTTGAGCTTGAATATTTCCTTTGATTCACCCTAACCATATTCATTGAATGCATCCTGTCCCTTAACACTTGGGATAGAGAGCAAGGTGCACCACAACAACATGGGACAAGAGGTTGGTCACAGAGACTCAAGAGAAGGCACAAGTAATCGCAAAAGAAGGATCCTCCCCCACAAATAAAGTTTCTATGTTATTCTTTCTGTTAAAAAAAATCTGCACAAAAGTGTGGAATTGAATAAGTTGGGGGGAGTATTTTTTCAAACAATGAGGCCAAGCTGAAAAAGGGTGACCATTCAAGAATGATCAGGTGAATTGAGAGAAGTCCCAAGCACAATCACAAGATGCTCTATATTCAAAGTGTTCCTTGAATATCCAGAAAAACCATGATTTCTTGATAGCCCGGCCTCATTACAACCTAAGAAAGACCTTTTGATCCATACTAACTGCTTGTAGGTTCAGATTTTGGAAACGACTATCAATTCTAGTTGTTCAACAGTGGTGAAAAAGTTTGAGGGAAACACTTACCCGTGAGAATGAGAGATTTCCTTGGTTTATCACTTACTGCTTTAATTGCTATTTTTGAGAAGTTTGATTGATGTTTGTATTTCTATTCTGATTGATAATTGGTAACATCCCTTGATCCTGAGTTTTTCTTATGTTTGGAAAGTGACTGCTACTTAGGAAGAAGTTGAAGAATAGTTCCTTGAATTTGTTTTAAGTGTTAGAAATACACTGGGAATAGAATTGATTTTTGATTGCAAAGAGGTCTCTTGCTTGAGGACAACCAAGAAGTTAAGTTGGGGGGTATTTTGATAAGTGAAAATTAGTTGATAAATTAGAGCACTTTTTAGTTCACTTATCAAGGATAAAATGGTAATTTTGCCCCAGTTTAATCCCTTTTTATTAAATATTAGATAAATTGTATTTATTAATCTTATATTTGAATTTGATGCTATTTTGATAGAAATATTGCTGATTTTTGCAGGATATTGCAAAGATTTGATTTGGAAGAAAGATAGCATTAAATGAGGGAGATATATGCAAGATTAGAGTTTGATTGAAGACATTTAATAAAGATTTGAAGAAGATTTGAGGCAACTAATGAGGAGATCACTGTCAATCAATCAAGGATTCTGCAGACAAGCTTCCCAAATAAATCAAAGACGCTCAATAAATGCAAGGATTTTATCAAGAAAAGAGAAACAAGGAAAGACAAATCTGCCAAAACCAGTCTCGGGGAGAGATCAAGATTAAAAAGAGAAAGTTGGAGCTGCAAAACGCTATGTTAGAACCACAGGCAACACTAGAAGGGGGGGTTGAATAGTGTTTTAGGCATTTTAAGACAATTTTGGAAATCTTTATTTTAAATCAATCACGTTAAGTGATCATTGTGCAAACCAATCTTAAGATCAGAGTTATTTTAAATACATGCGGAATATATGAAAGATTTTAGATTGAAAAACTTTCTCTTACACTTAAGATTGTTTTGGTTTTTAAAAACTTCTCTCTGTGTCTTCTGAAGAATAGTACTAAGAGTACCTTCAGACTTATTTCTGAAATACTTTAGATGATCAGAGACCATCCATATCATGTGTCTGAACTGAGTTCTTGTTGGGCTCACTTCAGACAGATATTTCAGACATCCCTCCGAATATATTCTTCTATAATACTTCAACCTACACTAGAGATGTTTTAATGTTATGTTTGTATGAAAACTTGTTTTATTGAAATCCTTGAGTTAAGCTTGTTATGAAAAGTACTCTTCAATCCCCATCGTAAATATGAAAACTGTAAATAAAAGAGATTAAGGGATGAGAAAACTTAGGCACAGAATTTATCCTGGTTCACCCACCAACCTGTGAGCTACATCCAGTCCCAGAGGCAAACCACCACTGGATTTTCACTATCTGAAACCACAGATACAAGTATTAGCCACTCCAGGCCAACACACCAAGTATTCTTTTCTATCAAGCCTCTCCAGGCTCTACCACAAGTATTCTTTCTTCCACCAAGCCTCTCCAGGCTCTCGGACACTTAACTAAGTGTAGAGTATTACTACTCAATCTAGCTAGATGTTCGCTAGAACCTCTCAACTCAGATTCTTCTTGTACATAGAGATTACTGAGTACATACTCAGGATACAGTCATTACAAACTAAATACAAGGATAGACAGTGATACAAATGTTTGAATTAAGTACAATCCCTGTCTTTTCTATGAGGAATACATCCTATGAGAGTAGGCTAACTAAGATATGAAATTAAGCTCAAGCCTCATTCTCCAACCATTGGTTTCCATGGGCTACATTCTCACCCGTATCATTGGAATACCAAGGTATCTTCAAAGCTTCAAACCGTACCCAGTTTGATAGTCATTTGTACAGCATGATTGCCTTCCTGACAACCAACTCACTTAATCAACAGACTAACTGTACAATCTAACTAACTGACCAGCTGATCAGTAGCCCGATTGAGAATTAACTCTCTGATCAATTGTTGTTGACATTTTCCTGATGTATTTAAGCTCGAGTCAACTCTTGTTAACTGTAAGACACTCAGCCTAGTTAACACTTTTCATCCTGATTGATTTCAAGAACCTTCTTGAAAAACAATCCTGGTTGCAACAGCAGCTACATGGTTGTTTCCAACAACCTGATTGATTGTTGAGGACAACAACTGTGGCTTGATTGATCTTCCAACCAATCAGCTAGCCAACCAGCTTGGTTGTACACCACAACAACAACAACTTCAACTTCTTTCTTGAGGCTATTTATATGTTCTGCTTGAGTATAGACGTTGAAGATAATTCATAATACCGTTGAGCTTTTGATGATGTGGCTCATATAGTCGTTGTGTAATAGCTTCTCAAACGGTTGCCTCTCCTTAAGCATATTGAGTGTTCAGAATACTCCCATTCTGACACTTCTGTTGATGAGCTCTGTTTTGAGAGATGTGATGATTATGTGTATTCTCTCTCTTGAATTCTTTTTGCCTTCTTGTATCTATTTTATCCAGCTTGCATCTGCTTGCTCCAGCTTGCATTATCTTGCATCTGCTTGCATATGCTTGCTTTCTTCTGCTCTGTTCCTTTTAAGAGATTTTCTTGATATTCTTCTGCTAACTCTCTCTCTTGATTTTCTTCTGCTTTCTTCTGCGTTAAACTGCTTTCTTCATATTTCCTCTTATTTTCTTGGGAGTAGGTATCCGTTGAATTTGTCTTTTTGCTTATTCTTCATATACTTCTTTTTTTATTTGCTCCTGACACCATTACTTCTTTGAATGAGATGTCTTGATCAATAGTCGTTGTTTGCAGATTCCTCTTTTGAGATTTAGATAAAGATGTTGAATTGAATATATTTTATTCAAACATCTTCCTTGTTGCTTTTGCTTAGTCTCCTGAGCTTTTCTTCTGCTCTGTTCCAGATTGCACAAATGAAGAAATGTTTCGTTGAAATACTATCGTTTAGAGATAGCAAATAGTCTTCTTTTAATCCATTGTGAGACACGCTTCTTGAAAGTTCTGACATAGTACAACGTTGCATCTGCCAAAAGGCTGCTTCAGGAATTGCTGCGTTACTGCGTTTGTAGAGATTTCCTCAATGGTGTATGAAATTCAAATGCACCAGGAAAGGCCTCTGTGATTATTGCCATAAATATGTTCCAAAACGTACGAACAGCAGAGACTCAGAAAAGTCTTCACGCAAGGTTTCAGCAAAGATGCCACGTCATTACTAAAGCTTCAGACGGCTTCCAAACTTCAGACGGGTTCCAGTCTTCAGACAGGTTCCAGTCTTCAGACGGGTTCCAGTCTTCAGACGGGCTTGGCTCTTCAGACAGCTTCGGTTCTTCAGACAGCTTCTTTTGCTTCAGACATGTTACGTACTTCAAACAGCTTCAATACTTCAGACATGTTGCGTACTTCAGACATGTTGCGTACTTCAGACAGGTGTATATTTGAATCTGTACTTCTTCATATATCTTCTGCCTTCAGTTCTTCAGATAGTCTTCTTAGTCTTCAATTCTTCAGATAGTCTTCTAACCTTCAATTCTTCAGATAGTCTTCAAGTCTTCAATTCTATTCTTCAGTTGCTTCAAATCTGTTAAGGATTATTCTTCTTCAGATTCTGCACTCTTGTTCTTCTGATTCTGATCTTCTGATTCTGATTCTGTTCACAAAATCTTCTTTTTCTTCTAAAGAGTATTCCATCCTGAAACATAATTAACAAACCAATACCTTTCTCAGTAGAACCTGTTTATATAATCTAATTTGGTTCTTTATATAATCTTATTTGTTCTTTATATAATCTTATTTGTTAATCATTAAAACTAAAGGATGTTAAGTCTTATAATCATGTTTAAATACTTAAACTGATTTATAGACTTCACACGCTACCTGCGCTTCACCTGCGCTACAGCGCAGGGTGAAGCGCAGACTCTCTGGATCCTGCGCTCTAGCATGCGCTGTAGCGCAGTTTGGAGCGCAGGTCACGCTGATTTGCTCCCTGTTGCCGTTTTTAGATAGATTTCTCCCCAAATTTCTTTGTCTTTCCTTAGTCTATAAATAGGAACCTCTTGTGCCAAATCCGGGTTGCACGATTATTGTAATACAGTCATATTTCAGTGAGAATGCACCAGATCTAAGTTTAGAGGAGGAGCACTTCACAAGGATTGAAGATGGTGACAACATCTTCGGTGGTTTGTATGGCTACCTTGTGTAGTTAACTCTCCATTAGGATTGGATGTAATTGATTCTATCCCCAAGTTTATGTAAACTCTATATTATTATTTCATGAGCTCTCTGTCTATAATATTGGTAATCTTATTCTGTACTTAATTCCTAACTTCCGCGCATGCGCCAGAGTTATAGGCTAGGTTCGACTAGGATTGAGAGTGGGGGAGCGGATTCTGAAGAAACTGATTATCTGAGTGAATAAGAGGACTCGGTAGCCAGTGAACCGAAACATGGGCGTTGCTAGTGATTGATGGGTAGTGTGAGTACTCTAATGTAGGGCGTCTAAAGGATAGGCATGGTTATTAAATTACCGATAGCAAAGAATTAGTTGATTGTCAATCCCGGAAGCGATAACGTGGGTGTATTCTAATGAGTGATGGGTAGTGACAATACTCTAGCGAAGGTGCATCAAGAGGATTAGGTCGCGTTTATCAATTAGTTCTTTTACAAACGGAATAAAAGAGAGCAAAATAAGTCGAGGATAAGTCTGTCGCCTAGGAGAGCCCGCATAGATTACCTTTGAGTGTGTCAGGCCGCTGGTAACTCGGGGTCTTAGCAATATAGTTTGTCTACAGTATTATAGAGTAAACCTAAAATAATAGATAGTTTTTACATGCACAAAGGGTGTGATGATATGAAGTCCAATCCTAATCCAAGTAAAATGTCTCTAACTCTTCCTTCCTAATTCCATTGATTATTAATTTGCTATTTACAATTCCGCAACAATACTCTTAAAACCGTTGTTTCCTTCATAATTAGATCACAAGTTTACGTGAATTGACTGTTCCCTGTGGATACGATAACTCTTCTCACTATTATACTACTGGATTTTTGGTTCGCTTGCCAGAAACCCATCAGTATGATGACCTTGTTGAAAGTAGCAGAGAGTTATTCAATGAGTTCAAGGAGCTTTCAAGAGCTTTCACAGAAGCTGCTTTAGAAAATGAAAATTTACAAAAAGAAAATCTTGTTCTCAAAGAAAGGCTGCTTCAGCAAGATCCAAGTAATTCTGATAATCTTGTAAAAGAGAATAAAAAGCTCAAAAGCAAGGTTAAAGAACTAACTCTGGATCTAGTCAGATTTGTCAAAGGAATTGATAATCTGAACAGATTATTGGGCTCTCAGAGACATTCCTTAGACAGAAGTGGCTTAGGTTATTCAGACACATCTTCTTCTGAATCTTTAAATTTTAAAGTTCCTGATAAAGGACCTAGGAAAGGTAATGGGTGTTCCAACTGTGGCAAACCTGGACATGTTGAGTCTCAGTGTAGACACAGAAGGAAAACAAGACCCAAAACTAACAAAAGAAGACCCAATAAGGTATGGGTACCTAAAAATTTAATTGTTCATGTTGCAGATGTGTTTAATAGGACAAAAGAAACACCAAAAATGGTACCTGGACAGTGGGTGCTCGTGACACATGACGGGAGAAAGGTGTTTGTTCCAAAGCCTTAGACCCAAGGCAGGTGGAGTGGTCACCTTTGGTGGAAACCAGCAAAGGAAGATCACTGGTATAGGGACTGTAGGTATGACTCATCTATCCCTTATTAAAAATGTGCTTCTGGTTGAAGGATTACAACACAATCTTCTGAGCATAAGTCAATTATGTGACAGTGGATATGTTGTGTCTTTCACTAAACAAGGATGTATAGTCAAGGATGCTTCAGATCATATCCTCTTTTATACTAAGAGACACAATAATGTGTACAAGATTGATCTAGAGGAACTTGCTAGTCAGAATGTGAAATGTTTTGTTTCCATTGAAGATGAAAAACAGATTTAGCATCAGAAACTTGGGCATGCCAGCTTGAGATTGATCTCAAAGCTAACTAAACATAATCTAGTTAAAGGCTTACTCAAGCTCTCATTCAAATCTGACATTTTATGTGAGAACTGTCTGAAAGGGAAACAAACAAGAAACTCTTTTAAGAGCAAGAATGTTGTTTCAACTAACAAACCCTTGGAAATGCTTCACATGGACTTGTTTGGTCCCACTAGAACAGAGAGACTTAGCAAAAAGAAATATGGATTGGTCATTGTTGCTGACTATACAAGATTCACATGGGTTATATTCCTAAGAAACAAAGAGGAAACCTTTGAGAATTTCACAAAATTCTGTAAGAAGGTGCAGAATGAGAAAGGAATCTGCATATCTGCTATTAGAAGTGATCATGGTGGAGAGTTTGAAAACTCAAGCTTCAGACTGTTCTGTGATGAGAATGGGATCTCACACAATTTCTCTGTGGCTAGGAAACCTCAGCAAAATGGGGTTGTTGAGAGAAAGAACAGAAGCTTGCAGGAGATGGGTAGAACCATGCTCATTTCAAGCAATTTACCTAGATCCTTCTGGGCAAAGGTTGTTCACACAACTTGTTACATTCAGAACAAAATTTTGGTAAGACCAACTCTCAAAAAGACTCCATATGAATTGTGGAAAGGAAGAAAACCCAACATATCCTATTTCCATATCTTTGGATGTGAGTGTTTCATACTCAACACTAAGGATGATTTAGGAAAATTTGATGCTAAGTCTGACAAAGGTTTCTTTATTGGATATTCTAAAACTTCTAAGGCTTACAGAGTGTATAACTCAAGAACCTTAACAGTAGAAGAATCTATCCACGTAAGATTCAATGATTTTAAAGAAATTGATAGGGAACTATCAAATCTTGAAGAGGATTTTGAAGGAATGAAGCTGAATCCAGAACTAAAGTCTGAAGGATCTTCTGAGCAAAAGTCTGAACCTGCATCTGAAGCTGGACCTTCTCAGACCAACATTGTTGAGTCTCAGATAGAGAGTGTACTCCCTCACCATCGTGATTGGAGATACAAAACCCATCACCCAAGAGAGCAAATAATAGGTGACACCTCAGAAGGAGTAAGAACAAGATCAACATTCAGAAGCTTGAATAATCTTTCACTTCTATTTAAAGTTGAACCTAAAAGCATTGAAGAGGCTCTGCATGATGAAAGGTGGATCCTAGCCATGCAAGAAGAGCTGAATCAATTTGCTAGGAGTGATTTCTGGACACTTGTACCTAAACTTCATGGGAAAACTATAATAGGAACCAAATGGGTGTTCAGAAACAAGCTGTCAAAAGAAGGAAAAGTGGTCAGAAACAAGGCCAGACTTGTTGCTCAGGGCTACAATCAGCAAGAAGGTATTGATTTTCACTGAAACCTTTGCTCCTGTAGCTAGGCTTGAAGCTATTAGAATTTTACTCTCTTATGCAGTAAATAATGGCATCACCTTATATCAGATGGATGTCAAGAGTGCCTTTCTCAATGGGTTTATTGAGGAAGAGGTCTATGTTAGACGACCACCTGGTTTTGAAGATACTACTTTTCCAGAACATGTTTTCAAATTGAAAAAGGCTCTTTATGGTCTGAAACAAGCCCCAAGATCTTGGTATGACAGATTGAGCAACTTTTTGATCAAAAATGGTTTTAAAAGAGGAAAAGTAGATACAACTCTTTTTAGAAAAATGTCTAACAAAGATTTCATTCTTGTTCGGATATATGTGGATGACATTATATTTGGTTCTACTGATTCTTCATTATGCAAGGAATTATCAGAGCTGATGCAATCTGAGTTTGAGATGAGCATGATGGGGGAACTTAAGTTCCTCCTAGGACTTCAGATAAAGCAACAATCTGATTGTATATGGATCCATCAAGAAAAATATACAAAAGAAATGCTTAAGAAGTTCAACATGAATGATTGCAATCCCATGACTACTCCTATGCATTCTTCTGTTGTTCTTAACAAAGATGAAGGGGAAGAACCGGTAAATCAAACTTTGTATAGAGGAATGATTGGTTCATTACTGTATCTGACAGCAAGCAGACCTGACATTATGTTCAATGTTTGTCTTGAAGGGAATCGAGCATGTGGTCAGGGTGCAGCGAAAATAAATGGATTCACTCCCTTGTTATAATCGTTTTGCGAAAACACGAATCAAGGCATAAAAGGTATTAAAATGAAAGGTCATACCTTATTAGGATTACAAACGAGGCAAGATTAGCCACGTCTCTATTGGTATCCACGCCAACGGCCAAACTAGGAAACCTTCCTCAGCTCTGCTAGTATCCTTAGAAAGTATGAAGCGATTGCTCATGTGTTTTTTGAGGTAGTGCATCTTATGCTCTATTTATAGAGTGGTGGCTAGGGTTTTACCCCCTCACTCACTTAACCCTCACACTTATGGGCATGGCCCATTATGTTATAATTCTAATTAAATTAAATTAGAATTATTATCATTTCCTAGTGGCTTGTTGTATGCGTGTGACCCAATAAGCTTTTAATATTTGGTTATAATATTAAAATAAAACCCTTTTATATTTAATATCATAAATAGTGAGCGGTATCTAGCAACACGTCACTATCCAAATATTGAGATTATCAATAACTTTGATAAATCCTATTTTATGATAATAATTTATATGATCTGTCCCTTTGTCCAAATATCTGATTGAACACAAGGGCATGGATTGTGTCAACCTTGTATAGTTCAATTTATATTTTCTTGATCCCAAAGTAGACTGTACAGAAAATAAACATCTCATGTTTATCCTCCTAAGCATGGCCATGCATTTTGCAGTCTCACTTTATCAAGAGGCCTACAGATATAACTCATGTTACATAGGAGGGACAAATCCCATCTAGGGCACTCACATTCCACCACATAATTTATTATATGTCCAAAAACCAACTTTATGATTACCCTGTTATAGGTAACGTTTGATGATAATTAAAACATATAATTCCTTATGTAGGAATCGTAGTGATTTCAGGTCGAAGGACTCCATATAACATTTATCAATTTAAGAAATGTTCATGACACTTATGTAACAATCCATGCAACGTTCTTAAGGTGGGTCTTTCCAGTACACCATTACTCTTAATGTGTACCTATGTGAGCGCATGATATCTCATATCCATGATCTGTGAGATGTGATCATCAATGAACTCACATACTAGTCTAAATGCATCTTTGTCCTAAGATGATAATTGACTAGGGACTATTTAAGAATAGTTCTTCATAAGCTCTCACGATCAAGTCATCTACTTGATTCCTTATGAAGTTTAAGCTTACTATTCTAAGGACAATAATTTTATTCTAAAAGAATAAGTTTGCCTTTATAAAATAACATGATACAAGTGATGGATATTTTCATAAATATATAAGTCTCTAGTGCATATTCCTAACATGTCTGTGTTCCAGATTTCAATCTGATCCGAGAATTACTCATTACAAAGTTGTAAAGAGAATTTTCAGATACTTAAATGGTACTACTAATCTTGGTCTTTGTTATAAGAGAAGTAAGGATTGCAGGTTAGTGGGATTTTGTGATGCTGACTTTGTTGGAGATAGACTTGAGAGGAAGTCAACAAGTGGAGGTTGTCAATTCATTGGTGACAACATGATTAACCGGTCCAGCAAAAGGCAAAGCATCATTGCTCTTTCTACAACTGAAGCTGAATATATTGCTGCAGCCAGTTGTTGTTCACAACTGCTATGGGTAAAATATCAGTTAGAGGATTTTTATATTGATGTATCTTCTATACCTGTAAGGTGTGATAATACTAGTTCAATTAATTTATCTAAGAATCCCATTCAGTACTTTAGGGCAAAGCATATAGAAATCAAGCATTATTTCATTAGAGACTATGTTCAGAAAGGAGTTTTTGATATAAAGTTCATTGATATTGAGCATCAATGGGCAGATATATTCACAAAGCCCCTGATTGAAGATAGATTTAAGTTCATAAGAGATAATCTAAATATCTTGGCTTTGTCTGAATAATGATTGTTTGCATGATCTGAACATGCATATCCTCTGAATAAGTGTTGCATCTGGACATGCATCATTGTCTGAACAACATGTGTGTCTGAAGCAACTAGAATATGATGATGTGGAAAGCTAAAACGTTTGGTTTTCCTCTCTGAGTAACTGCTCTCAACATGCTTGCACGTTCTCCAAGGTTGCAACTGCCATCATTAACCTGTTTGACAGTTATTTAAGGGACGTGTTTGGAACAGTCACAGGGTACTGCTCTCTCTCTACTGCAAGCTGCTGCTTACCTTGTGCCCTAAGTTCCTTGCGCTCTCTCTGTGCTCTTCGTTTTCTTTCAAGATCAAAACAATACATCCAAGAAATCTGTTGGTGGTCAGATTGTTCCTTCCAGAACTTTAGACCTGGAAGAACTCAAAGCTAGTGGCATTGATCTCACTAAAGTTTTTGAAGAGTGTGGGTGGACTAACTTCTTCTCTGCCATTGACTGTGCATGGCATGAGCAGAGTGTGGTAGACTTTTGGAAGAATGCCAAAGACATCTCCTCTCAAGACGGCAAGTATCAAGGGTTCGAGACTGTTAGAACCACACGCAACACTAGAAGGGGGGTTGAATAGTGTTTTGGTTATTTTAAATAATTTTGGAAATCTTGAATTAAGTTGAGAAGGCATTAGGACATATTAAATAGAAAAACATGCAAACAGAGTTTGTATAAAAGCGCGGAAGATAAGAAGGACAAATTTTGATGAACTTTGAGACTATAGGAATTTTAGTTGAAACGTTAACTTGCTTAGTCTCTTAATTAATCTTAGTTATTCAGACTCATCTCAAAATACCTTCTGAAGGATACTACAAAAATCTTTTCAGAACTGTTTCTGAACTACTTCAGATAATCGTCTGAAGTATATTTCTAACTTCTGAACTTAGACCTTTTCAATTCCAATTCAGATAGTTATTTCAGAGGTTCTTCAAAGTACATTTTCTGTAATACTTCAAATGATATAAGATCAATAGAAAGATAGTTTTATCTTTGAAAAACTTGTTTTATTGAAATTGTTGAGTTAAGTTTATTATGAAAAATACTTTTCAATCCCCTTCAGAAATATAAAGCTGTAAACAAATGAGTTTAAGGGAAAGATGACTTAGCCAAGAATTTATCCTGGTTCACCCACCAACTAGTGAGCTACATCCAGTCCCAGGGCAAACCACCACTGGATTTTCCACTATCTGAATTCCACAGATACAAGTATTCTTTAATTTTCAACTGCCTCTTCAGAAAACTCATGCAGTATTCTTTTATAGACAAGCCTCTCCAGGATCAACAAGTATTATTTCTTATCAACCCTCTTCAGGCTCTACACTGAGTATTCTTTCTTACAGAGCCTCCCCAGACTCAACACCAAGTATTCTTTCTTACAGAGCCTCTCCAGGCTCAACACCAAGTATTCTTTCTTACAGAGCCTCTCCAGGCTCAACACCAAGTATTCTTTCTTACAGAGCCTCTCCAGGCTCAACACCAAGTATTATTTCTTACAGAGCCTCTCCAGGCTCAACACAGAGTATTCTTTCTTACAGAGCCTCTCCAGGCTCAACACAGAGTATTCTTTATTCCTCCAAGCCTCTCCAGGCTCTCAGACACATAAAGTGTTTACAACTCAATCTAAGTTTAAGTTCGTGAGAAACATAAACTCAAATTCTTCTTGTACAAAGTGATTACTGAGTCTAACTCAGGATACATAATTGACAACCTAAGTACAAAGATAAGACTGAGATACAAGTGTATGAATTAGGTACAATCTCGTCTTCTAAGTGAGGTAAATCTCCCTCAACTAATTGGCTAAGTAAGATATGAAATTATGCTTCAGCCATTTCTTTCTTGTGGACTTCAATGTCCAACTTAGTTGGTCTACACCATGTAGATGTGATACTTGGAGTTTTGCCGACTTGGTTGGTCTATGGACTTGGCAACACTGTTGGTCTACTATCTTGCCAACCACTCTTCAAAGACTTTCTTGAGGCTATTTATATGTTCTGATGAAATATAGCCATTTGAAGATTTCTTGGTTACCGTTTGAGAAGTAAAGATTTTGGCTCAAGTAGCCGTTGTGAAATAGCTTCTCTAACCGGTTGCTTCTTATTAAGCAGAATAAGTATGCAGATAGCTCAGCTCTGACACACTACTGATGAGTTCTTTAATCTTTGAGAGAATTTCCTTAAAGAGATAGATGAATTCTTTTCTTTCTCTCTTATTCTTCTTTTCTGATCCTCTTGCCTTTCTGTGAGTGTGAGGATATATCCGTTGAGTTTGTCCTTTAGCTCGACTTGTGCTTGCTTCCTTTTAGCTCAGCTTCTGACAGTCTGTAGCTTTCATCTTTTCTTTTCTTGACCAGAGTTCCTTGCTAATATTTGAATAATATCTTAGCCGTTGAACAACTGATCTTTACTTTTTTTGAGAATTCTCATATTGGACTTTGTTTAAGTAATCAGTAATGAGAGTCTTCAAACCCAAAATATGTTCAGAGAGTATGAGTGTTCAGATGATTAAACTCTTCACATATTTTCAGATGATTTGTGAGATTTTCACTTTGAGATATTATCTCATTAGTTTTCATCTGCTTTGACATCTCCATTTCTTGCTTCTTCATTCTTAGAATTCATTCAGCAAGATTTTTTCTTCTACCAAGAGTTGCTTCTCCTCTTCTTCAAACGATTGAAGCTTTGTTCTTCTTTGTCTTTTCTGTTTCTTCTGATACTTAGATGGATAGAAATGTTGAATTAAATATCCTTAGTTCAAACATATTTCTCATCATTTTCTTGTTCAGACTTCTGATTTGCTTTGGGCAGCAGCATGTGCAGTATGTCTGCATACACAGTTCCTTTTTGTTGCACGTGCAGCAGCCTTTGCAGGATTTCCTTATTTACGCAAGTCTTTTGATCGAGACAGAAAAGCATGCTTAAATCTTGCACTGAAATGGTATATAGTCCATTTGATAAAGTGTTTTTTATGCTTGACAAGTCTTCACAAGATTGTTTCTTGGTTCTGTCATTTTCAGCTTTCAGATTGCTTTTGGTCAGCTTCAATTCTTCAGACGATAGATCTTCTTCAGACGAGATCCTCTTGCCTTCAAGTCTTCATATGATAGATGTTCTTCAGATGATTAAGTTTATTTCTTCTCTTCAGATTCTTGTGCTCTTCTTTTTCCTCTTCAGATTCTGCATTGCTTCAACTTTTGATTCTCACTTCGTTCTTCTTCTTCTTCTTCTTCTTCTTCTTCTTCTTCTTCTTCTTCTTCTTCTTCTTCTTCTTCTTCTTCTTCTTCTGATCTGTTCTTATTCTTCTGATCTGTTCTTCTCTTTCTTCTGATGAGTTCTTCTTCTTCTGACGTGTTCTTCTTCTTTTGATCTGTTCTTCTTTCTTCTGATCTGTTCTTCTTCTTCTAATGTGTTCTTCTTCTTCTGATCTGTTCTTCTTTCTTCCGATCTGTTCTTTTTCTTTTGATGTTCTTCTGATGAATACTTCAACCTGAAACAAAACAATATCTTTCTCAGTAGAACCTGCTTATATGATCTTATTTGTTAATCATTAAAACCTAAGGACACTAAGTCTTAAATCAAGTTTGAATGTTCAAACTGATTCTTAGACTTCACAATCTCCCTCTTTTTAATGATGACAAATAAGATATGTATAACTTACAAAATGTTCTAAAGAAATGAAATGAAAAATTGATTAAGTATTTAGAAAGCTCCCCCTATCTATATTACTCCCCATGAGAAAGACATTAAATCTTTTTAATGCCAATTATTAACTTCAAAATGATTGTTACCTTTTAAATATCTAAAAGAGTTTTTAACTCATTAATTACAGCAATTGTTAATTGATCTAAAAAGAATTGTTAATTGATTAATTACACCAATTGTTAATAATTAATTACACCAGTTGTTTAAGCTTAGAAATTAACTGTTATTGTTTTGACAGTTTTATTTAGTTAGACCATTGTTATAACTCCTGTTATTTCTTAATGTTATCTTCTGAGTTTCTTTTATACTTCTTTATCTTTAAGAACCTATTGTTATTAGTTGTTATTATTAGTTCCTTGTATACTTCTTTCTTTTATAAACCAATTGTTATTTCCAGTTGTTATCTTCTGAATTTCTTGACTTATTACATTTTGAATAGTTATCTCCAGTTGTTATCTTCTGAATTTCTTGACTTATTACATTTTAAATAGTTATATATTTCTCCCCCTTTTGTCATTAATTAAAAAGGTTATGTAATTATCTTTCCTCTTTTTATTAGATCTCAGTTTTGCGAAACCAAATATATTAAAGGAAAACTACCAACTGTTATAAGCCAAATGTTATATGTTATATGTTATTCACATCAACTTGTTCCAGAACTCCTTCTTCTATTTTCCTTTACTTCTTCATGGTCCTTCAGAGAGCAACACACTCAGAAGCTTTGAAGATATGAGTTTGTGTAGAGAGATCTTGTGAATTTATAGGACTTTGAAGCAAGGGTAAAGTAGAGAAGTGCAGAGATTGATCCTTATGGATAGTTGTTCACGGAATACAAGCGTGCTTTTGTGGCTTTAATGATGACAGTTTAATGATGACAGTTTTGAAAACATCAAACCGTATATCATTGATAGGTCTGGTGATATGTTGTTGACCATAGGGAATCGAGTCATTAGCGTTGATAAAGAAAGTTTTGGAAAACGTTTCTGAAAGAAAATAAAGAAGAGATACACAAATACATGTTTGATGAAAAACACTTTTGAAATACTCTTTGAGAGAAAAGAGAAACGTAAATAAACAAAAATGAACAAGGAAAACCTTTTATAAAGAATATTTAAGAAAAACCTTTTAAAAAAAATTTTCAGACACAACATAAAACACACAAAAATAATCATACAACAGTTTTAGGAATGTTTTCTGAATACTTTAAGATTTATAAGTCTTTTAAGTTTTGCTTATTATTAAGGGGTTCAGAGTATTACCAGGGTTCAGTTTTTCACAGATATCTAAGTTATAGGGTAAAGAGAGGTTACCATTAGATCTGCTCATTGTTCCTTGGTTGGAAAGATGCATCTCTGACACTTAACTTATCTTTAAAGACTTTTTCTTCTTCTGAAGTTGCTTGTTGCCAGCATGTTTCTTGTTCTTCGTGTTCTGACAGATTCCTTCAGCAATCATCTTGACCTATCCCTCAAGGATTGAGATAGACTTTTATGCTTAGAGTATCAACCCTCTTAACATTCCTAACCCACAATTTCATTAAGTTCATTTAGAACTTTCTGAACAGGTTCAGCAAATGAGGATCATATCTTGTCATATTAGTCTCTCAAGATTTGAGGTAGTCTTAGAATGTTGAATATTAGTCGCCTTAATATTTCTGACTCACAATTTCAGTAAGTTCGTTGAGAACCTTCTGAACAGGTTCAGAAAATAAAGATGATGTCATATCAACTACTCTTTTTAGATGATGTTTTCTTCAGAAGTTCAATCTTTAAGAATATTTTTAATTCTTGTTATCTGCATCAAACACAAGACTAAAGAATACCTTTTAGTAGCATCTGATTATTTTAAAACATTTGTTAATTATTAAAGAGATATTTTTAGTATACCATTTTAATTTTATCATTTTACTAATTTAATTATTCTTATCTTTGGTGAAGCCAATTGTTGATTTAATATTAACAGATAATAATTAAGAAAACAGTTAAAACTTAAGACTACATATTTTAATTTTATTATGTTTTAATTAAGTTAATATATTTATCTTGAGCGATACCATTTGTTAATATATAAAGAAGTGTATCACATTAAAAAAATTCAAATTATCATGCACAGACAAAGTATATAAAAACACAGATTAGAAGAAACTTAATAACCTAAGAAGAGAACTTATAGCAATTTAAAAGTTTAAATTTTATAAAAATAAATTGTATAGGACATCATAATCAAACAAAAAAATGACAGGACACGAGTAAATCATTGATCATCAGATGGGTCCTCATCAGCATCAGCATTTTCCTTTTCAGCCTGAGCTTTTGTAGCTCCTTCTCAGCAGCTCTCAACCTTTTGTAAGCCGGGAAACCCTATCATTCACCTTCTTCAGTTTGTATGCACCCAACACCATCCTCTTCCTTTTATGAGTATTCAGGTGAGCAGCATTCCTTTCCTCTTCTCTGCATGGAGCAAAGAGAGGATGAATGACCACCTGATTCTCTGGGGCTTCTTCTCTTTCAACTAACGTCCGGTCCAACTCAGCATATATTCCCGGAGTGAAGAAATCAGGAGGTGGTTGGTCAAAATGACTTTCCATTGGAAAGCCCTTGTGCATCAGAATTTTCATTATCAAGGTGTTGTGCGGGAAGAAGTTTTCATTTCCCATCTCATCCCTGAAAGTCATCTGAAACAGCAGCACCCAAGGGAGATTGATTTTCTTCTTTGTCAGCAAATGTCCCAGCACAGACCTTTCCATCAAATTAATCACCATCTTGTTGCTTCCTCTGGGAAGGATGCAGCAGTTTAGCACAGCAAGAAGTGCTCTGGGAGTGCTTAGAAGTTGAGAAGGCCTGTAAAGGGCTAGCCGTCTTCTTCCAAATAGATGTTCATCAAAGATGAAGGTTCCACCATGAAGGGATTCCCACCTTTGAAAGTATTGTTCTCCTGGCACACCAATCACCTCAGAAATCAGTTTGGTGTCCACATACAGTGATCTTCCCATCACCTTTGTCTCAATTCCAGTCCTTCCTGGTCCATATACAATCTTGGAGTTGTTCCAAACTCCAACACACTTTCCTCATGCCAGGAGGAGGAAATGTTGTTGAAGAAAGGAGTCCATCCAACGGCATCAAAGTACTCAGATATTTTGACATCAGCCTCGTCAAAGTCAGAGAGATTGATCAATTTAGAAGGTATGATTCTCTCATCAAACATGGGACGATTTGAGTCATTTGATGATGTAGATAAGTTGGCCATGGGTATGGTTGAACTGAGAGGTTAAGATACTTGAAGGTCTTGGGCTCTGAGAATGGATTGATTTAAGTGTAGTTTCCATGTTTATCTCCCAATCCTTATATATATACAAGACGACGTGCTTCAAGCATTGATGAGAGACGGTTGCATGCACTGATTAGTTCGTGGAGAGTTGTGCGTCGTGCCGATTTTGAGAAACCGGTTGATGATCCAATGATTCATGTAGTGTCGTATCACATTTAATGATAAAATGATTTAAAGTAAACGACTCTTCAACTGATTTACACACAAGACAATAATTTATTTACACACAAATAGACACAATCATGCATTCACAATTTCAATAAAAACATGTAATTCATACAGCATTTAAATAAATATATTTAAACTAAACTAAGATAAGAAGGATGTTACCCGTATGATCTGAGATAGATGTCCTTCCCTTTTTCATCACGTCCTTCTGAAGGATGCCTTAATTACTTGAATAATGAGTTTTAAGAAAATATTTTCTTTTCTCATTATTAATCTTCAGAGTTGCTTCAGCTTGGTGAGATTTCCATCTTCTGAGGATCTACTCCTTCTGCATTTGTTAGATGCTCAACCCGAAGGTGAGCTATGATACCAATTGTTAGAACCACAGGTAACACTAGAAGGGGGGTTGAATAGTGTTTTGGTTATTTTAAATAATTTTGGAAATCTTGAATTAAGTTGAGAAGGCATTAAGACATATTGAATAGAAAAACATGCAAACAGAGTTTGTATAAAAGCGCGGATGATAAGAAGGACAAATTTTGATGAACTTTGAGACTATAGGAATTTTAGTTGAAATGTTAACTTGCTTAGTCTCTTAATCAATCTTAGTTATTCAGACTCATCTCAAAATACCCTCTGAAGGATACTACAAAAATCTTTTCATAACTGTTTCTGAACTACTTCAGATAATCGTCTGAAGTATATTTCTAACTTCTGAACTGAGACCTTTTCAATTCCAATTCAGATAGTTATTTCAGAGGTTCTTCAAAGTACATTTTCTATAATACTTCAAATGATATAAGATCAATAGAACGATTGTTTTATCTTTGAAAAACTTGTTTTATTGAAATTGATGAGTTAAGTTTATTATGAAAAATACTTTTCAATCCCCTTCAGAAATATAAAGCTATAAATAAATGAGTTTAAGGGAAAGAAGACTTAGCCAAGAATTTATCCTGGTTCACCCACCAACTAGTGAGCTACATCCAGTCCTAGGGCAAACCACCACTGGATTTTCCACTATCTGAATTCCACAGATACAAGTATTCTTTAATTTTCAACTGCCTCTTCAGGCAACTCATGCAGTATTCTTTTACAGACAAGCCTCTCCAGGCTCAACAAGTATTCTTTCTTATCAACCCTCTTCAGGCTCTACACTGAGTATTCTTTCTTACAGAGCCTCTCCAGACTCAACACCAAGTATTCTTTCTTACAGAGCCTCTCCAGGCTCAACACCAAGTATTCTTTCTTACAGAGCCTCTCCAGGCTCAACACCAAGTATTCTTTCTTATAGAGCCTGTCCAGGCTCAACACAGAGTATTCTTTCTTACAGAGCCTCCCCAAGCTCAACACAGAGTATTCTTTATTCCTCCAAGCCTCTCCAGGCTCTCAGACACATAAAGTGTTTACAACTCAATCTAAGTTTAAGTTCGTGAGAAACATAAACTCAGATTCTTCTTGTACAAAGTGATTACTGAGTCTAACTCAGGATACATAATTGACAACCTAAGTACAAGGATAAGACTGAGATACAAGTGTATGAATTAGGTACAATCTCGTCTTCTAAGTGAGGTAAATCTCCCTCAACTAATTGGCTAAGTAAGATATGAAATTATGCTTCAGCCATTTCTTTCTTGTGGACTTCAATGTCCAACTTAGTTGGTCGACACCATGTAGATGTGATACTTGGAGTTTTGCCGACTTGGTTGGTCTATGGACTTGCCAACACTGTTGGTCTACTATCTTGCCAACCACTCTTCAAAGACTTTCTTGAGGCTATTTATATGTTCTGATGAAATATAGCCATTTGAAGATTTCTTGGTTACTGTTTGAGAAGTAAAGATTTTGGCTCAAGTAGCCGTTGTGAAATAGCTTCTCTAACCGGTTGCTTCTTATTAAGCAGAATAAGTGTGCAGATAGCTCAACTCTTACACACTACTGATGAGTTCTTTAATCTCTGAGAGAATTTCCTTAAACAGATAGATGAATTCTTTTATTTCTTTCTTCTTCTTCTTTTCTGATCCTCTTTCCTTTCTGTGAGTGTGAGGATATATCCGTTGAGTTTGTCCTTTAGCTCGACTTGTGCTTGCTTCCTTTTAGCTCAGCTTCTGACAGTCTGTAGCTTTCATCTTTTCTTTTCTTGATCAGAGTTCCTTGCTAATATTTGAATAATATCTTAGCCGTTGAACAACTAATCTTTACTTTTGTTGAGACTTCTCATATTGGACTTTGTTTAAGTAATCAGTAATGAGAGTCTTCAAACCCAAAAGATGTTCAGAGAGTATGAGTGTTCAGATGATTTGTGAGCTTTTCACTTTGAGATATTATCTCATTAGCTTTCATCTGCTTTGACTTCTCCATTTCTTGCTTCTTCATTCTTACAATTCATTCAGCAAGATTCTTTCTTCTACCAAGAGTTGCTTCTCCTCTTCTTCAGACGATTGAAGCTCTGTTCTTCTTTGTCTTTTCTGTTTCTTCTGATACTTAGATGGATAAAGATGTTGAATTAAATATCCTTAGTTCAAACATCTTTCTCGTCATTTTCTTGTTCAGACTTCTGATTTTCTTTGGGCAGCAGCATGTGCAGTATGTCTGCGTACACAGTGCCTTTTTGTTGTAGGTGCAGCAGCCTTTGCAGGATTTCCTTATTTGCGCAAGTATTTTGATCGAGACAGAAAAGCATGCTTAACTCTTGCACTGAAACGGTATATAGTCCATTGGATAAAGTGTGATTTATGCTTGACAAGTCTTCACGAGATCGTTTCTTGATTCTGTCATTTCCAGCTTTCAGATTGCTTTTGGTCAGCTTCAATTCTTTAGACGATAGATGTTCTTCAGACGAGATCCTCTTGTCTTCAAGTCTTCAGATGATAGATGTTCTTCATATAATTAAGTTTATTTCTTCTCTTCAGATTCTGCATTGCTTCAACTTTTGATTCTCACTTCATTCTTCTTCTTCTGATCTTCTTCTTCTGATTTGTTCCTCTTCTTCTGATTTGTTCTTCTTCTTATGAGTTCTTCTTCTTCAGACGTGTTCTTCTTCTGATCCGTTCTTCTTTCTTCTAATCTGTTCTTCTTCTTATGATGTGTTCTTCTTCTTATATGTTCTTCTTTCTTCTGATCTGTTCTTTTTCTTATGATGTTCTTCTGATGAATACTTCAACCTGAAATAAAACAATACCTTTCTCAGTAGAACCTGCTTATATGATCTTATTTGTTAATCATTAAAACCTAAGGACACTAAGTCTTAAATCAAGTTTGAATGTTCAAACTGATTCTTAGACTTCACAGAGACAACCGTGAAGGGAGTGAAAATCACTGTAGATGCTGATACCATTGCTGTTGTAACTGGTGTACCCAATTTTGGAGACAATTTTGTTCCAGAGTGGGAGGTGAAGAATAGTGGTATCAAGAAGTTCATCAAGAAACTGTATAGGATTGAAGACCCTGGTGACTTGAGAAGCTCCTACATGCACCCCAAAGCAAGGATTCCCCATGCTATCTTGGGCTGTTGTATTTTGCCCAAATATGGAAGCAAGAACCATATCTCTGAGCTTGAAAGGTTCTGTGTGATTCACCTGCTAGACAAGAAGCCTCTGAACCTTCCCAGAATCATTCTATACAACATGCTGAAGAGAGTAAATGATTTTGCTGCAAGCTACACCCATACCACTCTCATCACCAAGATTCTTTTGAAGTTCAATGTTCCTATAAAGAGATTGTATGACCACAAAGGTCATACTCTCTTCTCTCTGGGAAACATCAAGAGGATGGGTATCTCTATGAAGAAGCCCTCACCAGAAAGGACTCTGATGGAAGAAGCTGTAAAGGACAAGGCTGACAGAATAGGGAAAAGTACTTTGGAGATCTTGGAGGATGAGCTGAAGGGTGACACTCATAAGGACAAGTTTGTGTCTTCTCAGACCCCCACCAAGGTTCTGAAGAAGAAGAGAACAAAGATGGTTCAGAAGGAAGCTTCATCTGAAAGAGATGTTCAGCTCAGACAATCTGAACCTGCTCAAAGTATGCCTGGACATACTTCTGAGATTGTTGGTCAGGTTACTGAGAATCTAGTCGTTGCTACTCAGCCTACTCTCACTTTGGGAGGACAGGAAGAGGTCAGTAATAGATTAGAATCTGATAATTCAATCAAGCCAATCCAAGTTATTCCTCTCGCTACCAGCTTACCAGAAGCTGATATCAGAAAAGTAGTGCAAGAGATTGAGGAAGAAGAAAGGAAGAAGAAAGGAAGAAGAAGGAAGAACAAGAAAAGCAAGATTATGCTCTTGCTGTTGCAGCTCAACAAGTTGTTCTTGAAGATGAAAGGCTTGAGCAAGCCAACAAGCTGAAAAGAAGAAGAGCCAGTGCTAAGGCTAGGAGGAATCAAAGGAGAAGATTGTTATCTCCTATTGTTGATGCCCCTCAAAGGGTAACTAGGAGTAGAAGCATCCGGCAAGAAGATGCTGTTAAGTTTCAGAAAGCTACTGAAGCTCAAAGGAAGAAGACTTTGGAGGAACTAAAGCAGAAGAAAGAAGCGGCTGAAGGCTCTAAGGCCTCTATTAAAAGGCCTAGAGTTGTCTTTGATAATGTCTCCACTTCAGAAGATGAAGCACCTCCTCCACCTAAAGTTGTTAGCACAACAGAAGATGTACCCCCACCTTCACCATCTTCTTCATCTTTTTCATGTTATTCAGAACTTGATTCAGATAATGAACCAGGAAGTGTCTGGTTTGGTGGAAATCTGCCAGTAGCAGTGCTGCTGAAGGAGAAAGCAAGAGACCTCTCAAGGCAACCAACATATGATCTTGCTTTAAATTTCAAAAATAATGAGCAGATGATGTGGGCAGCTGAAGTGCCACATAAGTTCTACAATGTGCCTATCAAGGAGAGGCCTAAAATTCCAAAATTTCCAAATCTGCTTGAAGAACTCACTTTCTTCAGAGAAGCTGCACCTCTCTACTCTCATCCTCTGTCAAGATTTCAGCTGGAAACCTCCTCAGAAGCTAGAAGAAGGCGCAATGCAGGGGGAGGGTATGTCTCAGATGCACTAGAAAAGATCAAGTATCGAGATGTGTTACCTCAGCACAAATGGAGACTATTTTACCCATTTTCAAAAGATAGGGAATTTCTATCCTATGGAGACTGGGCTGCTATGAGGTCTTTGTGTCTAGAGTCTGAGCTAGTAGATCAATGTTACAAACACTCATTTGGACTCAGAGGATTTATACCTCCTTCCAGGATTCACACCAAGCTTTCTACTGACATAAAGGTGTATGCTGATAGAATAGTTCCAAGACTTCCTTATGCTTACTCATTCTCATTTAAGATTAAAGGAAAAGAGATAAAGACAGAAGGTGCCGGACCTCTAAGGGAGTTATCTGAAGAAGACTGGAACAACCTTGCAGAATATGTCTTCATCAACCAAGGCATGGATCATTCACTGTACAATGCTATGTGGGACTTTCACTGGAATCTTGTTGAGAAGGAAGGGAGTTCATCAGAAACAACTTGGGATAATGCTGACTCTTAAGTGGTTGCAGGTTCAACTATAATAGAGACTACTACCTTCTTCAGAGGCCGTTTTCCATTGTCTGATAGGAATCTTCATTCAGAATGGATAGTGTCAATCTCTTAAGTTTGAATCTCACTCTCTTAAGTATATGTAATTAAAAATATTTTGAGTCTCACTCTCTTAAGTTTTAATGAACAACAAATATAAAATAAAGAGGCATTTATATGATACTATGCTTTCACAGTATGTTGCACTGTTTCAGATCATATTTATGAGAAAAGATCATCTGACAGTCTCAGATCGTCTGAAGGAGCAACTTCGTCTGAAGAGTGTTTATCATCTGAAGACTTGAAGTTCATCTAAAGCACTACTTGCATCTGAAGGCTGAAGGTATCAGGATTAAGGTTTGACCTTTGAAGACGTTGCTATGTAAGAAGAACGTTCATCCCAATGGTCTAACCCTTTTTAGCATAAGAATCAGAGTTGCTTTTCCTCCTCGTTCAAATGATTAGCACTTTTAAGGAAAGTCTGCAACGCTGCTGTACCTGCTCAAAAGCATTGTGTACGCAGACCTACTGCACCTAAGACTACTCAGAACGTGTTGGACAGAGTGTGTCTCAAACGTCTCCTGGAGCATTTAATGCTATTTGACAATGGATATCTCTTCTTGAAGCCTATATATGTCCAATGCAAAATGAAAAAGTGTGAAGTGAAGCTATCAAAGAAAGAATACTCTTCCAAAACGTTGCGAAAATTTACTCTGTAAACTCCTGTACATTTGATATATTTCAGATCCTGAGTGAATCTTAGTTGAGTGTACATTTCTCTTTAGTTCAAACTATCATCCGGAGATAGTGGGTTGAACTTTATCTGTTTAAACTTAAAATAGTTTGGGTTTTAAGCCTGGAGAGGCTTTCTGTTTGAAAGAATACTTGGGTTACACTTGGATAAGTGTTTGAGAGCCTGAAGAGGCTTGGTGAAAGAAACAATACTTGGTGTAGATCCTGAAGAGGCTTGACAGAAAAGAATACTTGTAATCGTGCAAGATTAGTGGAAATCCAGTGGTGGTTTGCCCTGGGACTGGACGTAGCTCACAGTGGTAGTGAGTGAACCAGGATAAATCTTGGCTGAGTACTCTATCTCTTAAACTCTTTCAATTTAGTTTAAACTAACTAAGGGGTTTGAAAAGTATTGAAGTGTGAAAATTTTATCTTCAAACAAACGATTTTCTAAAATATTCTTTGCGTCTGAACCTAGTTCAGAAGGTAGCAACTCACTTCAGTCTATCTCTTATCATCTGAAGTATTTCGGAAGCAGTTTTATTAAAGTCTTTCTGAAAAACAAAAAGTTTCCATTGAAACACTATTCAACCCCCTTCTAGTGTTTTCCTACAGTTTCTTGATTGTGGTGTTTAGTGGAGAAGTTTGGAGATGCTATTTTAAAGCTACTTAGACGCCTGTAGAGTCTCTGTAAGGATAATACTTAGAAGCCTGGAGAGTCTCTATGAAGGATAATACTCAGAACTCCGTTTTGAAAACCACAAAAAGTGGTTTTTAGTTTTGAGTTTTGAGTTGTAAAAACTTGGTTGAAATGTTTTTAAAACCAAAAATTGAAAACTCGCAACCACCCCAAACAACACCTAAGGTTTTCATCTTACATATCAGAAGCAACTTTTAACAAAGAAGTTTTCATAACAAACTGAACATACTTAGAAACTGTTGCTTCTGACCGTATCTCTTCTGAACGGATTTTCTGATATCCAATTTTAAAACCACTTAAGAAGCAAATCAGAAAAAAAGTTAAAATTTTTAGGCAAACTTAGAAGCATCTCAATTTAACCTCTCTTCTTGAGATTTTTCCAACTACACATGTGTGCTCCCACTTTCTATTAGATGCACATTTACTACTATTTTAATTCAAACATTTTTTTTAATTTGAGACCATAAATATATTTCATAGATGACAATTCTATTCGAGTCAGATAGGACCATTATAAACAATGAACCTCTTCCTCTGAGTTTTTAATGTAGTAACATGTATAGAGTTCAAACTTGAGAACACTTATTGAACTGGATTAACCTCTGTGAAATGGTACATGTGTTTGGTGGTTAAATTTAAATTAGTATAGCAACACTTGTTAATTAATTACAAGTGACGATTGAGGAGCTTCATTTTCCTTAAGTACAGGTTTCGAGGAAGAATTTCATCCTTTAAGCCTATGTTTGGTTGGAGGGATTTGGAGGGGAGGGGAGGGATTTAAAATGAGTTTTTTTTATGTTTGGTTCAATTTTTAAGAGGGGAGGAGGCTAAAATCCCTCCTAAGGCTAATTTTGCTTTCCTTCAATAATGGTTTTTTTTTGTTTAACCGCATGTATCATCCACAGGAGTCAATCCTGTTCGAGCCGGGAACATCCACATCATGGCGGGGCTAACTCTCCCGGCGAGGATTTTTCCATCCACAAGACTCGAACTCAAGACCTTGCTTAACTTAAGGGAATCAAACATGTATCACTTGAAACCAACCTCAATAATGGGGGATTTGGAGGGGAGGGGGAGAGTTTAAATTAAATAATTAAAATGACTTAAATACCCCTACACTCATATTAATAAAACTATGTGTTATAAAAGTAAAGAGGTATATAAATAAATTAGCTTTATTTTCACTCCCCTCCCCTTATAAACTAAACATGTAAGGGGCCATTTTTTCTTCCATTCCCCTCTTTAAACCAAACAAATAAGATGTAAACTCCCCTTCCCTCTCCTTCACTAAAATCTCCCTCTTTTAAATAAAAAAATGAATAAATGAGTTTACCCAACTCATATATTAATTGACATGGTCCATTGCTATGTAGATAAATTATATCACATCCATCTCATAAATAATATAAATAATAGAACAAAATAAAATCCTAATGAAACCCGCGTATTTGATTCATGCTTTATTTTTCTCTGATTGAATTTGCATTTTAAACTGCGGGTCATCCAAATCATAAGACTATGGATGATGCTTAGGTGTGGATAAGAAGATGAAGAGAGCCAAGAAACTCCAAAGAATGATGGTTAGTTGGAACTCCAAACTTCAACGTCAATACTCAAATACTACTAGATGCTTAGGTGATGATAACCAAACAACCAGATATTTTTACAACGAGTGGCTTCCACGTACTGAAACTTTAACAATAATATAATAATAAAATAATCATAATAATTCCAATTTTATCATATGTACTACTTCTCTTTTTTTTTCACACAAAATCAATAACCAGATAAACAAAAACATATAAAACGCAGAGCATAACGTTATTTGTTTTGGTCTTTCTCACGCAAACTTGGGAACCACACAGAAAATATACCCTTCTGTTGTAGAAGAAAATCACTGGCAATGACCTCCCAAGCTTCCACCTTCGCCATCGCCGTTCCTTCCGTCGCATCTCCTATCCGGCGCCACCGCAATCTCGCCGTCGTTCGAGCCCAAGGTAAAGTCCATTCTATTAACTCTGAGTTTTCTCGTACTCTTTTTTCTTCTTCCCTAATCGATTCTGATTTCGATTTTCCACACCCCAATTAGGTTTAATTGTATATTAGCAATCAATGCTCTAAGTATTAAGTAAGTGTTGTTTGTGGTTCTCTTTTGTGGATGTACATATAGAGTTCCGTCACTTTGTCATCCTGAAACTGTTTGTGGAATTGCTCTCTATCTGAGTTCCGAAATTCTGGGATTTCTTCTCATGCTCCGCAATTAATTTTGTAACTTGTGAATTGGGTTTTGATGTCAAGCTTCGTGTTTGACAATTTTGAAAGCCTTTTGGGTTTAGACAGAACATAATAGGACAGGTATAATTGAAGGTTGTCAACTGCACATGCATTTCATGTGTGTGGACTATGGGGTGTACATAAGAATAATAAATTGTTTTTCTTCTTCATTTTTTAGATTTTTTTTTTTGAAATTATATATTTGTTTATTTTAATTTCCTTTTTGAATGTCAGTTATCCGTGGCTTAATTTTGTAATATTTGTTTTGTCATTTAATTTTGGTGATTTTTTAATATTGCGATTCTGTAATAGAAATAATTTGCTGGTTCTTTCAGTGGAACCATCAGATAAATCTGTTGAAATTATGAGGAAGTTCTCAGAGCAATATGCACGTAAGTCAGGAACATACTTTTGTGTTGACAAGGGAGTCACTTCTGTTGTAATCAAGGTACATTCTCTATCTTTGGGGTATAATTTCTCTTATTAATATGAATTTTATTTTTTTAACTGATACCTTCCCTTCTTGTTTAATAGAAGGCATTGCCAAATAAAATTTCTTAGTTTCATATCCCTTCAGCTGATGATATGAATTTTGGGGCAGTAGGTCCTGTAATGTCACGAAGTTTTGCAGTTTTGTAAGAAGTTGAGTCATAGCCCATGGAAGGTTTCAATGTAAACTAAAAATAACTATTACAAGTTTATAAAGGGTATATCAATACTTGAATATAAGCTTTCTTTGTGGGATCTGTACCAGTCTGTTTTAGTAATGTATCAATGCAGTGCACATATAGATCTATAATAGGTTGCTACCTGCATTATTTATATGAGATTAACTGTTGAATTCACTTTTAGTGCTCCAAATTGTGCTGGAACATGTTCCTTCCATCGTTCTTTTTTTCCCCAAATTTCCTTATATTACTTTATTAAACAATTCATTTCTTTATAGTTTATATTAGCATGATATTCTTATCATATGACTGTCGTTAACTCTGCCTTACAAGGCTAGGAGGCCATCATCTTTGCCTGTGAATTTAGAGGATAAGGATACTTAAATTACTTCCATTGAAAATTCTTGAAGGAGTGCATCTTAGCATGTTTGGTAAGCCACAGATTGGTTACAAATATTAGGTTTTTCTGGTGTAGAATGTTTCTAGTGGGGATTTTAAGAGTATGCAAAATTTGAAATGATGGTTGGACCTAATTTAAATTTTTAAATGGATAATTGTAAGCTTCATGCTTAGTAAATTATGTGCAGATTGCAGAGATAATTGTGTTTTCTTTGGGATGAAAGAAGGAAAAGAATTACATTAAAGCAGAGAGGTTGTTTGATGTTATAGCTGAGTCTTAGACCTTTGAGGTCGACTATTCAGTTTCAGAAACTCAACCTCGCCTTACTTCTCTTAGGTGCTTATTATTGCTTGTTTTAAATCGATATTTTCCTGGGCGGTTTTATATGTTAGGTCTACCAGCTGAGCTGCATTTTCAATTTATTTCATAAGCTATGATTCATTACTGTCACTGCATAATAGACAGCTAACAATATAATGTATCAAAACATGGAATGTTGCAAATAGACAGCTAAATAAATTATCTACTTGATTCATTACTCTCAGTGCATAATATCACATTTCTAAATTCTAAGCCAGAATCTGCACAAATTGAAAACTGGTTCAGAAAATTTTGCAATACATTTTGACAGTGGTCATATTAAGGCCTTCTGGAAAAAGCAAATAAGGAAAATAAAGGGAACATTATTTGAACCACCAAAATTGGCATGCCAAAATGAAATTATACAAAGTCTGAAAATGAGTTTCCCAGATTGTGATTTGATGGACAATATATTCTAGTAATAACACAATTCAATTCAGAAAATGACAGATGAAAATAAGCACACACATGTACCTGTGTGCATAAAACTGATATTGGAAGTAATCATTTTCTTGAGTAATTAATGTTTCTCCTTATATAATTGCTATTTTGTAACAGGGGTTGGCTGACCATAAAGATTCATTGGGTGCACCGCTTTGCCCTTGCCGGTAGATACTTGTTCTTTCAGCTTGTCAAGCAGAATTTTTTGTCTTCATACTATGTTCTGGCAGGGTGGTTACATAGTTTGATCAGTGTTGCTGTTTTCTAAATTTCAAAGTCTAAGCCTGGAATCATTGTGTTTTAGGCATTATGACGATAAAGCTGCTGAGGCTGCACAGGGATTTTGGAATTGCCCGTGTGTTCCCATGAGAGAGAGGTAGGCATATCTTTATAACTAATCGGGACATGTGCTGTCTATGATCTTAAGTCATTTGCAAGGATCAAGTTTTATTTCAAAAATATGTTTTTCTAAATCAGTTATTTTTAGGATTGTATTGATAATGTTTAGAAAACAGCTTATATATCATTTTTGGCAGATGTTATACACTAGTTATGATACAAGAAGTTAGAGACTTGTCTTTACCCTTAAGAGAAGTATACATAATGACAACCACCAAACCCTTTTGTTCTTGGAGTATGTTTTAAAGACTTTTTCCAGTATAAAGTTTCTGTTTAACCTCCTTCTATATGTTGATTTTTCCTTTTAATAGAAAACAAAATTACATATTTACCTATAAAACAACTCTATCAGATAGAACATCTGTACTCATGATCTTATTTATATCTTGTTTATTCCTATCCATTCAAGAGGTAAGGTCATAATAAACTCGGCCAAAAACTTGTGGAGAAATTCTTCTTGTTGGGTCCGAAAACTGACTGACTTTCTTAGTTTATATTTTGGGCAGACAAAGTGTAACAACTTAAGCTGTTTCACTTTCAACTAATACTATAATGTTGTGATATCTACTGGCATGTATTCATCTATAAAAGCCCTTATTTTATGGTTAAGCCACAATTGCGCCCCCTGGATACTGTTTTTTAACTTATCATGATTGTTTGGTAGGAAGGAGTGCCACTGCATGCTCTTTCTCACGCCTGAGAACGATTTTGCTGGCAATGAACAGGTAATTCTTTATTTCAATTTGTTGAAATATTGATTTTGGTCCTCATGGTTGCTGCTGGTTGTGTATATCAGTGTGGTTTTGCTCCTTAACTTGGCATATGCTTATTTTGATTAGAATAGAATACTTTCTTCTCTCAAGTTAATTGGAACATTTTCTTGCCTTGCAGGCTATCACCTTGGATGAAATTAGAGAAGCAACAGCAAATATGTAACAGAGATTATTGTGTATTAAATTACTTGTTCGTTGTTTCAGTCTGAATGTTTTGAAAGACAAATGAAAGGAAAGGTGTAACGATATGTAGGTAATGTATTTGTATTTACCGAAAGTCATTTAATTTTTTAACTCTTGCTCTTTCTAAATAGCTTAATCTATACTTAATTAAAATCAGATTCATTTCATCACTTTATTTTTTGGCTGCTGCCGCAAAAATTCAGTTCTCTTCAACACAATATACGCACTAAAGTGTCAGTTAGATAAACTTAATTCTAAAATTAATGGGCTGAAAATGAATTATACATGAATTAGCGAAAGTAAGCACTTCAATTTTAAAAATTGATTTTCACTATTTCAAAGGTTTATCAATCGAGCTCTAAAACAAGTCCCAATGGAATGGATCCCAACATCGTAGTTTCTGGATGTAATGTAAATTTTAACATTCAAATTGCACTTAAAAGCAAAGCAAAAAATCATTCACTTCCATCAAACCACTCAAGAATTACATAGTTTACATATGAATCAATTATGAATCAACAAGCTTTAACAGAAGGAGTACTAGAAGTTGAAGTAGAACGAGATCCAGCACTCTTGGAACAGTCTTGTCCATTCCTTGAAGCTAGAGCAGCCAAGAATCTATTATTCCACCGTCCATTACCAGAAGATGAGGAAGAGGAAGCTGAAGCTCCTCTGCTACAAGCATGGTCAGCAGGGAAACGGTGCTTGAGGCACACCTTCATGTGGCAGGTTTTACAAGTACTGGTATTAGAAAAAGTCAAAACTTCCTTGCATCGCTTCACAGGGCAAATGGGTTTCTTCTTCTTGTTGGGATCACACTTCCCAGACTTGTGGTGCCTCTCCAAGATTGCCTCCTCGTCTTGTCCCACGTGGCCGGTGATCTCAATGGACATGGAACATGCTTCGCAGACAACAACTTTCCTGCTGTTGTGGTCGGATTTCGGGCACGCGTGGGATTTGTATGATCTGTGATCCAAACAGAATACCTAACATTGCACACATATTAATCACTTTTTAGAACATAATATATGGTCTGTTTCAGAACAAAAATTCAAAAATGATAAAACATAACAAGAAAGTATGTTCTACGCTGTTCTAGTCATTAACCATGAGTTAATTCTTAATTATTGAGTTCAATGTCTAATCAGCGTCAAACCCAATAGTCAGGATAACATGTTATCCTACGTGGTGAACTTTCTTATTTATAATTATCCATGAATAAGCCTTACCAAAGTAGCCTATTTATGGTTAAATTCTAACTTATGTGCACAACCTATTTAGCCCATTAAGCGAGCTTATTAAATATCCCTAACGGAATAAATATAATTTAGTTTATGAATTAAAAATTTTCTTTTAGAAAAACATGTTGTTACTTGTTAGCTCGATAATTAGTGAATAACATGTGAAATTTAAAGCATAGAAGAAATAACTTATCTTTCATGTTACTAATTGTAAGGTGATGGAGAATCCTAGGATTAATAAGAGAGGAAGGGGTTTGAACTTTGATGAGATGGGAAGAGCCAAAGATGAAAGGTAAAATTACCTGTTTGCAACCGTCGCAGGTGAAAGGAAGGAAATCGAGCTGGTTGCAATCGCGGTGTTGGCAGTGTTTACCCAGATCTGGGAAAGCTTCTGTACCCCCTGATGCCATGGATTGATTAGAATTGGATTGTGTTGTGAGTTTGAGAAAGAATGAAAATGGGAAAAGAGGAAAAAAGGAAGCGTATATTTATAGGTTTGGTAATGGCTTGGGGGCTAAGTCAGGACTTACGCATGGGAATGGGACACGCCAAAACAGGACAGAAGATTCTAGGAGTTCCATTTTGGGCGGCTACGCGGTTAGATAACTGTTTCTTTAATCTTTTATTTAACTGAGATTTTAATTTTTAATTTTCTATTTTAAAAAATTAGTTTACTTATTTTGTTTAAAAATTTGTTCTAATAATTTTATACTTTTAATTCTTTGAATTATAGTTTTTATAATTTTATTTATAATTCTCATAAAGGATTAAGTCTTATATCTTTCACTTATTTAGTTGTAGTTGGAATTTTAATTTCAACATAAATCATATGAATTTAAATTTTCTAATGTAATTTAATCCTAATTTATCTCGAAATTGAATTATTGGATTATGTAGAAATGATGAAAATGATGCAGCCATTATGGATCTAAATTGAACATAATATAAATTCTCTAGGATTTAGTGAAGGAGAAAAACTACTCATTTTCCACAATAGTTGCTCTGTGTCAGTTTCAATGAGGGCGAACAAACTCTCACTGTTAGATAGGAGTAGGCCCAGTAGGGCTCTCTCCTTGCCTATAATGTTATGGGTTTTTGTTTGGTCAAAATATAATGTTATGGATTAAACCTACCCATTATCTCATACATAAGGCCCAATACAATTTCCACATATGTGTAGTGGTTAGTAACAATATATACTTCGTCCAAAAAGAATTGGCAATTTATACAATAATATTGATCACTTTATTTGGGCTTAACAAAATAAGCAATATGCTCTAATTAATTTTGACATCTAATTAATCTAGGTTTTATAAAACGAAATATGAATGATAATAGTACATATAAAAAAATTAATATTCTTCCACTTGAATTGCATAATTCAAAATAAAATAAAAAAACTATATCCATTAAATAATATGTGGTCACAATAAGATGTCAAAATTTGGGTAAACAACACCTTAAAAATCTAAGGGTGGTTCACTTTGGAAATGAGAACTATAAGAGTTGCCGAGAGCCGAGAATAAAAAAATTCTAAGAAAATGCTTTATAAACAAGCCAATAAACACGTTATCACCCACCACCTTCTAGAATCATTTAAAGAAAATCGTTTGGAAACCATCAAGGCCTTGTGCCATACTGCCATAAAAGATCCAATGCATTAATATTAAAGACATAGAAAATTTCATCGTTTATTAACAATTTTAAAAAGTAATCACAACTTGCAACATTCATATTAAAGTGGACAAGGTTAGAGTGTAAATTGCTTGTAATACTAAAAATAGATAAGGATGAGATGAATAAGGAATGGTAAGTGTATGTCAGGTCAGGGTCGGTCTAACACATGTTAAGGTCTAAAACAAATTTTAAGATGGAAACCTTTTTTAATTAATGAAAACACACCTTATAAAATTTATTATAATTTTATTGAAAAATTTCGTTAAAAAATTTCAGATATGAATTTACTTATTAAATTATTATTATTATAGATAATTCACGTTTATGTTAATTTTCAAAGAGCTATTATATATTTATATAAAGTTTTAAATATAATTTAATATAAATATAAAATTATGAGGCCTATATAACATTGGAGGCCTAAAGTCATTGCTTCAGTGGCTTGACTCTTAGGTTGGTCCTGTGTTTAGTGTTAGAATGTGATAAACATATGTTTCTAATGCTACAAATAGTTACTTGAGATATCAAAACTTGAGTTTAATTAAATTTCAACACGAAATTAAACATACTAAATGCATGTTTGTTTTAATTTATTTCTAAAAAGATAAAATTTTTAATAATCTTCTAAGAAATTATATAAAACAATTATTTTTTAAGATAACTTAATTCAAACAGACAAATGTTATATCAATATGATATGAAAATGTTGTTTTACAAATGTAAAATGTAATATAGATGGACTATAGCAATATATGCTATCACGGGGTTTTGTTTCTCAGCAGTCTCACGCTTTGAATGGGGAAAGAAAGAAAAAAGAAAATAAAAAATGAAGAGATATATATATTGAAAAAAATGTAATTTGCTTCCTCATTTCATTCCTTTTTTCCCGTCATATGTCTGCTAGCTCCCAAATAAACAAAATCTCCATTTTCTTTGTCACTTCTATTTTTTTTATTTCTTTCTTTCGTAAAATCATCATGATGAAATAAATATGGGTGTTCATGGTTCAGTTTGAATCGATTTTGAGGAAAAAAAAATCATCCGATCCGATCATTGCAGTTTTATTATTTTATTATCTGATCGATTTTGATATTTTTTCAAATCCGATCCAATTTAAATTGGATTAGATTGGATTGGTTGTCGATTTTTTTAAGAGACAATAAATATTAGATAAAATTATGAAATAATAGTAAACATTTTTTATTGAAACTTACATTTATTAAAATAAAAATAAAATTATATGAAAAGAAGGACATGAGACATGAAAACTAATTTAAAACTAGTTTTAAATTGATATATTTATAGAAATATTAACATGATATTAGATGATAAAATCATAAAATATATATTTGTATAAATTTTATTATAAATATATACGTATACAAGTATAAATATACGATTATTTTATAAGTAATAATATATGCATATATAAGTTCTGTTTGGATTTGATTGGATTGGTTTTCAACATAGAATCCGAAAACCAATCCAATCCAATAAAAAAATTCAGTTTTTTGGATTTCGGTTTGATTCGATTTTCGGTTCGATGTATGCGGTTTGCATTGGATTGGATTGGATATGAACACCTTACAAACAAAGTGAATAAAATCTTATATATGCATGTTTGATATGTATTTAATTTTCTCGAAAATATTTTTTAAAATAATATACTTTAAAAATAAAAAATATTTTAAAATGAAGTGGAAATGAGAAAAATAACTTTCATTTCCACGGGAATATAAGATTTCTATCCCTCACCATAGGAATAAAAAGTGGGTAAAAAAGGGCTAAAATACATTCCCGGAAATCAATAATACCCAAAAATATCTTTGTAAAACTTGAATCAAATATGGGAAAATTATTTTTTTAAATGTACTTCCAAAAAAATATTTTTATATACTTTGAAACAAACACACTCAAATGCAGGGGCGGAGGGAGCGGGGTGGCCTACCCCTGCCACGGCCACCCCAAAAAATTGGAATTTGTTACAATATTATATATAAAAAATATTTTTTGGCCCCCCAATCCTGCCACCAACCTATTCTACAATACCCCTGCCACAGATCTATGCTACAAGCCTACAAGGAAACCGCAAGTTCTATTTTTTATTTTAATTATTAAGTTAACAATTTAAAAGGAAAGTGAAAAGTTGTCCTTTTATTTGCAGAATGCACAGTAACTTTAGGAAGTAAGTTTACTTTAGCAAGTAAGTTCCTTCCTTCCTCTCTACGTTTCTTTTTTCACATTCTCTCCATCTCTCCATTTCATCTCCTTTGCTTGATGATTTCACTTCTTTCTCTTGCATTTTTTTCTCCTTGCTGACTTGTGCTCCCCTCCTACATTTTTTCTTGCTCTCTGGTTTTGCATTTGTAGCTTTGTTTCCTCTACAATTTTTGTTGCTCCTTTGTTGCTTCTGTACTGTAAGTTCACTTCAACTTTATTAACCAAATCAAATATTTTCTCTTGCAAATATAGTAGGCATTTGAATCAAATTTTAATCAAAGTAGATATTTTTTTCCTCTTGTAATTGTTTTGCTAAATGCTAATTGCCTTGCCTACTTCCATCTTCTGTTACAGGCTTACAACTAAGTTCACGTTAAATTTTTAAACAAATCAGCCTATTAATTTCTCTTTTTACTTCACCTTTTAAGAAGTTGAATTTTGATGAAATACTTAAATTTTATGATAATGATTTTTTTATAAATTGTAACGGTAATATTTTTTTAATTAAATCTTAATTTATAATTATTAGAATGGTTATATATAATTCCTTTACCTGTAGAATTATTTGAAATTTATTATTGTCAATTTCTTTAATTCTAATATTTGTATTAATTGTATATTTCCTTTAGGTTGAAACATGTTTAAAAAGAAAACAATTGACTCATTTTTTAAGAGAAAGGAAAGAGATGGTGAAGAAATACAACCTATTGTTGAGGTTGAACAACCTAGAGTGTCAACCATAGAGATAGAGAAACCTATCCAACCACATGCTTCCAAAGTTTTGAGGATTGAGCAAGAAAAAATTAATATTGATACTTTGATACGTGATCCCGGAAAACGTCCACAAATTTCAAATTATCCTATTAATCAACAAGATGAAATTCGTAGGGCATATATAAAGTTTGGACCATTTCAGTTTTTAATGGATGTGTATCCACTTTCTGGTCAAGATGATCATCCTCGTCGATTTCAAGCTCATTGGTTTAGAACTTTTCCTTGGTTAGAGTATTCACCAGAAGAAGATGCAGTCTTTTGTTTTCCATGCTATTTATTCTCTAAAAAGTCAAGTCCTTTCACTTCAAAAGGATTTAGAAATTGGAGAAAAGTGAATAGTGGAAAAGATTGTGCTTTTTTATCTCATGTGGGAAAAAGTCCTAATTCACCTCATAATGTTGCTCTTAGATGTTGTGAAGATTTCAAAAATCAATCTTGTCATATTGATAAAGTGCTATTTAAACAGACTTCACAACAAATATTGAGTAATCGGTTGCGTCTTAAAGCCTCTGTGGATGTAGTTAAATGGTTGACATTTCAAGCTTGTGCTTTTAGAGGACATGATGAAAGTGTGGGATCTAGAAACAGAGGTAATTTTCTTGAAATGATAAAGCTTTTGGCTTCTTATAATAAAGAAGTAGATGAAGTTGTCTTGGAAAATGCCCCTCAAAATGCAAGATACACTTCACCTACTATTCAAAAAGAAATTTTACATGTCTTTGCTAGAAAGGTGCAAAAGGAAATTCGAGAAGAGATTGGTAATGCAAAATTTTGTTTAATTGTCGATGAAGCTCGCGATGAATCTAAAAGAGAACAAATGGCTCTTGTTATTAGATTTGTTGATAAAAATGGATATGTGAGGGAGCGTTTCTTAGATATGATACATGTGAGAGATACTACATCATCCACACTTAAGCAGGGAATTTGTTCAATATTATCTCATCATAATCTCAACATTCAAAATGTTCGGGGCCAAGGATATGATGGAGCTAGCAATATGCGTGGAGAATGGAATGGTTTGCAAGCTTTAATTCTTCAAGAGTGTCCTTATGCATATTATGTGCATTGTTTGGCTCATCAATTACAATTAGCTCTTATTGCTTCAGCTAAAGAAGTTGTTGATGTTCATGCTTTTTTTCAAAATTTGATTATGATTGTCAATGTTGTGAGTTCTTCTTGTAAACGTAATGATGAGTTGCAAGCTGCTTATGCATCTGAAATTGCACGTTTGGTTGCAAATGATGACATTGAGACTGGAAGAGGATGTAATCAAATTGGCACATTACAGAGACCTGGAGATACTAGATGGAGTTCCCATTTCAATTCAATATGCAGCCTTTTACGCATGTATAATGCAACAACTTCAGTTCTTGAAGATTTAGCTGTTAAAGGATCTACCTATTCTCAACGAGGTGATGCTACTTATGCTCTTAAAGTACTACTCTCATTTGATTTTGTGTTTGTCTTACATTTGATGAAAGAAGTTATGGGAATTACTGACAAACTTTGTCAAGCTTTGCAGCATAAATCTCAAGACATTTTGAATGCCATGTGTTTGGTTTCTAGCACAAAATCATTAATTCAAAAGCTAAGAGATTTTGGTTGGGATGATCTTTTAGAAAAAGTTAGATCCTTTTGCAATAGTCAATCTATTCAAATTCCTGATATGAGTGCTTCTTTCTCTGACATAATTCGATCTCGTCGTCAAAAGGATTCTGTGACAGTTGAGCATCATTATCATGTAGATATATTTAATACTGTCATAGATTATCAGCTGAAAGAATTGAATAGTAGATTCAGTGAGCAAGCAACCGAGCTTCTTACATTGAGCACAGCTTTAGGTCCTAAAGATGCATTCAAATCATTTAATATTGGTGACATTTGCAGTCTTGTTGGGAAATTTTACTCTTCAGATTTTTCTGACCAAGAAAAGATTCAGCTAGAATATGAATTGCAACATTATGACTTTGATGTGCTTAAAGATGTCAACTTTCAAAATTTGTCCACTGTTGGAGAATTATGTCAGAAATTAGTTGAGACTGGCAAATCGGTTTTTTATCCATTATTTGATAGATTGTTGTGACTTGTTTTGACTCTTCCTGTGTCAACGGCAACCACAGAACGTGCTTTTTCAGCTATGAAAATTATAAAAACAAGATTACGCAACAAGATGGAAGATGATTTTCTCACTGATTACATGATTGTTTATATTGAGAAGGAGATTGCTGAAAATTTTACCACAGATATGGTGATTGATGACTTTTACTCTATGAAGCAACGACGAGCACAACTTCATTTATGAAGGTATAAATTTCAACTTACAATATTAACTATAGGTATATCTTCTTTGACCTTACTTAATTTGATTGTTAAATCTTGTAGGTTCTCTACTTGCCTAAGATTTCATTGACATAGAAACATTATTGGTGATGAAGCTAACTTTTTGGTTTGGAATAGATAGACTGTTATTATTCTCTATAGTTATTTATTTTGAGGTACGCCTTCTTTAATTATTTTCATTGACATTTCTACTTTTCTACTATGGTTTTTGATTTGTTTAATATTAGAGATTGGATATGATCATTTGGATAGTTTTGTTTCTATTATATATATCAATTTTATTGCCTCCAATATACACCTCACTGTGTAAATACATTTTTTAGTAATAAGTAGATTTTGGCCCCCCTAGAGCAAAATTCCTGGCTCCGCCCCTGCTCAAATGATTGGTTAAGTATAACAACATAAAATTCTTTAAACCGGAAAGCTTTTTCTACTTGGACACCATTCTCTTATCTTAAAAAATTTGTTAAAAAAAACGAAGTGTTAAACTATTATGAAGAGGAGAATATTGAATGAATGTAACTAAAATCCTTATACGGTAATTGTTAGTTGAAATAATAAATATAGTAAAAAAAAACATTATAACATTTTTTTTGACGAAAAAGGTTATAACATATTTTATTTCTACATAAAAGGTAATTTGATATTTTTAATTCATATATCAACCAAAATAATGATCTGTATGCTGGCTTCCCGTTTCCTTTTTTATTGATGGGTTGGCTCCTTTTAGGTTTTATCTGCGAGTTTAATGGGAAGGAAAATGAAGGATTTAAAAAGGAAGGGAAGAAGGAGGAAATGAGGGAGTAAGGCAGGATAAACCCACCCCTTATTTGAAAGTTATAATTTGGGAAGGGGAAGGGAAATAGAGGATATACATAAAAAAAGACAGTTTTATTCTTTATTTCTAAAAACTAATATAATACTTTTTTTAATTAAAAAATTGAACTGGTCACCGCTAATTTTTTCAACAAACTGAAAGCCCCTATTGCTAAGTTTTTCAACCTTATCAAATGTTGACCAAAACTAGATGTTACCAAATTTTTTTATTTTTATGAATATTTAAATGTTTTCTTAAAATTATTATTTACCAAAAAATAACGAATCTGAAGGCGCCTGTTGCTAATTTTTTTTACGTTAGCAAGATTTTTATTTTTTCTGAATAGTTAAATGCTTTTTTTAAATTTTATTATTTACTAAAAAATAACAAACTATAATACCTTTTTAAAATTTTTATTTTTTCGACATATTATTTACTAAATATTTTTTTATCAAATAAATAATAGATATTTTATAAAAATTGTGTTACAAACAAACTTATATTTTAACTTGATAAAAAAATATCATTAGATAAAAACTTATAAATATTTTAACTTTAATTCTATAATGAGTTTAAAAAATATTACTAAAATTTGAATTTATAGTTACATACAATAAATATTAATATAAATTTAATATTTTTATGAGTAGTAGTAAATATCAATTAAATTATATTCAATTGATAAACATCATAAATGTAACGTCCTAATTTCATAAATACCAACGGGAGTTGGTTCAAGTGGTACATGCTTGACTCCCCTTAAGCAAGGTCTCGGGTTCGAGACTCGTGGATGGAAAAAATCTCCGCTGGGAGAGTTAGCCCCACCATGATGTGGATGTTCCCGACTCGAACAGGATTGCCTTATGTGGAGGATACCTGTGGTTAAACAAAAAAAAAACGTCCTAATTTCATAAAGTCAAGAATAATTCCCGTTGGAGGCACTTTTCCGAAACTCCGAAATTATCCCGCTACTTTATCGATATCGTCAAACAATTTCATATAATTACTTAGTCAATTCCAACGTTTGCTTAAGTCCACATATAGGCATACATCCCTCAATTCAGATAATTAACCTACAACATATACCATAAAACCTTACAACACCCCTACCAGAATTTCCGAAAGAGTTTCCCCAGAAAACGGAGTTTTTCCCAAATTCTAAATATCCTGAAAACTAGAAGATAATACCAATATAGTTTGTAATTGTTCAATAAAATAGAGATCCTTAACCAAGCCTTCATGGTCAATAAATAATCCTAACTCGATTACATGAATAAGCGTTTGAATAACAATTCTGAATCCTTCAAACTCCAACATGGTTACATTACACTAAAACACTACTCACAAGAAAGTGTTACTTACAAGACCAAAGGCATGCCATTAAAGGCTAAATACAATCAAAGAATTCCACCAAGAGTCAGGAGGATTGGGCCTTCACAAGACCCAACCTGCAGCTTGTAACATCCCAAATTTTATTAAATAAAATAAAATTAATAAAATAAGAGAAATAAATAAATAATAATAATAGTAAGATTAGTAAACTTTATGAATAAGGTTGTTTAATAAATAATAAGAATAATAAATAGAATAAGTGGGTTGAGAGTGGGACTAGCCCAATTAAGTATTTATTTAAGGAGGGGTTCTCAGTTCACCTTAATCCTTATTTTTCAAAACGTCAGAGAGCGAAACGCCAAGGAGGGGAGAAGCGACGTCTCAAGAAGGGGTTGCTGCAGAATAATCATTGAGAATCAAGAATTGTTGCGGTTCGATCTTCACTTCAAGGTACGGTGGGGGAGAGGATGCTGCTTGTATGTGCATGTGGGGGTGCTTGGGTAGTGGTTTAAGACTTTAAATTCATATTGATGTATGTTTATATTGAGTATGGATGATGAAAATTGTTGATTGATGAATGATTTGATGAATCTTGATGAGTTCTTGAATGAATTGAAGAGGATAGCGAAAATAGTGAAAGGGGTAATTAAGGGTTTGATGATTTGAGGTTTTGATTGAATAACTGTATAATCGTGTTAAAGATTGATTATTTCATTGAATTTGTTTGATAAAAACGTGTTGGATCGAAGTATAAACAATGAGGATTGAGTAGGGATCGAAAAAGGGAGCAAAAGGGGCAAAAACGTAGTGTTGTCGCGTTCTGCGACACCTGGGCTGCAGGTTGCGCTGCAGCGCAGGTTGAAGCGCGGATCTGCACTGCAGGTTGCGTTGCAGCGCAGGTTGAAGCGCAGCTCGCAGAATGCTGTTTTTTATGTGATTTTGATGAGTTCTTTTCGGATTGAGGATGGTTTTTCCTTAACATATGGAATTGTGATTGATATGTATCTAATACAGATGTTATTTCGTGAAACTGATGATATTAAGTGGAAAGTTTAAAGGGTATTGATTGTGGCATGGGTATGATGATATTGATATCTCTCTTGATGTTAGATGCCTATATTGTTAAGATGTATGATGACGATGTATTGATGTATTGAGTGTATGAGGTATGTGGTGTGTGATGATAATATATTGATGCATTGAGTTATGATGACTATGATGATGATGATTAAATGATGTTATTATAATGATAATGAGATTTGGTGATATTTATGATGATTTTGATGATGATGATGGGTGAATATGTATGATGATACATGATGATGATGAATGGTGCTAATTATAATGATTAATGATGATAATGTTGGTGTTGTACCTGAGTCTAACTCGGGGAGGTGAATATGGTACCTGAGTATAACTCGGGGAGGTGATAATGTGATGATGATTTAACTAACCTAATGATGTAAATGATGTTTGAATATATATGATGTTGTACTTGAGATACACAAGCCTAGTGAGAGGCGAGTGTAACTCAGGGAGGTGATTGTACTCGAGGTGCATAATGCCCAGTGAGGGGTAGAGTGTACTCGGGGAGGTGATTGTACTCGAGGTGCACAATGCCCAATGAGGGGTAGAGTGTACTCGGGGAGGTGATTGTACTCGAGGTGCATAATGCCCAGTGAGGGGTAGAGTGTACTCGGGGAGGTGATTGTACTCGAGATGCATAAGCCTAGTGAGAGGCGAGTGTACTCGAGAAGGTGATTGTACTTGAGATGCATAAGCCTAGTGAGAGGCGAGTGTAGCTCAGGGAGGTGAATATTGTACCTGAGTCCAACTCGGGGTGGTGATTATGGTACCTGAGTGTGACTCAGGGAGGTGAGTATTGATTATGGTACCTGAGTATAACTCAGGGTGGTGAGTAATGATTGTGAATATGTTGATGATTGTACCTGAGTATCACTCAGGGAGGTGTATGATGATATTGATGAGTATGATGATAACGATGAATATGATGATATTGATGATAATAATGAGTGTAATGATAATGATGAATATGACGATATTGATGATAATGATGATAATGATGATTATGATGATTGTAGTGATATTGATGATGTTGTTGGTGTATATGATGATGGTGACGATGTTTTATATTTGATGATAGAATGAGTTATATGATGATGTTGTTTACATGAGGGTGAGGATAGGGTAGTCTCCTATGTGTATGTATGAGTAGTATTCTTTTCCTCACCGTTACACTATGGTTATTTTACAGGTGACGATGGAGACACAACTGGTGTCGAGTTTTGAGTAAAGGGAGTGTTGCTCTGGTACATGTGACATCAGGGCACATCATTGGGGTTTCTTTAATTATGTTTTTAGTTAGGAATAATTTTATAAACTTTTCTTTAATTGCCTTGCACGGCAAGTAGAATGTTTTGTTATTTCTATTTTGGGAGATTCCGCTGCTTAAGTGTTTTGAAAACAGCCGATTGCTATTTCCACTTTAAATTATTTTACTTTGAGGTAAATGACGTTTTATACAATGATAATTGTGAACCTTTTTACCCAGTGTGGGATGTCATCTTTATATATTTCAAATTATTTAATGTATAAGAGTATGGGGTAGAAGGGTGTCACACAACTACCATTCTCGATCAAGCCTCTGAAGGACCTCCTGCACATCTAAACATAAATCCCCATAACGTGGGGTGAGACTACTTCCCAGTGAGTGAAGTAAATGTGTGTGTAGTGTGGGGAGTCAGTCAAGTAAATTACGGCAAACAGACATGTACATTCCATAGTTACAACAATATTTTCATATATGAGGGCAAGTGAAAATGATCAGAAACTCTACCACTTATACAATGGTTATGATGCAATGCAACATGTCTGTGTAGTGTTGTTACCCGACACCCGGGGTCTTTTCGCTGTAACATGAACTGTGCTTGAGCGCTCGGCCATGTGACCAAGGACTATCATCCAGGGCCACCTATGATTAAGTTTTATTAAGCATGTATATATATCATGTCTATGATTATTTTTAGGGTGAGGATCCCCCATCTTCCCTTTGGCCGAGAGGTCGATGAGGTCACCTCGTCTTTCTTAAACATGATTGCCCGAAGGCCTGTGATGTCTGGAGACTATGTAATAGCCCGAAGGCCCTGTAATGGTCTGAAGACCCTATAATAGCCCGAAGGCCCTGTAATGTGTTCAATGATGGCCAAAGGCCCATGAATGCTCATGAATACAATCAATAGCTCACTGTAATATTCACAATCAATTGTATTACGTTAATTTCTTTACACTAAAGGGAAAGATAGATAGGACTTATGACATTCATTTCTTTCAATCAAACCCTAACCTCCTCAACCCTTCATGCTCCTTAAATCATGAATTGAGAGTAATTTTGACTACATATAAGTATAAACTCCCACTAACATGCATTTGAGCCTTTTCCCAAAATTCCCCAATTTACCTAATCTAGGTTTTGAACATATTAAGGTAATACTTCAAGCAATTCAAGCATTCAACTAAACCAAGCATATACCTATCGGTTCTAAGCATAAAAATTAGGAAAGGGAAGGGATAGAAGAGGTGGGATCATGCAAGGGATACACATACTCAATCATTAGGTGAATAGAAAACCCACTCACCTCTTGGGTTGCCCAAACCCTAGGAGAACACAAGGGATGGTTGGGAGGATGAAGAACTTGAAGTGGAGGACCTTGAAGGTGTGAGAAAGCTCCTCCTTCTTCTCCATCCTCCAAGCCCTAGCACACCCTCTCTCTCTAACTCTCACCCCTTTCTTACTCTAGACTATGATAAAAGGTGGAAAATGAGTGAGGAAACACTCATATTGCGTATTTTAGTGTTTTTACTGTAATAGACAAGTCGTTGCGCTTCAGTTGCGCTTCAACACAGCTAAAGCGCAACTTTTCCCCAAAAGCTCTGTTTTCTGCGCTTCAGTTGCGCTTCAGCGCAGCTTGGAGCGCAGAAAGCAGAGAGGAATTGAGGACATCTGTTGTTTCTCGACAACTTTCTTGCCTGAGAAAGAATGTGTCTTTTGGGGGTGCAAACGAGCTCGAAATACTATCATATAGCATATCAAACTGAAGCCCCGAATCTTAACTTTCCAATCCAAGTGGAAACACCTCAATTGGACACCTACAACTCTAAATATTTTCAATTTAGTGCACTAAGGTCCTTAGGCTTAAAACCCCAAATTAAGAAACAACTTTGGTTTTTGCCCCTTTTGACTCCAATACAAATCTCTCCTTCTCAAACCTAATTCCTCTCCTCCAAAACCTTCTTCTAACTTATTTCTTCTCACCCAAACCCTTCCCTATTCTAATTCTCGATAAATAATTTCCCTTAATTTCTTGTATGACACTCTCTTAACCTCCAAATTCTCATCCTACTTTTAACGTCCCTTACAGGGTTTGGCTCACCACCTAAGGTTTTCTTCTATACTTCATATGTCTCAATTTTCCGGATGTTACACTCTACCCCCTTAAATAAATTTTGTCCTCAAAATTTGCTCTCAATGCCTCTTATATTAACTAACCGTTTTATTCCTTATTATGCTTGAGCATTCGAAAACCCCCCCGAACCATTACTTAGCTACCGAGTATTTCTATTCTTTAAGGTTTCCTTCATCCTATAAGGGTGTAGTTATCTGATATCCTTAACCTCCCCAAAACAAGTTAAAAGTTCTACTTGAGGGTGAACGTAGGGTTGTCTCTCCTTCATCCTACCTTACATGTAATTTCATACTCTACTGATAGGGACGTAACACGGGAAGGTTCAAAACATATGAGGGATAGTCCTAACTTGATTCTTAACTCATCTACTTCTAGGAGCTACCTGGAGGTTACACACAGGTGAGGTCCAAAGCCTTTAAGGATAGTTTTTAATTTGATTTTAGACACATTCTCTACTTCTAGGAGTTATTTGGGAATCACACAAGGTGTGGGGAAACTAAATCTGGGTGTTGCTAGCAACCTACATGTGTTTTAAATATTTCTATTGATCTTTAAGTCATACCAGGCGTGCTTATGCCTTCCCTTACCCGGCTAACCCCCTTAAGGGCTAGGACCCTTCCTATCAACCCCTTAGGATTAGGTCTACTACATGAATTACCCTGTGTACCCAAGGAAAAGACTGGCTTAAAACATAATCTTAAGATAGTAGTGTTATCACTAGTGGTAATACAGAGAAAAACAAAATTTTGGGTGACGAATATAATTAACACCTTAGTCCTAGGGAAAACATTTCATGAGATCTAGATGGGAAAAGTTGAAAAAAGGGGTCCTATGGTTGACAAACGTCAAGAAAAATTTGGTTTCACCAGAACTAAGTCGCACAATATACTTCTAACAAAGGATAAATTCCTCAAGTTAAAAATGACATTCTTCCTACCTCATCATACCCAATTTGCAATCCTCAGGCCAACACTCCCTCTGACTAATCTAATTTGCAAAATCGGGTAACATCAATCAATACCTAACTGAAGCAAGCTGAAGAAAATAGATCTACTCATTCATCCCTAAAGTCCAAACTTCACATGTGTTAAGATTATGGTTCTAATTACTCTTAAATTACTGGACCATTCTAGTGGAGTTAAGGAAAACATTAACTATCAACCCAAAAGTCTATCATCAGGTACTAATACATTGTTTATACATTTTAAAGATTGAATGGGATTCTAAGACTACCAATTTACTTATACTAGCAGGAAGAATAGGGGAAAGCTACAACCTAAATCCACTGACAAGACCTATTACTCCCATAAGATAAAGATTTCCAATTAATCATTTGAAAGGGTATACTAGATTCCAATTTGGTTTCTAGACTAGGAAGTCCTCAAATAGTTCATATAGTAGGGATACACTAAATAGCTAGATGATTAGCACGTATCTACAGGGATAAAACTACTTACAAGAATGTTCTTATTGATTTGATAAGGTAACCAGGGATTACACTTTTCATCAAAACATAGAATCAAACCTACCGGTTATAGATCTAAAGACCAAGTAAGGATTCTAAAATGTTAGTCTAACATCTTAGTGAATTAATGGTTGGATCTCACCTTTTGCATGATAAAACCAAACCACCGAACAAACCGACTTGAAAATTTCGCCACCGTTAGTTTAAAATTACTGATCTTCTAATGCGATATCTAACTGGCTCATAACATGACTTAGGCTGGCTAATAAGATTTTAGGATTTGGTTATCAACAATCATCCATAATCATTCTCACACCTAGGGTTTTAACTCCTCTATACTCTCACGAGTTCTACCAATCCATTACAATCTAACCAATCAAGGAATCCTAAATTCGGGAAAACTCAAGTCTGAGATTATTCAATTCTTACCCTGGCTCACAAAACTTACAAGCAAAACAATTAATGATACAAACATATAATCGTTCCAGCGGAAACAAGCATCCTTATTAATTAAATAAATTACATCTCAAGGGTTTAACTACAAGTAACTAGCACTCTCCCAACTCACTAGGGGTCCTACTCCTCGTCCCCTCTAAACTATTTCTCACTCAACTCTTGCACTTTACTCTTCCTTCTAAATATGTCTTAAAACTCCTAGGAACTAAGGGTGTGATCTAGGGATTTCCGGCTAGTTTACATAATAACTTGTACAACTACTATAAAAATCACGATTGAATAACTATAACTGTCGATATCAAAACACACTAATAGGCGTTTAGAGAAAGTAAGACAAAATAAGAGTTTAAAGGTCCTAATTCCATTCTTCGGATTATCCTTAAAACCACTCCTATCCTATGGTGAACAAATTAATCAAGGGCTAGGTTTACTCCCTCTAACCATTGACATTAAGTTCCTATACCTTCCATGAGTCTCACACTTCCATCCTAACTTCTACCTGCCGTGGAAAACTCATCCCTAGATATCTATAATAAATTCCACATATCAGATATTCATATAACGCAAACAAACAAACATGTCACTCTATCATTCGATCATAGATAAGTATCCTAATTAATCAAACAATTCACACCACCAGGGTGTAGGCACAAGCATCCAACTAAACATATAAGTCAAACAATCATTTAACAAATAACAATATCACAACTCATAAATCACACCTCAATGTAAGCACAAGACACACAATTATTCAAGCAGTCAAACATTACCTTCAGTCAGACAGATCAAACAACCTTCATTGACAGGACTCCAAGTTAAACTACAACTTACTCTTCACTTAACAAGGGGTTTATCTAGGCTAGTGTCCTTAGGTGTGTCAAATGTTTACCAGGAACTAAGGGTGTTATTCTATAAAGTCCCTAAGGTAAAAAGTCTTACTTTTAAAAGGAATCTACATCATTCTACCTCTATCTACAAGTGGGTGGCTCTAATCTTGTTAGGGAATGTCCCAATTTCCATAACAAGACATTCTATTCACGTTACTCGCCATAATCCCGTGTACAACGTACCAAGTAAAGGGGTGATCAGTCCCTATACTGAGTACGGATACAATGGAATCGTAGTAAGTCACGGGCAACTAATCTAACCACAGTCCAATTGGATTGAACTGCTCTGATACCATAATATAACGTCCTAATTTCATAAAGTCAAAAATAATTCCCGTTGGAGGCACTTTTCTGAAACTTCGAAATTATCCCGCTACTTTATCGATATCGTCTAACTCAATTACATGAATAAGCGTTTGAATAACAATTCTGAATCCTTCAAACTCCAACATGGTTACATTACACTAAAACACTACTCACAAGAAAGCGCTAGCTACAATACCAAAGGCATGCCATTAAAGGCTAAATACAATCAAAGAATTCCACCAAGAGTCAGGAGGATTGGGCCTTCACAAGACCCAACCTGCAGCTACCATTCTCGATCAAGCCTCCAAAGGACCTTCTGCACATCTAAACATAAATCCCCATAACGTGGGGTGAGACTACGTCCCAGTGAGTGAAGTAAATGTGTGTGTAGTGTGGGGAGTCAGTCAAGTAAATTACGGCAAACAGACATGTACATTCCATAGTTACAACAATATTTTCATATATGAGGGCAAGTGAAAATGATTAGAAACTCTAGCACTTATACAATGGTTATGATGCAATGCAACATGTCTGTGCAGTGTTGTTACCTGACACCCGGGGTCTTTTCGCTGTAACATGAACAGTGTTTGAGCGCTCGGCCATGTGACCAAGGACCGTCGTCCAGGGCCACCTATGATTAAGTTTTATTAAGCATGTATATATATCATGTCTGTGATTATTTTTAGGGTGAGGATCCCCCATCTTCCCCTTGGCCGAGAGGTCGATGAGGTCACCTCGTCTTTCTTAAACATGATTTCCCGAAGGCCTGTGATGGTCCGGAGACTATGTAATAGCCCGAAGGCCCTGTAATGGTCCGAAGACCCTATAATAGCCCGAAGGCCCTGTAATGTGTTCAATGATGGCCAAAGGCCCATGAATGCTCATGAATACAATCAATAGCTCACTGCAATATTCACAATCAATTGTATCATACACTAAAGGGAAAGATAGATAAGACTTATGACATTCATTTCTTTCAATCAAACCCTAACCTCCTCAACCCTTCATGCTCCTTAAATCATGAATTGAGAGTAATTTTGACTACATATAAGTATAAACTCCCACTAACATGCATTTGAGCCTTTTCCCAAAATTCCCCAATTTACCTAATCTAGGTTTTGAACATATTAAGGTAATACTTCAAGCAATTCAAGCATTCAACTAAACCAAGCATATACCTATCGGTTCTAAGCATAAAAATTAGGAAAGGGAAGGGATAGAAGAGGTGGGATCATGCAAGGGATACACATACTCAATCATTAGGTGAATAGAAAACCCACTCACCTCTTGGGTTGCCCAAACCCTAGGAGAACACAAGGGATGGTTGGGAGGATGAAGAACTTGAAGTGGAGGACCTTGAAGGTGTGAGAAAGCTCCTCGTTCTTCTCCATCTTCCAAGCCCTAGCACACCCTCTCTCTCTAACTCTCACCCCTTTCTCACTCTAGACTATGATAGAAGGTGGAAAATGAGTGAGGAAACACTCATATTACGTATTTTAGTGTTTTTACTGTAACAGACGAGTCATTGCGCTTCAACACAGCTAAAGCGCAACTTTTCCCCAAAAGCTCTCTGTTTTCTGCGCTTTAGCGCAGCTTGGAGCGCAGAAAGCAGAGAGGAATTGAGGACATCCGTTGTTCCTCGAAAACTTTCTTTCCTGAGAAAGAATGTGTCTTTTGGGGGTGCAAACGAGCTCAAAATACTATCATATAGCATATCAAACTGAAGCCCGAATCTTAACTTTCCAATCCAAGTGGAAACACCTCAATTGGACACCTACAACTCTAAATATTTTCAATTTAGTGCACTAAGGTCCTTAGGCTTAAAACCCCAAATTAAGAAACAACCTTGGTTTTTGCCCCTTTTGACTCCAATACAAATCTCTCCTTCTCAGACCTAATTCCTCTCCTCCAAAACCTTCTTCTAACTTATTTCTTCTCACCCAAACCCTTCCTTATTCTAATTCTCGATAAATAATTTCCCTTAATTTCTTGTATGACACTCTCTTAACCTCCAAATTCTCATCCTACTTTTAACGTCCCTTACAGGGCTTGGCTCACCACCTAAGGTTTTCTTCTATACTTCATATGTCTCAATTTTCCGGTATGTTACAATAAATAAAAACTCAAATTAACAACTCTTATATATTTAAAATGTTCAAACACAAGATATTATTATCCAATTGCAGAAATAAACACCACGAATTAAAGACCATTTTAACATAAGTGCATCCCTTATATTGTCAAGGTCTTTTAGATAGAAACAAGCTAGAAAAAAAAATTCAAGACATGAGAAATAGTTTTTTCTACAAATATTATCATTGTAACATGTTCAAAAATAACATTTGAATTGTGAAGAAATTGTGTCATCTTTCTTTAATACCCGCAACATAAAAACAAATGAAATAAGTGAGTATTAATGGTAACTCAATAGAAAAATAAATACAGTATAAAACTCATGTATAGGAGATAATATGCAACCAGAATAACATTAATATATGTACTTCTAGTCATCGACAAGCAATTAACACAATGAATATTTACCTATTAATCATGCTACGCCTACATGAGAAAGAAACAAAGGACTGAATTTAGCTCAAGTAACTACCAAAGTGCCTCAATTTAGCTCAAGCAAAAACAGATTATATTTAGACTTTTGAGTGAAGACTATGCATCTGGCGCACATTTGAGTGACCCATATGAGCTTATTATCCAAAACGTTTGCAGCCAAATGAATCACCACAACATTTTTGGTCTTCAGAAACAACAAAAAACCGTTCCTGAAAGAAAAAAAAATCGTTGCTGAAACTTTAGGCAACGGTTTTGCAGGCGTGGAATTATCGGTCGTTGTCTATTCCCTCAGGCAACGATTTTTTTGACGTTTCCAGCCACAGTAAGCATAACCGTTGCTTAAAGCATGTTTAGAGAACGGTTTTCAAGCCTACTCCCAAGAGACCTTAGGCAACGGTCTATTACCTTAGACCACATTCGTTTTAAACGTTGTTGATCATTATATCCAACGGTTTTAAATGGTTTTTTTAAGTTTCTAGCTACAGAAACTTTTATAGCTAATGCGTAGCTAGTTGAAAAGTCTATTCTTCCATATCCAACAACCTCCTCCCTACAACCTAAATATTTTATTATATAACCTGTAATTATTTTAAATTAGATAAAAAATATAGCAAAATAAATAAATATTAGAGTAATTGAATTATAGCCTGGATAAGAGCAGTAGAAGGGACATTCTCCATCATAGGTTCCTTTGTGCAATTTTCCAGTTGGAAAATCTACCAAGGAAAAAGTAGGAGAAAAATAATGTCTAGACGCAGAGGAGATGCAGACACCACCGAAGACGTAGGGACGCGGGGACGACAGCCTTGACCGAGATCAAGCAGCGGCAGCAGATCTATTTGGAGGAGACGCAGATAGACGTGGACAGACGTAGGGACGACGGCCTTGGCAGACATCAAGGAGCGACGACAGATCTATTCGGAGGAGACACGGACAGACGCATGGACGAGGAGACGCAGTCGCGCAAACGACGAACGGAGCTGGAGACGCAACCAGAGATGAAGACACCGCCGGAGACGAACACAAGGACGACGAACGAAGCTGGACGCGAAGATGAACAGACGGTGGCAAGACATTGACGAGACGAACGGACGTGATGGTGGCCGGCCATGGAGGAAAGAGGTTGAGACTCGAGAAGATTGAGTTGTTTGTGTGATTCTGTGAAACGGCCAGGGTTACACATTCAGATTTCAGAAGAGTGTATTAACTTAGGTTTTTAAATTTTTAATATATTAATTAATATTATATATATTTATAAAAAGAACTAAAATGTTGCCTATAGATGTTTTTAAGAACAATTTTATGGTAGTTGGCATAGTTATTATACCTACACCTTCACAGCCGTTGCATATTCAAAGTTACAGGAACGGTTAGAAACAAAATGAGCTACGGTTAACAATGTGTTGCCTTTTATGTGTTTTGGCAACGGTTCTGAAATTGTTGATTAGAAAAGAGCCCACGGTGAATAAAAACATTGTCTTTTCTATGTTACAGCTATGATTTTTTAAATGTTGTCTAAAAAAGTGTTGCCTAAACCCTAAAATGTTGTAGTGAATGTCTAAGAAGCCTCAATTTCTATATGTATTTCCTAAAAGCATAACTAATCACTAGTCAGAAATGACCCAATATTGAAAAACCCAAAAGGCCTAAACCCATTCCCAAATGAAAACAATACACTTTCCGACGAGACATAAACTTGTGAGTTGTGACACTAACACAGTTTTGAACTCTAAATTCAAACAAAAAAAGTTCAATCATGAATGTTTCAAACAATTATATTTAAAACATATATAAAACATGAATCACATTCACATCACAAGTTGGATTGTTTGAGTTCCTACATTGGGGTAATGTATTCTTAACTCCCCATTGTAGTTGATATAATTTACAAGACAAAACTGCAAGCCTAGGAAACAACAAGACAAATAACACTTCCACGAGACAAGTTTTAATAAACTTTGTTGCTGATAGTTTGATAAAGAGACTTAACCTGTGTATTCCATTTGTTAACAGCAGTGTATTTTTTTCATTCCTTTTGATCAGAACCATGAATTTTTTTTATGTTAATAAAATACCAGGTTTTATTAAAAAATTCTTTAGAATTTAGACAAGCTGATTGGGAATTCATTCTAAAATAACATAACACCTCAAAGATCAAATTTCTTCAATAAAATGAAAGAAGAACCTATCATATATTCCTATATATTGAATGACATACACATGTTATAGACTTACATGAGATACACACGGGAACAACAGACAAAAGATCATCTAATTAGCCATATGTCATAATCCAGAGACAATAAACAGACAAAAAAGTGTTGCATGATTATTTTAAATTGCCTTTGTTATATTGATTAGAAGCAGGAAAACAAAACTTTGACATGTAAGGTGCTATAGCCATGTATATATAAGTTATACTACTCTAGCAAGCTATATCCATATAGATTAGGATTTAGGAGTCACTCCTAATTTCTGAGAAGGGCAGTAAAGAAAATTAAAATGTTCTAAGCTATGGCATCATTTTGAACATTTTTTTTTCTCATTTCTAAGCATAGTATCAAAGTGAATATTTCAATTTTATTTAATTACTGGGTAAGTTAGTTACATTAGTTACTTGTAGAAGTTTTTTAATAGTTTCAATAACTGCTTTTAAAGGTATTAGATGAAATCCCAAGCATAAAACTGCTTATAGCATAAACCACCCAACAAAAATTTGCGAACTTATAGGAATGATATAGGAACTTATTAGATATATAATTATATAGGCCAAGCTATAGGAATGCTATACAGAGAACAAAACAAAACCAATTGACTGTTCTTAACAGTGACACTTACAGCCCACACATAAACTTTTCTATGCATAAAGATATTCTTATACATATATGCATTTAAATTTTTGAGCACCTAAAATGAGAATTGTACTAAGGTGAGTTGGATTGAGTCTGTTCTTTGGTGGGATGGTGATAAAAGTCACAAAATGTAAGTACTTCCTATTTTTTAGCACCCTTTTGTCCTACTTGTAAGCACACCATATTAAAATGTGTCTCATAATATAAATTGCCACTCAAAATTCAACACCAACTTCATCCTCCTCATCAACTTAAACATTATCATTCAAGGACAACCACAACTCTTACAACCACCCTCATGTGTCTTTTCACAAGCTATGAGTCTATTTCGTACTCCTCTATTCTTTTGAGTGACAATTCTTCTACTCCTGCTAATTCCAATTTCCATGCACAAGAAAGTTTCTTGGGCCCTATTCAAAATTACCAAGTTAACAGTGGTTTATGTTTGGGGGTGAAGCTAGTTGTAGCTCCTCTGGTGGGAGCTGCGACAACCAGATCAATCAGGTTAAAGAAACGAAACTTGGATATGGTGGAGATAGAACTTTTGTAGACCAGATAGGTGGACTTTTTGTTTGATGACAATAGAGAGGAAAGGATCATATACTATCGATGCTAACTTTGGTTAAAATCAAAGGACGGAGCATTTTCAACTACTAGCAACACAATCCATAAGCAACATCAGTAGCAAACCAGAATGCAAAAATATTGTTGCGTGTGTGATCACATTAGTTATGGGAGCTATCATGCATATATTTGTCCTTACCCCAATAGGGGGGGGGACTGAAAAATGAGGTTTAATTTTAGATGGGTTTTGGAGAGTTTCAAATCCCTCACAAAACTTTCCCCTTAATTTTTTAACTCACAAACAAGGGAAGGTAATGTAATTAACCTACGCTTCCCTCTCCTTTCCCGTGGATTTGAAACTTGCAAATAGAGCCTTAGGGTATATACTAGGAGAAATGAGAAAATGGCATGAGATCTGATCCAACTATTCACCCTCCCACCCAATCTTTAAAGACCCCAAAATCAAAGGTGTAGTGTATATGTGAGCTAGGCCCAATTTGGATACACTTGTATAGAAGAACTTTTAGAAGATAAAAAGAGAATGAATTAAAGAGGTCAAATCAATTTAACTTCTCCATAAATTAAAATTTATTACTTATAGAAAAGTTAAATGAGAGAACTTTTGGAGTAGGAGAATTACAAAAACTAATTTTAAATTAAATACATTTAATCTCTTTCATCCATTCTAATTTTTTTTTATCTAAAAGTACTTTTGTATAAATTTCATCCAAACTTACTCTAATGAGCTTCCCATCTCAATTTACAACAAAAAGTCTTGAAGTGCTACACCTAAATGCTCGTGCAACGCCGCACAACAACATTCTTTACCAGCATATCTCTAGCTACACCCCTATTGGATCCCAAATCTCAACGGCAAAGACATATATTCAATCATACCAGGGATGTTGACTATTTATTTATTACAAACGAAAAGAGATAACCAATTGAAAATGTTGAAAGTGGACCTTTCTTTTTATTCATGTAAAGTTTAACACGATTAGAGGCATATAATAAACAGCAAGTATAGCTAAGTCAATTTTGTTAATGTATGTTAAAAGCATATTGCTTAGCAACAATAGCCCCACATTCAAGAAAGAGTATTGCGCAAACCATTGGCAATAATGGAAGCCAATAATTATAAAGTACAATATTTAGCAATAAATTAATTAAATTACGATCAAATTATATGATATAAAATAATAGTTTTAATAACCGAATTGGTTAATTAGTTGAATAAAAAGTTACTGTGTTTTTGAATGAAGATTTTTAAATTTTCAAAATTATGAAATTAATTATAAGTGATGATTAAAAAAAGACTTAAGTATAATAATTATAAATAATAATCTAAAAAGTTAAATATATATGATGTTTTATTTAAAATTTCTCATATATTTATTATAAAAATTTCTCTTATTTATCATTTGAAACCTTTTCTTTTACCATCTAACATATGAAAGCTAGTAATTTAAAATTATTCTATTAAAATACAAGGTTAATGAAGTAATTAGATATCTGATTCGTTCAATAAAAATTTTTTGACTAATCACAAAATTAATAAAAGTTACTGAAAAACTAATCCTAAAACAAGTGAGGAGGAATCGCTTGTTTTATTTTTATTTTTTAATTTAAGTAAAAAATATTTTTAACTCAATAAAAGCTCAATGCTGAGTTATAAAAGTTCATAGGCTTTATGTATAAATTATTATTTAGCTTCTTATTAATTATTATATTTGTTTATCTTACAAAACATATAATATGGCAATTTTTATAACTTTATTTTTTAATAATATATATCTAATACTATTGTAAAATGATTCACATGAGAATTTGGATGCCACAATTTGGGACGGGATCCTATGCAATTTTTTTTTTAACTACACAACATCATGATCATTGAAATTTTTTTGTTTTGTATATAAAGAGCAAAAATCATACACAGAAAGCTTATATGATATTGGATCAGAACTGCACCTCCTGCAGCTGAACCAACTGCAAAGAACAATGTTATAAAACTCGGACCGGTGATCGACTCGATCAAGATACTGAGTCACTAGATCACTGGTCCAACAAGTGAGTCACTGGTTGAACCGGTATATATTAAAATTTATAAATTTTATTCTAAAAAATTAAGGTTTATACAAAATAAAAAGTAAAATATTAACAATAAAATCCAATATTTTTAAAATTAAAATAATTCAAATAGTAAATATATTTTTAAATTCTATATAATATAAAATAATAAATTAATATGTTAATAAAATAATATGTGATAATTAAATAATATGGAAATATATTCAACTTTAATAATGTATTATAAATTAAAAATATATTTAGATTACATAATTGTTTAAAAAATGTATTTTATATATGTTTTACGATTCTATTGAACAACCTTTTATCTATTTAAAAAAGACAATGAATTGTTTTGGAACTTAGCATGAGAATACTTAAGTCTGGAGGTGTCGAGAGAAACATACAAATAATAAAACATGCGTATATATATTATTAACTGAACATTGCAGTGCAATGGTCTTGACATCCCTAACCCTCGCGTCCAGTGCTCGAAACCAGAGGGGCCTTTTTACCATTTCAGATACTTTGCGCACATTTTCAAAGATGCGTGCATGCTTGGTTCAACCCATGAGTTGTCCGAGTTTGGCCAATTTGACCGGTTTAAGAGCAAAACCGATCCTATGAGCTGACCGGACCGACCACTAGTCCGGTTCACACTCGAACCAATCGGACTGGCCGGTCCGGTCCAGTTTTCTGAACACTAGCAGAGAGGATCTAATTAATTCCCATAGCTAGATAGTTCACTAGTTTATTGGAGCACCAAGTTAGGGAGGTTGTTGAAGATAGACCTATGACTTATCATAGTCTAACCTATAGCTAACTCATTGAATCTTTGCATATTACATTATTGGTATGTTTGGTTTAACGTTGGAAATGTAACACCTTAATTTTCATAATTGAGATTTACAACGGAAAAGTAAATAATTTGATAATAATTTCTCGAGTAATCCATAAGAGTCAAACATTTATAATAATTGAATTCAATATCAAAATCCATAACTATAAAAGCTTTTACAACCATCTTTACTCAAATAACTAAATAGATCAAGCATAGTGTTTCACCAAAATCAATGGAAACATACTTATTAACAATAAGGAAATAACTTCTCAGCTACGACGGACTCTAAGCGTCCTGCTAGTCTATAATAATCTGATTTATCCTGCACAATTGAAATATGGAAATAAAGGGGTGAGACTTTGAGATCTCAATGAGCATAACTGGAATGCAGTGTATGTGGGCACACAAAATGATTATACTGATAAATGACAGGCAAAAATAGGCATCTCACTTATAACAAAGGAAACCTTTCAAGACACACAACCTAAAAACCTTGGTGGCACATGATTAACCCATACAACTTGGTGGCGCACAACCCATACAACTTAGTGGCATACAACATAATCATACCATAACCAGAATCGTCAAGAAATACTAGAATGCAAACAAATTAATCATCATACAACCCTATATGGCGTGAGTGTTTGAGTTATACTCACCTCGTTTGATGAAGTTGCACAGCCAAAGGGGCGTTTCGACTAACCTCTATGGAGTCTCTCGTGGCGATGGTCTTCCTCATCTTTTCCTCCGCTTCTTAGAGCTGTTAGGTCATTCCAATCAGGGTTAACTAAGGATTGAGTTTTTAAAATATGGTTTGCGCGTATTTTCGCTTGAGCGAGAGATCACACAGTGGCTACTGTCTGATTTTCTCTTGAGCAAGAAATCTCACGCTTAAGCGATAACATAGTTGCATTGAAAGGTCCAAACTTGAGTTTGGCTCCTTTTCAATGCCAAACCAAACATACTTTAATTTAGAAAATGTGCTCTAAATCACTTAATTTGATATGATTCTTTTGAGAAACAATCCTTAATTTAGCTCCTGATTCTATTGTCTAAACTCGATTTTTCAATGTTTTTGCATCAATGGCAAATCCAAGACCTTGGATCAGTAGGGGCAATTACTACAAGAATAAGTTGAATTAGACGCGAAAACTTAGCTGAACATTAAATGCATTAAATGATAGTAGCCGTCGATAAGTCATCGCTACAACATTAAATGCACAGCTCAACGCCTAGCTGAACAATTAATACTCTATGACGGGCTGGCCGTCACTACGTTTTGCATTGTAACGACGGCCAGGCCGTCGCTACACTAAAACACTAATTTTTTTTTTTGAAAATTTTAAAAATAAACGTAGCGACGACTTAGTCTTCGCTAAGTTTTTAATTAGGGTTGACGCACCAAATTTTTTAACGAAGCGACGACCAGATCGTAGCTATGTTTAAAACATACGCGCACAAAACCTTCCCCCTCCCCTCTTCTTCTTCCTCCTCCCTCCTTCCTCTCCTTTCCTCCTCTCCGGCCATCCCTGTTTATGTCCCTCTCTCTCTTTCATTGTCAAAATCTCACCGATTAAACACTAGCCCTCCTTTATAGGTTCATTTTGAACCGATCAGAATCTAAAATAGTTGCCCCTAGCTCCCTGTGCACTTCCTTCCTTCTTCCTCCTTCGGCGTCCTCCTTTGCCAACTACTAGTAAGTTTTACAGTTTTAATTAGTTATATGATTAGTTATAATTAGTTTTAATTGGTTATGTGATTAGTCATAATTAATTTTAATTGGTTATAGATTAGTTATAATTAGTTTTAATTGTTTATATGATTAGTTATAATTAGTTTTAATTGTTTATATATAGGTATTTAATTGTATAGGTAGTTATTTAATAATTATTAGTAGTAATTAATTAGTAATTTATAGGTTTGTTGTTTAATATTTAACTTAACACTATTAAATTTTGGCAAATATGCCTCGTATGCGTGGTAGAGGTGGACAGAAGGTCCCACCTATTAGAGGGGGGTCCATCCCTCCGGGCGAGCTTGCTGCACAGGCAACTCGCTTTCGTGCAGCTCAGGAGAGGACCAACATCTCTCTCCCTGATCAGCTGGTAGAGCAGCCATCTGCTTCAGCGCCTCCGGCGGAATATGTCCAGTCTTCTTCTTCCTCCCCTCTACCTGTTGGCCAACCTGTTGCATCTGACCAGCCAACATTCGACGGAATGAGATTCATCCCTACACTGGGATATCATGAGATCCCTTCCGAGGTGCAGCAGGAGCTTCCATATATATCTAAGCCCGAGGTGGACGTTCAGGATGCGATTGATGAGGAGGCTGACCTCGAGTCTGATGAGGAGCCTGTTCGGTTCGAGGGTGTCAGCTCGAGTAGACCCCATGAGGTAGACTCTCACGGTAGGGTTATTATCCGACCTTTTGGCAGAGGGTGAGTTTGTTTATTTATTTTTACTTCTTTGGAATTGATAATATTTGCTCTTTATTTGTTTTAACAGTTAATATTGAATTTGTTTATTTTGCAGTTGGGTGCCTAACAACCCACCCATCTCAGCCTTTGGTCGTGCGATTCAATCGCGGTTCCGGGGTCCTCACTATCTATGGGAGGTCACCCCGCAAGATGTAAGGGACAAGTGGTGGGCCGAGTTTATGGTAAATAAAATGTATTCACTTTATATTTTTTTCTTAAGTTATGTCATTTTCTATTAACTTACCCTAATTTTTTTAGCAGAGCAAAGTTACTTAGGACCATTCTGATGAGACCCAAATTAAGAAGGTGTACGAGCAGAGGATTGTCTGTCGCCTTCGAGATATGATGAACAAGGCCTAGAGGGCTGGGAGGAGGCCCACTTGGTGTGGTGAGGAGGCATGGGAGGGTCTTTTGGCCTACTGGGCGTCTGATGAGTTCAAGGGGAAGTCTGCTCGTAACAAGAGCAATCGGGCTTCTCTTTACGTGGGAGCAGTCCACACCACGGGCCGCAAGGCCCACCTTGAGGTGGCGTTGGATATGGTATGTATAAACAAGCAATTTTCTGTATTTTTTTGTATTTGTTATTAACATAATTAATTTGTGTAAGTATTCTGTGTAGGCTCAGTAGCTAAGGCAGGAGGTAGAGCTCGATGAGTTCTTTGTCGCCACCCACATAAAAAGGGGTGGTGGCTGGGTAGATGACCAAGCGCGGTCCACGTATGTAAGTCCAAAATTGTGCTTATCAGTGTTTTTTTACATTATTTCATATATTTGCAATTGAATATATAAATAACTAATTATACGTTTACCTGTACTCAACAAACAAATTACCAGGACCGCCTGAGGAAGGTGGAATCACAGATGAGGGACAACTCCAGCTTTGATGGGTCCACCAAGCTACAGATATAGAAGGATGTTGTGGGTGGCAAGACCCGAGGCCGCTGTTATGGCACCGGGGACTTGTCAACCAACATTAGTCCTGGTGTGACTAGCCTCACTCAGGAGTCTCAGGCCCATACCGATGGGAGCGACGAGTCGCGTTATTCGTCTGAGGAGGCGCTGGGGCGGGAGATACTTGAAGCCAACTTGAAGGCCACCCAAGATGAAGAGAAGGTTGCACGGTTGGAGGAAGACTTCGCACGACTCCGACAACAGATGTAGATGTTGCTGGAGGCCCAAAGTGTAGTTGGTTCTACCAGCTTCAGTCAGGCTCAACCGCACCCGCTACGATGGCCACTTGGATGACCAGTAATTGAGTGAGGATGAGGATGAGGATCGTCTCCACCACAGCAGCGTCGCCGCCGCCACCCATGCTTTTTATTTTTTATTATGTTTTTTTATACATTTATTGTATTATGTTTGAACATTCTTTGTAGATATACTTTTTATATTTTTTTCCTCGTGAATGGATAAACTTTTAGGGACTAAAAGTAAATAACGTGACATTTTCAGGGACTAAATTATATATTAACTCGTTTAATGAAATAGAAGTGCTAAGTTGGCAAGTTAACTACACAATTGTACTGTTATGTGACACGTAAGATGTCTACCTAGAATATAATTAGGGAAGTAAAATTCCCAAAAATAAAACCCTGATTTTTAATTTCATCCTTTAACTCAATCTCTTACAAATTTACTCCTAGTCAACCTCTCATATAAGTTTTCTATACACGAACCCTAATAAATTCCCTTCCTCACAATAAACTTCCATTCAAAATATCAACAATCAAGATCATCGATTTGAAAAAATACACAAAAGAGTAGGAAACCACTTTTAAAACACAACTTAAACAGAAAAATAGTTTACCCCAAAGAAAGGACACCTCAAGAACAATTTTCTTTTATTCTTTCCATTCTTGCACATAGGTTTATCACGCCACTTTCATCACCATAGACACTTCCACTTGTTACCCTGATTCATTGCAGTTCTCATTGTCTCTTTGGGTTTTTTTTTATTTAGGACTTGTGAGATAAGATTCGAGACAACAATAGAAATTAGGGTTATAAAATTGAGGATAAAAGAATGGAGAGAATAATGGAGATTTGGATTGTAAAATAGTTTTGTTATGGTCCTAAAGAGTGGAGATTAGGGTTGCTAGATAGTTTCTTGTAAGGGGAGAATAATGGATAAAAGAATGGAGATCAATGAATGTTATAAATTTGGGGAAATGAGTTAAAAATCCATCCAACATTAAAGACTAAACATTTGAGCTTCCATGTAGACATCGCTTAACAGTCCAACTGTGCATTTAACGGTCCATATCAGCAATTCTGTTTCATTTATGTAACAGATGTTAGTGAAGGGACTAATAAGTAAGCAATTTTAGACTTTTAGGAACTAATTTGTACACAGATAAACTTTCAGGAACTAAAAGTAAACAACGTGACACTTTTAGAGACTAAATTATATATTAACTCTTCATTAAACTAACAGAGGTTAACAAGGGACTAATAAGTAAGCATTTTTAAACTGTCGGGGACTAATTTTTATGAAGATGAACTTTCAGGGACTAAAAGTAAACATCATGACACTTTCAGGGACTAAATTATATATTAACTCTAATTATTATCATGCGTGTGTGGAGGAAATAAAGCGTGAGAACAAAGAAAATTAGCTAGTAGTTATGACTATTGAAGAGAAGACAAATTTTGACTTTAAAATAAAATACTTGTGAAAACATATAAGAGCATCTTTGATGGTCTTTTATCGAGGTGCTCAAAAATATTATGAGCGCTGGTAGCTTAACAAATTTTTTTCGTTGGAGAAATACCCATGATGCTCAACAATTTTTTTGAGTTGCTATATGCAGCAATCCAAAAAGTGGGTTGTTGCATGGTTTTAATTTTTTAGTCATTTATTAAGTAGTTTAGGATTTTAATTATAAAATATTTCCCCTGATCCTATTTATAAGACAATCCAGACAAAATGACACATGTTAAGAAAAATAATTAATGCATTGATTTTCAAAAAAATTACTCTACAATATTCCAAGTTTGCCCCTATTTTAAATTAAACTCCATTGCCATGATATTTGTGTCAATTTAAAACATTTAATGGTCAAGGGGTAAATATGAGAAAAAATATTAAATGTTCTATATTTGTGTACTTTATCTTATAAAAAAGACCATAAAAAATTCAAACCTTGTCTATAAATAGGACCGGGGGAGTATATAAGTGTGAGATAGGTTTGTGAGGTTTATTTAAGCAAATTTTGAGTTATTAAGTTGGAGATAAAAATGTTTAAGTTGCTTAAAATAATAAAAATAATATGGGAAAGTGTAAAAAATTATACAATATTGACTTAAGAAACTTTTGAGAATTGCTAGAATGACCTAAGGGGAGTGAGAAATTGGGTAAGTATTGGGTTCAAAGATATATAACTAAAGGGTGCAAAATACAAGATATTTAATTGTAATTTTATCAAAGTGAGTGGGTGCAATCACACACCCTCATGTCCGTCACTTGCAATGGGTTCAAAGATATAGAACTAAAGGAGGCAAAATATCAAAATACAAAATATTTAGTTATAATTTTATCAAAGTGAGGGGTGTAATTTTACACTCACATCAATACCTCGGTACGCACTTGCATGAATACAAGTGAATTAATGTTTTTGTTGATTTAATAACTAGTTCATGTTTTAAATTTTGTCTAAATTTTTTGATAAAAATGTTTGATCCATAACAAACAAATAGAAAATGGAAAAATTGAAATACTTGATATATATTTAGACTAAATCACATTAGACCACTTTTTTTATTTTAGCTTAACCACTTCCTCCTCACATTTAATTAATAGACCTCTTTTGAAATTAAAATAAATTCAAATAAAAATATTTTAAATTTTACATCTTTTTATAAACCACAAATTAACGATGTGAAATAAAAAAGAAAAAAAAGTGGACATAGTCTCTCCAACCTAGGACTCTGAGAAGATTTGTTTCTAGATGAAATATGGACTACTCGGTTTATCACGTGGTGTGTGGATCCACACGATAATTAAAGTCTTGTTATATTGTCTTGTAGATTGCTAATGTGAAGTAAGGCAGAAGCTTAAGGTAATTAATTTGGAATTTGGGACACAATTATGAATTTATCTACTGATCATGCAAAGGTCGATAATTGTAGCGCGTTGAAATTTTAGCTAAAAGAGAAAGGGAAGAAAGAACGATATGCATGGTCTTAGGCCGTGAATGGGGTGGGCCAGGGAAAACGCAAAAGGAATCAATCACTTTTCGCAAAGGGAGTGAGACATATATATGTCCAGCCTAGAACACTCGTAAAGGTCCATATCAGTGTGCTTAGTGCTACAGAGACTTAGCTATTAAGATTGCAATAATGATAGCTAATTGTGGCTTCCGTGGGTGACTTAGTTGGAAAAACAACTCTCCATGCAAAAGCACAATGTGCTAAGATACCATTTGGCGTTTTTCTCCACAAAAAACACTATTGTTGCAAGATGAACAGGTGGGGTCACCTTTTATTTTAACTTTTTGTGTTGATTGCGGGCTTGCCACAATTAAAAAAACAATATTTTGTTATATGAGTCCAGTATTTGTTAGATATGATTATTGATTAATTTAATACAAATTTTGATGATTTTAATTCCTGTTTGGCCATAATTTAATCAATGCTCCTGCCACTTTGAAGAAGGAAAAATCAGGTTCTTCCAAATTAATAATGTTTCTATTTCTCTTCCGTTTGGCACAACTGAGAATAGAAACATGCTCGTTAATCATGGTCCCAACAATAGATCTTAGAAACAAAGTTTGCCATAACTTCATAACATTTGTAACTCAAAGCAAATGGAAATTTGTCTTATGGAAATTCAGATTATTAGTTTTATATATATAAGAGGGAAGCATTGCTTTGATCGTTCAAAAGGCTAAAGTTGTTCTAATCTCATAAAGCTGGTAACATTCAAAGTAGTTATTTTCTATTAGGCTTGCACGCATCAGTTCTAAACGTTTACATCAAATGCTGGACCAAATTAGATGAGTAGTCCATCAAGAAAAACTAAAATAAGATCATATCCAGGTGGAAGCCACATATGTTTTATCATTTATGGTGGTGTTTTCTTTTCCCCCATATACATTCTCTGGAAATGTTACCATACAAATACTATTGCCAATCTACCACACTTCGGCATTGAGTTATTATATCTCATACATGATAACTATGGATACTGTCTGCTAAAAAATATGAATACTGACACGTAAAATATCTCATACATTCCAAAGCCAATGAACGTCATCACAAATGTGGTTGTATCCTCTGTTGGGCCTTAGCCCAGTTTCATTTGAATCGAAATTCAGTTGACCAAGAAAAACGAGACCAAACACACTCTACATAATTTTTTGGGTTAAATATGTTTTTAGTCCCGTAAAATTAGTAAATTTTGCTTTTGGTCCCTCTAAATTTTTTTTAATTATTCCGTCCCTCTAAAATTTTTTTGTTTGTAAATGGTCCCCATATGTAATTAGTGTGCTTAATCAGCTGACGTGGCTCCCTTCTTTCCTAGTCAGCACAATTCAACCTGAAAATATATTTTCATACCTGGAATTATCAAAATACACAATACTGGAAAAATGATAGAAATGTAGCAGAAGAAATTAAGAGCATAAACAGATAGAAATTAGAAAACCATTTAGCAGTAAGTGGAAGAAAGCTTTGCCCCTTTTCAGTCAGCCACATTCCAACGATCATCACCACCGCCTTCTTCAGCCATTGCGGCAGCTCCCTCAATAGTCTATTTGTCCATCATTGGGCAATAAATAGCACAAAGGACATTTTGCTCTGGTTCATACAGCAAAAATTTGTGCTTTTGGTTATAGATTATCTATTTAAAGTTTTAAAACAAGAAAATTAAAACACGTAGAATTCCTCCGCCGTGAACCACCGTCCCCAGCCATCATCATTTTTCTTCACCTCCACCTCCTGCAAACAAAGCCAATAATCATAAATAGAGAAAGAGAGATCAGACAGAGAACAGTGAGGGATCATAGCAAAACCAGAGAGTGAAAGGCTCCTCACCTCCGTGCGGCTACGGCCACCGCCGTGGCCACCTCGTTTCGCGGCCACCTCCCTCCGCTTACCACCTTTCTTCCTCTGTAACAGCCCCCCTCCACCGCTGAGCGCCGATCGGAGCCCACCGTCGCGCTCCGCCCTCGCCGCGGTCACCTCGGCCGCTACTCCTCAACCGTTCCTTCACCGCGCCGCTGCAGCGGCCGTTCTCCTTCAAACCGTGCGCGAGCCACCACCGCGGTCACCGCGCTCCGCCCTCCTCCCTCTGTGCGACGTGACTTCCTGCTCATGACCGCGAGCTCTTCCCCCTCCGTGAAGGCTCTCTCTCGTTTTCCTCCATGGTTGCCACAGCAGCCACCTCCCCCACTTGGCCTTCTCTCTCAGACCCCTTCACCTCTATTCAGTAAAGAACCCTAATCCCCAATCTGATCCAGAGTGTTTATTTGATGTGTGTGTTTGTTAAGTTTGTGTGTATTTAATTAGGATTTAGTTTTAATTATATGTTTAATTAGTTAATTACATGTTTAATAAGTTAAAACAGTACACGTATTTAAAATGACTAGGATAGAGGGTGTGCCACATCAGCTCCAGATGGCGGGGAGGACCATTTACAAAGAAAAAAAATTTAGAGGGATGAAATAATTAAAAAAAAAATTAGAGGGACCAAAAGCAAAATTCGCTAATTTTACCGGGACCAAAAACATGTTTAACCCTAATTTTTTTCATCTCCACTAAAATAACTGAGTTTTTTAGACAAATTCAGCTACTAGAGTAGAGAGAAAGTTAGATAAACACAGTCAGTTCAGGGATAGAAAGGGAAATTAAAACCTTAGTTAACATCATTATTATTTATTAACCACTACTATTATTAGTTATAGTGAGTAACGTAATGCTCATTGGCTTTGGAACATCATCACTCACCTCACCTCAGCTTTTCCCTTTCCAATTGGACTAATTATCCGAAAGCAAAGGAATCAAAACACTCCACAGGAATCCCCACATCGATCCCTCCCTCCCTGCAACTGCAACACCAAATCATTCATCATTTTCTGCACTCAACACAACCAGCCTCGCCCTCTCCCTTTCTTCTTTCTTCTCTACTCACTCACTTGAGTAGCCAATAGACCCCTATCAACACCTAAAAACACCAACATGCACATGCCCCTCACGTCATCTGTATCTCTTCCTCACAATCAACCTTTCCCTCAGTTTTAGGAATCACATCAATTTAAATCCACAAAAACAAAAACCCATTGTTATTGGAGTTCTGATAACATCCCCCACCCAACCTTCTTTCTCCCTATAATCTCTGATTTTCAAAAGTTCAAACGATGGAATCTTCACACCTCATCCTCAACTATCTGAAGAACTTCTTCTTCACACTTTCGCACAGCAAAAGCGACCAACTTTATTGAGAGAAACATCGACCCACCGCACACAACAATTCGAACCATTTCATGGAGATTCAGCAAAGCGTGAAGCTCACGGTCCACCACCGAAACATACACAAGAAATGGGCTTCACCAAAAGGTGCTAAAGAATCACCAGAGAAATTTTCAGAACCAATCAACACCACTCCGAGGCTGAAATGGAAGAAGCTCTTCTTCCACAAGTCATCCCAAAACATCATCGCTTCAAAACCCAACAAAACCCAAAACCCCCCTGAAGAGTTCCTCTGCCCCATTTCTGGTTCTCTAATGGCAGACCCTGTTATAGTCTCTTCAGGCCACTCCTTCGACCGAACCTCCGTCCAAGCCTGTAAAAATCTCAACTTTACCCCTCAACTCCCCGACGGCACAACCCCTGATTTCTCCACCGTAATCCCCAATCTTGCCCTCAAATCCGCCATTCTCAAATGGTCTCAAACCCAAGAACCCACCTCCATTACCACCCTCCCACCCAATCTCACCACTACAGAGAACCTCATTCGCACGCTAATGGCCTCAAAACCAACACCAAACCCAAAAGACCCACCTGTGAACCTGTTCAACCATGCAGAAACCGAAGTCCCTCTTCGACCAACGCACTTGTACTCAAGCTCTGAGGAATCCATAGCCACCGCCACGTCAGCATCAACCCCACCACTTCGACTCTCGACCCGACCCAGTTGCTGCTACTCTTCACCTTCCTCCTCTGAAATCGAACCATCAACCACACCCGAAGAAGAAGAAATCATGGCTAAACTGAGAAACCCTGAAGTATCAGTGATCGAAGAGGCGCTGGTTTCTCTCAGAAAGCTCACGAGAACGAGAGAGGAAACGAGGGTGCAGCTATGCACCCCTCGGATAATCTCTGCTCTGCGTTCCCTCGCTGTTTCTAAATACGACGCCGTTCAGGTGAACGCACTTGCCTCCGTGGTGAACCTTTCTCTGGAGAAGACGAATAAAGTGATGATCGTGCGGTCAGGGATCGTTCCACCGTTGATCGAAGTGTTGAAGTGCGGATCCTCTGAGGCGCAGGAACACGCTTCCGGTGCGCTCTTTAGTTTGGCACTCGACGACGATAACAAAACCGCCATTGGGGTTCTCGGTGCTCTGTCGCCGTTGCTTCACGCGCTCCGGTCCGAGAGTGAGCGAACTCGCCATGACTCGGCCTTGGCGCTTTACCATTTGTCTTTGGTAAGAAGTAACCGGGCCAAGATGGTTAAGCTCGGGTCGGTTCAGGTTCTCTTGGGCATGGTTAAGTCGGGTCATATGACGGGTCGGGTTCTTTTAATATTGGGCAATTTGGGTTCAGGGTCGGATGGGCGGGCTGTAATGTTGGATGCGGGTGCGGTGGAGTGTTTGGTTGAGTTGCTGAGTGGGAACGAGTTGGAGTCCGGGTCGACTCGGGAGAGTTGTGTTGCGGTTTTGTATGCACTGAGTCACGGCGGGTTGAGGTTCAAGGCGGTGGCGAAGGCGGCGGGGGTGGTGGAGGTGTTGCAAAAGGTGGAGAAGATGGGAAGTGAGAGGGCTAAAGAGAAGGTGAGAAGGATATTGGAGATGATGAGGGGCAAGGAGGTGGAGGAGGAGGATGTGGATTGGGAGGAGCTACTTGACTCGGGGTTGGGTTGTCGAACTCGGAGCCGACACGGTAGTGGGTTGGACGAGTCCACTGCTAACTCGGCCGAGTTTTGAGTACAGTTGAAATTTTCTCTTTTTTTTTACTGTAATTAATATTATTATTGGTTTTGTCTCAAGTTCACTTGGTTCTCTTGCTGTTTTGTTTTTTATTTTCCCATTGTTTTCTGATTTTTTGAAGTTGGATGGAAAATTGGAAAATGAAAATACTGTTTTTTTTTTTTTAAAAAAAAAATTGAACTTTTCTTTTGGTGGGTTTAGAGAGCTGAAGATAGCAATTGATTTTCAGCTGAAATGAGGGTGTGAGAATTAATTGTTGATTAGTTTTATGTAGCAGGGGAAATAAAGAAGGGTGATGCTATTGTTGATGGAATAAACAAAGAGAAAGTTGAAGATTTTTGGAGGTGAAAGTGCTGAGGAATTGTTGGTGTATATGCTCATGCTACCTCTTTATTCCTTCGTCTAGTACAGACGGTCATGTCCCCTTTTTGTGTTTTGCCTTTTCTTTTTCTTTTTCTTTCCTTTTGCATTCAGACTTTGGTATCTGAAGATAATTTAAGTTCACATTACACTCTCTTCTTTTTATTCCCAATTAGCTTATTTCATGTATAGGAAACATGGACAACTATTTCATGTGACCAAAATTGGTTCTTTGATCTTCATGTGTGGGCATAATTTACTGGGCTCTAAGTGTAATGTTACATAGCGGACTGTGTTGAAGCAAATGTAAATTTATGAAATTTTAGTGTTTTACAATCAATCTCTATGAAAGAAGAACAAATGTTGTTTTGACAACTGGACCTATAAAAGGATTTTCACGGGTATATGCCTCATTGATGTAAAGACCAAACTAGTGATATGCGAGGAAATCTAGTATGGTTCAGTTTCCCTAACAACAACGGCGTTGAAGAATTTTCCATCAAATCAGAGTTTGTATCAGGGCGACCAAAATTAATTACTCTATTAGAATTGCCAGTAATATTTGAGCAATATTAGGGGATGTTTGTATATAGTTTTTAAAAAACTGAAAACTGAAATTCCTGATTTACAGATACTTTAAAAATAATTGTTTTTAAGGTGTTACTATTTTTATTTTATTTTTGTGATGAAAAAAATACAAATAAATCTTTTTATTTATAAAAACAATTTTTAAAAATTAAAAAATAAAATTGAATTAAACACTCACAAAATTATGCTTTAAGAGTCACATGATTGGCAACTTGAATCGCCCTACCTTGATACACTTGTACTCTTACTCCTTTCCCACTTCATTTCCTTTCACTTGATATGTGTTCTACTTCCACTAGATCATTAGAACCTAGTATCAACTAGTAGTATTGTGTTGGTTTTAACAATATAGCGATTAATCTTTATATTTAACTATTTACAAAACAATGAAAAGGCTAATTCCTATAATTTCTCTTACTGAATGACATGAAATGGCAACTACTAGCTATGAAATTGAGCAGCAAGGGTTTTGAGCTTTCATTCAAAAGTTACTATATGTGGGAAATTGCAATAATGTCTTGGGCGTAAATGACTAGTAGCATGTTTGGATTATATTAAAATCACGTTATAAATATGGATCCAGTCCAACGATACAAACGGATAGTAGCATTGGACTAGATCCACATTTGTAACATGATTTTACATAAGTGTTTGTTTATTCATTTGCGAATTAGCTATTACCCAAGGTTAGACCTTTCATTATACCAAATTCATATTTGTTTAAGATTGACAACAACTTAAATTGAATAACAGGTGAGTAGACTTTATTTATTTTAGGCTCGGGTTGAAACCATAATTTAGATGACCAAATTAGTAATAAATTATAAACACTTTTCTAAAAAAATAGTTAATATTTAATACACAAAACGATAATTTTAGGCTCAATTTTATAGACTTCTATTTTTTTCCTTCAAACTATAATTAACACACTTTTGTACCTCATGTAACATGCTCAAATTTTCTTGCATTGGACAAACAAATCACACAGACTAAGGGTGGACGGACATAGTACTTTTTTTTTTGTCGAAAGCAACATTACAATTCTGTGCAATAATGTGTTGGGCCTAAACAAAATAGTCCGTCTTGCCTTTATATATATTTTTTCCAAATTAGCTATTGCTCAAAATTAGACCACTCATTTTGGACAAAAAAAAAAAACACAAGGACCACTGTAAGATTGCAAACGGCCCCAATATTGAGGAATATCTTATATTAATATAACTAGCCGTGTACCACAGCGTGTGATGTAATTTATTGATAATATAATATTTATTAATAAAGTATACATTAAAAATTAAAAAAGTAACAAAAATTATTAATTGATATCTAACGTATTATTTTATTGTATGCATAATTGATAACACATGTATCTCTTTAAAGAGTTTGAATATATAAAATGAACTTATTGAGTGAGTTGCTTCAAAGATGTTCAATAAAGAAAAATCAAAGGAGTAATCTGAAACTATTTAATATTGAATTGTAAAATTACGTATACATAAAAATTTAAAATGAGAAAATGTATTAAGATTATACATTTTACAATCACCTCATGTAAATGGAAGACCTTAAAGGTTGTGATGAAGTTAATGACTTCTATTAAATAAATATGAAGAATAATATAATAGGTAACTTTTGCAATAACTATGAAAAGACAACTAATAACTTCAAGGTTAAGCAAATGATAATCACAAAAGTAGAACTCAGACAAAAAAAACGCAAAGACAACTTAAATGAATCCATGGAAGAAAGACATGTAGAAGAGGAAGAAAAACTTACATTGATGCTAAGACTCATATATGCCCAATTTCAGAGTCACAGTATCATTGACCTTGTTGCATCAACAATGTAGCCAAACTAAAAAGAATTTTAACATTTAAAACAGTGAGATAAAAACAAAACTATTGAAGTTCCACATAAACATGGTTCAACATTGAAGTTCCACATCATTTTACTTAATAAGGGGCATGGTAGACTCATAGAATTAAAAAATTTTAATTAAACTCAAAATTAACACACCCTTAAATTAGTGGGCCAACACAGAGAAGAACATCAGCATAAACGGCTTATCGAGTATTAAGCGATTATTCCCATTCGGAGATGGCGACATGCGTAGAAAAAACAGTGAAGAAATTATGATAGAACATTGAAAAGTGGCGCTTAACAGTATAAGTAAAAAATAAAAAAGCTGAAATTACGTAGTTTATCATATATACCATCATCGCGGAAGTACATATCTTCGAAGAAGCGAAATCGGAGTTGTGAAAGAAATGTGCGACGAAAAGAGAGAAATGAGTAAAACGAAGTGACGGAGAAAGGGTTCGAATAGGGACAGAATAATAAGTTATTTCAAAATACACATAAAAACCTAAACCATACTTCCAACCTTACCTTCACCGAGGTATCACAAAGATGGTTGAAGAAGTGAAAAAGAAATCGAGCTTTCAATCACCGCCTCTCTACAGGTCGCACACCACAACCACCTCCCTGCAAGATGGAAATTTTTGACTCAGAAAAATAACAAAAACAAAGAGACAAAGAGAGAAGAGAGAACCCAACATCATGGCCAATCTCACAGATAGAGAGAAAAGAGCATACCTTCACAACAGAGTATGCAGATCTTCGAATGAGCGAAAGAATAGAGAAACGAAGAAGACGGTGTGAGAAAGAGTAAAAGGGGTAAAACAATGTGAGTGAGGGAAAATGGAGAATAGAGATGGAGAGAAGGGTGCTATCGCAAAAAAGAAAGGGAGATAAGGGAAGATCGGAGTTGAAGACGGAGATGAAGAACGGGAGGGGAAAAGACGAAAGAGAAATGAGGGAATAGATAAAAGGATAAAGATTTTATTTTGAAATTTGAAATAGTTTGTCTCATTAGTACTACACGATTTCTAATCAGGTCAAAATGTATGAGGGAATAGATAAAAGGATAAAGATTTTAATTTGAAATTTGAAATAGTTTTCTCATTAGTACTGCACGATTTCTAATCAGATCAAAATGTATTACTATTTTTGTATTACTATTTACAAAAATGTCATTAAAAAGAGCAGGAAAATGGGTAATCTCAGACTCAACTCCTTTATATATATATATATATATAAAGATGAATTTAATTGGTATACATTGTCAGTGTAAAAAAGTTTTACACAGACATCCAATTGTGTGATTATGTGTTCAGATTTTTATGATGTCATTGTTATTAAAAAAGTTTAATTGGCATACATGTGAAAGGAAAGAGAGAAATACATTGCTGACAATAAACGAATAACGGAATAAGGGATGTTTTACTTAACATAATTATTTGGTTGTCTCTTGAACTCACGAAACTTACAAACTTTTACATCACTTGATTTTGAAGTTGAACTACTCTTGCAAGATTCGTTTTATGTTCTCCTGAAGACAACTAAAACAACTTTTGTACCTCGTGTTAACATTCTCAAATTTTATCTTTTTGGGCAAATACTAAAAGTAGCATTGATACAGGTTCTTTTTTAAAACATGATTTTAGAGTAAATCGATTGAGCATCACAATTGTGTGCATATATAAGTATAACTGAGGCTTCGTCATTGGAGTTTGGACCAACAAGTCAACAACTGACATACACTTCAGGAAAACAAATAAACTACTTTTTTTTTCTAGGCCCTAATTACCCAACGTAATAATGCACCCAAGAAAAGATTTAAACGTGATATACCAGCCTTGACAAAAAAAAAAGTCATATACCAGCCCAAAATATTGTTTTCTACAGCGTCCATGTCAAATCTGAGAGAATAGGCCTATCAGAGTTCTCAACCCCATAATGACAAAAAAAAAGTTGTCAACCCCATATATTGAGACCCAAAATAAACGAATTAGAATCTCCCAGTAAAATGGGCCACTTTGCTTTTAAAATAAATACGTATAGTGATAATTGAATTGATATATTGAATATATCTAGTTCAAATTTGTGATTCACTTTACCAGAAAGAGAAAAAAAATACTTTATTTTGTAAAGCTGTAAACTCATAAATCACAATATCAACCAAGGGACAGTTGAAACGAATCCTAAACGAAAAATACACAACACAGCTAGATGTTAAAAAACTTTATATAAGTTTTCTCGGTAGAAGTAAGATCGGTCGACTCTTTAACCGGGTATATGCTCGGTCAAGGAATCTCCATGTATCTTTACTCTCCAAAAGGGAACTGAGGGCTGATTATCCCCTGTGTGCCTTTTTAAACTTCCATTTCCTTAACCGCCAAGCCTCCACCTCTCCTGCCCACTAAGTCCCCCCTAGTTAACTGCCTGTCAAAGAGTGGGAGGAATGCCAATATTGGGCCTACTCGGTCGGCCCAATTAGCAGAGGAGTACACGGCCCCTCAAGCCTAAGCCTACTCGTAGAGTAGTGCGAAAGGCTTAAAGAATTTAACTTAGAAAAATTTTCGCCTTTACAAAGTAATTGAAACTTTAAAGTAACTTTAGAAAATCTTCAACTTGATGTCTTTTGATAAGTTGTTCTAACTGGGTAACCACTGCTCCTGTATGAGTTAATAATATAGAGAATTTTTCGAGTCAATGCCTTTTTGTAGGTCAACGTATCCAAGTTACTATTGAGTTAGTAACTTCGAGAATTTTTTCCAGTTGTTGTCTTTTCGTAAGTCAACATTGTCGAGTTGCTAATGCTCTTTCTTGAGTTGGCAATTTAGAAAAAATCTTCAAGTCGATGTCTTTTCTTAGGTCGACAGTCTTCACGTCGATGCCCTTTCTTAGGTCGACTCACTGCAAGTCGATGCCCTTTCTTAGGTCGACGATGCAGAGTTATCAATGCTCTTTCTTGAATTGATAACTTAAACAATTTCATGTCGATGCCCTTTCTTAGGTCGACGTACTGCAAGTCGATGCCCTTTCTTAGGTCAACGATGCAGAGTTATCAATGCTCTTTCTTGAGTTGATAACTTAGATAATTCTTCAAGTCGATGCCCTTTCTTAGGTCGATATAATCTGCAAGTCGATGCCCTTTATTAGGTCGACAGTCTTCAAGTCGATGCCCTTTCTTAGGTCGACAATGCAGAGTTATCAATGCTCTTTCTTGAGTTGATAACTTAGATAATTCTTCAAGTCGATGCCCTTTCTTAGGTCGACGTAATCTGCCAGTCGATGCCCTTTCTTAGGTCGATAATGCAGAGTTATCAATGTTCTTTCTTGAGTTGATAACTTAGATAATTCTTCAAGTCGATGCCCTTTCTTAGGTCGACATAATCTGCAAGTCGATGCCCTTTATTAGGTCGACAGTCTTCAAGTCGATGCCTTTTATTAGGTCGACGTAATCTGCAAGTCGATGCCCTTTCTTAGGTCGACAATGCAGAGTTATCAATGCTCTTTCTTAAGTTGATAACTTAGATAATTCTTCAAGTCGATGCCCTTTCTTAGGTCGACGTAATCTGCCAGTCGATGCCCTTTCTTAGGTCGACAATGCAGAGTTATCAATGCTCTTTCTTGAGTTGATAACTTAGATAATTCTTCAACTCGATGCCCTTTCTTAGGTCGACAGTCTTCAAGTCGATGCTCTTTCTTAGGTCGACGTAATTTGCAAGTCGATGCCCTTTCTTAGGTCGACAATGCAGAGTTATCAATGCTCTTTCTTGAGTTGATAACTTAGATAATTCTTCAAGTCGATGCCCTTTCTTAGGTCGACGTAATCTGTCAGTCGATGCCCTTTCTTAGGTCGATAATGCAAAGTTATCAATGCTCTTTCTTGAGTTGATAACTTAGATAATTCTTCAAGTCGATGCCCTTTCTTAGGTCGACATAATCTGCAAGTCGATGCCCTTTATTAGGTCGACAGTCTTCAAGTCGATGCCTTTTATTAGGTCGACGTAATCTGCAAGTCGATCCCTTTCTTAGGTCGACAATGCAGAGTTATCAATGCTCTTTCTTGAGTTAATAACTTAGATAATTCTTCAAGTCGATGCCCTTTCTTAGGTCGACATAATCTGCAAGTCGATGCCCTTTATTAGGTCGACAGTCTTCAAGTCGATGCCTTTTATTAGGTCGACGGTCTTCAAGTCGATGCCTTTTATTAGGTCGACAGTCTTCAAGTCGATGTCTTTTCTTAGGTCGACAGTGTAGAGTTACCAATGCTCTTTATTGAGTTGGTAACTTAGAAAATCTTCAAGTCGATGCCTTTTATTAGGTCGACATTGCCGATAGCTTCTCTTTCTTCCATATTTCATTCTTCCTTATAAACTTGACGAAAGACAAGACTTTTAAACTTGGTTAATCCTCCAACATGCCAGCATATTGGTTGTGAGGGAGTTATTTGCCAACAAAAAGAAACCTATATTAGTAATTAAGATTAAAATAACAATTTTATTTAATGTCATCATATTGATATTCATATTCCCTAATAATTAATTAATTAAAAAAAATCATATTAAATAAATAATCAAAACTCAATTAATAGTTTCGTTCTTATGGAATGAAATTATAGAGACCTAATAACGCAATTGTAAGGATCAAAACTCAAATAATCGTAGCTTAGATTAAATTATTAAAATAAAACCACATTTATTTCCAGTTTAAGAATAATTTTAATCTAAAATAATATGTATCTAAAATAGTTTTGTTGGTACCAGTATCATCATGCATTATTAACTCAGTAAAAAACAACATAAAAATTGAAGACTTATATGCAACAGCTGTTGTATCTTGATCTTGCATGGCTCACTAATCAAACAGTATACACATAGAATCAGAGATTTAAATTTCATGACATACAAAAACATAAACAGGACACATAAGGAAGCCTCTGTACTAACCAATTCTACTCCTGAAATGCCATAACTCTGTTTTCTTGATTTACAGAGTTTGTTTTAAGGTGGGTTTGAATTTCAAGTCTACAAATTTTATTTTGTTTATAGAAAATTTACTCAAAAGTATTAGTTTAAAAGCAACAAACCTGACAAATACCATCTCCTTGTACCTGATGCTCCGCAAAGTAATATAACTGCAATCTATCCAGTAGCCTTTGATGATCAGAAGTTGCTTCATCAATTGAAGGAATTTCTCCATTAATTTTTGGAACGTGAGGAATTAGAATCATCTGACTCAATCTCCTCCCTATTTCATCATCAAGTGGATAATTGTCAATAAACTCTAAGGAGCATTCCCCTACTTCACAAGGACTACAATGAACTAGAAGGTTCTATATCATCAACTCCTTCATGGGTATAATCATGACCAGCGACAGTGACATATCCAACAGTGTCGAACTGCAACATGACACTCGTCTTGATCAACTCGGCTTCCTTAGTTGCCAATTCGCTCTCGATCTCCTCGCATTTGACGATGTTGGACTCGATCTCTCGCGTAATCTGAATATTAGCCTCGATTTCTTCGTTGATCTAGTCGAGCATTTCTCCGTCGTTGTCTATGCCGGGCAAATCATGGCGAACTAGTGTCATGGTGTGGATTATCTCCACTGCGCATGCCACTAGGACGACCGTTTCTTCGCTGCTGCGGACGAGCTCACGGCGGCGATGCAGACACGCTTTCCGCCAGCGAGGGGGAGTATCGCATGGCTTCATGGATCTTCTCTAGTTCCTTCACAGCAATAGTCGCGTCGAAGGCTTTGCCCACTGTGTTGGCCTTGTCGAACATGTAGGCTTCAAAATTGAAGTTGGGAATCGATTATTCAGCTTCTTGTTCGTCTTCTCCTTCATCTCTTCCGATGATAAAACACCTCTCTTGGTAGGAGAAAATCTCATCGTTTGTGATCGGGGAGACGTTTCACCGTCGCCCCACGGTGGGCGCTAAATGTTCTCGATAGAAGTAAGATCGGTCGACTCTTTAACCGGGTATATGCTCAGTCAAGGAATCTCCCTGTATCTTTACTCTCCAAATGGGAACTGAGGGTTGTATCTTTACTCTCCAAATGGGAACTGAGGGTTGATTATCCCCTGTGTGCCTTTTTAAACTTCCATTTCCTTAACCGCCAAGCCTCCACCTCTCCTGCCCACTAAGTCCCCCCTAGTTAACCGCCTGTCAAAGAGTGGGAGGAATGCCAATATTGGGCCTACTCGGTCGACCCAATTAGCATAGGAGTACAATAAGGAATAAGGATTTTTATTTTATGTTTATTCTATTGTGGAGAGGGGGAGGCAAAGTGTATTGGCCTGGACCCCCAAACCGCGTGCATTAAAAATTAAAATCAACTAATCACAAGATTTTTCGGCTTTTGTATAAAGATGTTTTCTTTTCGGTCGTAATAATAATAATCAATAAAAGATATAAAAAAAATCCTTAAACTGATAACAACCTTGTCCGTGGAGTCTGCAAAAGAAACCATGATACTAGGTCCCACGTTAACAATATGATGAGTTTATCCAGCCTGGTAGCACATTCATCATTTGACCATACACACAATCTGCTTAGATTTGCCTCTTCTACTACCGCGAATTCCAGTTCAAGTTTTTCTAACTTATGCGGTTGTGCCGAATTGAACAAATAGTCAAATAAAAAGCCATCAAGTCAAACCGAAATAATAACCTGACACCAGTTCATGATTATTAATCCCAAAATAAAGAAAAATACAAAATTGGGTAAATCAATTTACCCTGCATAATAACCTTTGTCTATCAATTTTCGTTTGAAGGACGATTTTCGATCATGGGGATTTTGAGTTTTACTTTTTAGATCCCTCACCACGCATATAAGAGAAAAATACAGAATTTTGGTACGGTGTATGCGGCGCCTATGGTAGTTGCTTTAAGAATACTACAACTGTATAATAGAATATGTGTATCCACATGCATTGGCCATGAAACCAGCTGTTTCCAAGCTACCAGAAGGGACAAAACTGAAGCTACTCAGAGGACAAGTGTATTTTCTAAATCAGAAGGCATCTCCTGCATTTTAATATTGTCCTGGCAAATTCTCTTCCCTAATTATTTTTTTCAACATTATTTAAAGCACAGACAGGAACTTGATTATGCATCGCTCACATAATAGTTTATTTCAAGCTCAAATTTAACTACACTTGTTATTGCATTTCCAAAAATTGCGTACTTCCATGACAAATCTATCCATTATATCAATCAATAAACTACTAATTCAGCTCACTAAAATCAACACAAACACTAGCTTATAAGATCCTGAAAAGAGGATATGATAAAAATTGAGGGCTTTTATTACATTTTACAATATTATTACACTCGAAAACGAGACTCATCTATTCCGTGAACAAGAGGGACAGTAACAAAATGCCAATGCCCTGTACCAGTTCACAGAGAGTAAACTTAAACTTCGTATGTATATAACTGAGCTCAAAAACATCAAATTCATGCACAGACAGAGGTATAATTATAAATCTTACTATCAGATTCTGATAAGAAAAGGAGGAAGGGGAAGTGAAAAAGGGAAAATAAAGAAACAAAGAATTAAAAGTTTTACTTTTTAACCCAAAAAGCAAAACCAAAATCACAATCCTCAAATCACATCAATTAATCTGATCACACCTGCGTCTGATCTCTCCTTTCCTCCCAGTCTGCACATTCAAAAGGCTAAGCTTCTGCATTGCCCGAGCAAACACCTGAAAGAACCTGCCCTGATCCGCTGCAAATTTCTCCACAAAGGGTTTTGTTGCAGGGTCACTGTACAACCCATGATCAGATTTCAACAACCCTAACCCCTTCGGAAGGTTCTGGAAGTAAACATTGTCGAACTTGTTAGGGGTCATGATATCATTGAAAACAGACAAAGTTGGATTCTTTTTGTAATCAGCACAAGCACTCTGCAACCCCTGAGCAAAACGAGGGTTATACTGAGAACCAGCACTGTTGTTGTAAATATCGGAGGTGAATTCAGAACAATGGGAGAACCCAACAGTGTGAGCGCCACTGAGAGCGACCATTTCCTCCACAGTGAAGCCTCGTTTGGTGAAGATTTCAACGATTTGGGACATGGGCATGGAGGGTCTAGGGAGGTGGCCCTCGACATCGGAGGCGCGTGAAAATCGGCCGTCGCGGCGGCCGAGGAAGACAGGGTAATGGGGGCCGCCAAGCATGATGAGGAGGTCACGGGTGGCGGCGGCGAGGATGTCGGCGCAAGAGACGGTGTTGGGACAGGCGAGTTCGAGGGCGGTTTTGGCGCGTACGACGAGGTCGAAGGCGTCGCCGGGGAGGGAGAGGTTGATGTCGGCGTCGCGTTCGGCTTTGTTGAAAGAGGTAGAGGAGAGGAGGATGGAGGCGTCGCAGCCGTTGGGGAGGAGGCAGTCGTGGAGGAAGAGGCGGAGAGTGGCGGGGCCGGTGGTGGGGCTGTTGATCTGTTTGTTGGTGACGGTGTCTTGGATGATCTGGTTGAACTGTGGGCAGGTTTGGTGGTAGTAGTCCAAGGTGAGTCTGGCGAGTGAGGGTGTGATGTTAATGAACAACGACAATGACAATGTCAATGTGGTGAGGAAGAGGAAGAGAGTGTTGGATGATGTTGCCATTGTCGTCGTTGTGAGAGTCGGAGGGAGTGAAGGAAGGATTGCGAGTGAGGAGTGAGGAGAGTGAAGCTAAAAGGAGAAGAGGGGTTTTGTTGAAAGGGATGAGAGAGGACACGCGGCGGAATCTGGTGCATGGATCACGGGATGTGTGCTTAAGGAGTTAGAGTGGGGACAGGGAGAGAGTATAGGGATATGGGCTGGCACGTTGCTGAAAATGGATTGGCAGCATCAAACGGTAGGGAACAGACAATGGATCATCGACCGACGCGTATTGTAAAAATTACTATCAGTAAAAATCACTTTAATTAATTACTATTTTTCTTTTCTTTTTTCGGGTACAAAACGAGTTTAAGGCTGGACATGAGTAGTGTAGGAATCATATACATCTAGGGAGGGAGACAAAGGTTGAGAAGGGAGATTCCTCCTTTTCTTTTTATTTATTCTTTTGTAAAAAATAGATTAAGAAATATAATTAATAATTTATTGATTATTTCTTCTTATTTATATTTATATTTATATAGTAGTTTAAACCTCAGTTTTAAAAATAGTAGATAATTAAATAGATATAATAATAATAAATATAATTTAAAACTTCTAAAGTGAATAAATTAAAAAAATATAGACTGGATTATGTAAAATGATAGGGAAAAAAAGATAAGTGTAAAATTAATGTAAATATTTTAGGTGTTAGAGTGGGATTATTTCAAGTTAACCAATGGTCTCGAGTTTAAGTCATGGATATGCAGTTGTGTTAAATACTCAGAGAGAGATCTTTGTTGTTCATGGAGGTCTTACCCATCTCGAACAACATTGTATCTCGTAGAACATACTTATGATTTTGCACAAAAAAAATCGTACATTTAGAATTTGAATATATGCTTGTCTGGTATCCAAATACACATACATGTACATAATTAATTAAGGAATATAATCCATTGACATCACAATTTTGGGATGTGGGATGTATAGGGAAGAAAAAAATAAAAAAAATAGATATAAAAAAAGAAACTAAAAGATGTAATAATAATTAATGTGAAAGAAAAGTAATCTTTATATTATATATATATATATATAAAGAAGTTGAGTCTGAGATTACCCATTTTTCCGCTCTTTTTAATGGCATTTTGGTAAATAGTTTTAAAACCTTCATTGAGAATCATACTAAATAACAATACGTTTTGATCTGATTAGAAATCATGCAATATATTAATGAGACAAGCTATTTCAAATTTCAAATTAAAAGCTTTCTCCTTTTATCTCTTCCCTCGTTTCTCTTTCATCTTTTCCCCTCCCCCTTAATTTCCGATCTTCCCCTATCTCCCTTTCTTTTTTGCGATAGCACCTTTCTCTCCATCTCAATTCTCCATTTTCCCTCACTCACATTGTTTTCCCCCTTTTACTCTTTCTCACACCGTCTTCTTCATTTCTCCATTCTTCTGCTGATTCAAAGATCTGCATACCATGACGTGAAGGTATGCTCTTTTCTCTCTATCTGTGAGATTGGCCATGATGATGGGTTCTCTCTTCTCTCTTTGTCTCTTCGTTTTTGTTATTTTACTAAGTCTAAAATTTCCATGGTTGTTGTGTGCGGCCTGTAGAGAGGCGGTGATTGAAAGCTCGATTTCTTTTTCACTTTTTCAGCCATCTCTGTGATACCTCAGTGAAGGTAAAGTTGGAAGTATGGTTTAGGTTTTTATGTGTATTTTGAAATAACTTCTCTTATTCTATCCCCATTCGAACCCTTTCTCTGTCACATCAATATTAAAGTCTTTGAGAAGGGGCATATTATGAAAGTATCTGTCACTAATCCACTTATATTTTTGTATGTTATTATTAGAATTCACAAAGATAGAAGACTGAAATTCATTCTGTTGTGTTATTAATTGAATAGAGAAGCTGGTCTTATATACAAGAGAGGGAAAAAGGAAAAAAATTGAATAGAACAGAAAAACTGAATATGACAGAATTACAGTTTTCTGTTTTACAAGATAAAACTTGTATCCTGTGCGATGTGGGACTATCAAGCTCCCTGCTGCTTCTGTTTCTCTTCCAATACTCCCTGCTGCTTCTGTTTCTCTTCCAATACCCCCCCACAAGCTGGGGGGTGGAAAATATTCAACACCCCAAGCTTGGAAAGAAGATAAGAGAAGGTCTTTGGCAACAAAGCCTTGGTGAAAAAATCTGCTAACTGCTCTGAAGAGGAAACGGGAAGAAGGCTGAGTAACCCAGACTGAACTTTATCACGAACTACATGACAATCAATTTCCAGGTGTTTTGTCCGTTCATGGAAAACGGGATTATGAGCAATATGAATAGCACTTTGATTGTCACAAAAGAGAACCGGAGACTTGGAGCAAGAGATATGAGATCTTGTAGCAGAAATTGGAGCCACTGTAACTCACAACTTGCAGCTGCAAGAGCCCTGTATTCAGCCTCTGCTGAAGACCGAGCAACAGTAGTCTGCTTCTTTGAACGCCAACTAATGAGAGAGTCTCCAATGAAGAAACAGTACCCAGATATGGACCACCTAGTATCAATGCAACCAGCCCAATCAGCATCCGAGAAGCCCTTTATCTGGAGGAAAGAATTACGTGGGAAGAACAAACCAAGACCCGGGTCTTTCTTCAAATAGCGCAGTATTCTCATGGCTGTTTTATGGTGAACTTGTGTGGGTTGAGCCATGAATTGGCTAATCTGCTGTGTAGCAAAAGCTATATCTGGTCTAGTGGATGTAAGATAGAGACCTACCAACCTTCTATAGGAGGAAACATCTGAAAATGAAGAACCAGAATCCTGATGAAGTCTGATTGCTGGATCTAGAGGAGTGTTAGCTGGCTTACATTCAAGTAGAGAAGCATCATGTAACAATTCTAGGCAATACTTGCGTTGGGAAAGTGAAATCCCAAGAGAGGATTGAGCAACTTCAAAACCAAGAAAGTATTTGAGAGTTCCCAAATCCTTTATACCAAAAGCCTGCTGTAATTCCTTCTTGACATAAGAGAATTCAGATAGAGTGTTTCCAAAAATTAAAACATCATCCACATAAACTAGCAAACCAGTGAAAGATGAGCCAGAAAATTTCAGAAATAGAGAGTGATCAGCTGTAGCTTGATGGTAACCCAGGTTAATGAGGAAATGGGAGAGTTTATCATACCATTGGCGACTTGCTTGCTTGAGGCCATAGAGGGACTTGATAAGCTTGCAAGCTTTGGTGGATGAGTTAACAGACATCCCTTGAGGAATGCACATGTAGATGTCTTCCTTGAGGTCACCATGTAAGAAGGCATTATTTACATCAAGTTGATGTAAATGCCAATTATGTTGGGCAGCTAAAGCAAGAACAACTCGAATTGTGGTGATTTTGGCAACAGGAGAAAAGGTATCTAGATAGTCCAGTCCTTCAATCTGAGTATACCCCTTAGCAACTAATCTTGCTTTATATCTCTCAATGGAGCCATCAGCCTTCCTTTTTATTTTATACACCCACTTACTGCCTATGGGAATGACCCCTAGGGGTAAATCCACAAGTGACCAAGTTCCATTGATTTCAAGAACTTTGATTTCTGCATTCATGGCTTCTTTCCAACAGTCAAATTTGCTAGCTTCTGCATAGGATGTAGGTTCTTTTTCTTGATCAAGGGCTAGGCTGTATGCAGCATGTGAAGGTGATAAATGATCAAAGGAAGTATAAGAAGAGAGAGGGTAAGATTTACCTTATTGATTCACCTGAGATGAAGTATTTGAATTGCATTGATAATCTTGCAGGTAAGAGGGAGGCCTTGTTATTCTGGTAGATTTTCTGTTTGTAGGGATTTGAGATAAAACTTGTGAATCTGGGCAGATAGGTAGGGATGCAGGTGCTGACCCTGCTGCTTCTGTTTGAGGTGAATTAGGTAGTTGTATAGGAAATGAATAAGTAGCTTCTGTTTGAGGTGAATTAGGTAGTGGTATAGAAAATGAATTAGTAGCTTCTGTTTGAGGTGAGGTATATGGAGTGAATGGCAAATGATTGGTGAAAACAGGATCTGGAATGTAAGAGGGGGTTGACTCATCAGCATTGCATATGGCATTATTGGACCAAGGGAAAATAAACTCTTCAAATTGAACATTTTTGGATACAACTAATTGACTTTTATGAAGATCAAATACAAGATATCCCTTGGTTCCTGATTTATAACCCAAAAAGACACATTTGTGACTTCTAAGATCAAATTTTGATCGGTTAGATGTAAGGGTAGATATATAACACAAACAGCCAAAGACTCTAAGATAGGACAGTTCTGGTTTGTGACAATATAGCATCTCATAGGGAGACTTAGAACTTAATAGAGGTGTGGGAATTCTATTTATCAAATGTACAGCATGTGCTGCAGCCTGTCCCCAAAAATATTTGGGAAGATGAGCTTGAAACAGTAGGGCTCTGGCTATATTTAGAATATGTTGATGTCTTCTCTCTACTCTCCCATTCTGTTGGGGAGTTTCCACACAAGATCTTTGATGGATTATACCCTTTTCTTGATAAAAGGAATTGAGTAAAAACTCTCTGCCATTGTCTGACCTTATAGCTTTTATGGTAATGTTAAATTGGTTTTCAATCATGTGAACAAAATTTTTAACATGATGTTGAGTCTCAGATTTACTTTTTAAGAAAATTATCCATATGTATCTACTGTAATCATCCAAAATAGTGAGAAAATACTTATGCTTATGTATAGTACTTACTCTATAAGGACCCCAAATATCCATGTGGATTAAATCAAAAGGCCTGCTGGCATTGTGAGTACTAACAGAAAAAGGAAGTTTTCTTTGTTTTGCAAAGTGACAAATGTCACACACACGTCTTTTATTTGAACCAAGTAGAGAGGGATACAAGCCAATCAGAATATCCATTCTAGAAGTAGAAATGTGCCCTAATCTATAATGCCATAAAGCTGAACTGGGAAAAGAATGTAGTGCTGCTGTTACATTGCTAATTTGATGGTTTTTGACAGTTGAGAAATCCTTTGGAACAAGAATATGATACAATCCATCTACCATCTCAGCTGAACCAATCATCCTCAAATTGTTCAAGTCCTGTATAAGGCAAAAATTTGGTAAGAAAATCAAGGTACAGTTAAGGGAAGAAATGAGCTTGGATACTGAAATGAGATTAATTGAAAAATTAAGCAAGTACAGGACTTGTGTAAGATGCAGATTTTGGGCAATCTTTACTGTACCAACATGTGTAGCAAAGGTACTGTTACCATTAGGTAATTTCACTAAAATGGATTTATTTGTGAGGGGTTCAATGGTTGTAAACAAGTTCTGGTCAGAGCAAATGTGATCTGTTGCTCCAGAGTCAAGAATCCATGTGGTTGTTGCTGTCTTATTTATGGCAAAAGCAAAGGTATTACCTGGATGGGAAAGATGTTGGTTATTAGTGGTGATGTTTGAGGTTGTGATTGCTGCTACTTGACTGGATGCAGAGCTAGTGCCACCTGAAGATTGAATCAAAGCCATGACTGCTTTACATTGCTCTCCTGTCAATGAAAATTGATGTTGTGATTCTTCATTCTTTTCAACAATTTCTTCATATTCAGAATTCTCTCCAATCATGTTATTTGCAGATGCTGTGTTAAAATTCTTCCCACGAAAACCTGCTGGGTATCCATGTTTCTTGTAACACACTTCAACAGTGTGACCATTCTTCCCACAATAACTACAAATCTTGAAGCTACCTCGACCACCATATCCACCTCTGCCTCTTCCAAAGGGTTTCTTTCCATCTATTGCATTAACAAAGATCTATGAATCTTCATTGTTTGAGGAATTAGCAGATAAAATTCTTCTTTCTTGCTGTACAACTAAAGAAAAAGCTTTGTCTATGTCTGGAAAGGGATCCATCATGAGTATTTGTGTTCTAACTGCCTCAAATTCTTCATTCATCCCACTCAAAAAATTCATTATGCAATCCTCCTGTCTATACTCTTTTCCTTCTCTAGTGGATACACAAACACATTTAACTGGACATGCACAATCATGAAAGGGTCTAAAATTTTCAAGTTCATCCCACAAAGATGTGAGTTCTGTCAAGTATTGAGTTACTGTACTTCCACCTTGCTTTAACATCATCAATTCTTGTTGAAGATTAAAAATTCTTACCCTGTCAGCTTGTGAAAATCTTTTTTTTAACAGGTTCCATGCAGCAGCAACATTTTCAAGACATTCAATACTTTTGGCAATTGTAGGTTCTACCGAATTAAAAATCCAAGCAAGAACAAGAATGTTACACCTTTCCCAGGCATCAAAACTGGGATCAAAATCAGAAGATGGCATTGGAAGGCTTCCATTAACAAATTTCAATTTATTTTTGGAGATAAGAATCCTTTTCATTGCTCGTGCCCAACTGTGGTAATTTTTCTCTCTAAGTAATGAAGAAACAAGAGAAGCGGAAGCATTTTCACCTGGATGAATGTAGTATATGCTGAGGGGATCAAGTGCAGGGTTCTGAATAAGAGGAGTGCCAGCACCATTGTTGACACCACTATTGCTTGAACTTCCTCTGTTAACCATGACTGCAGAAATTCACGGGGCTCTTGAAATCCAAGAGCTTTGATACCATATTAGAATTCACAAAGATAGAAGACTGAAATTCATTCTGTTGTGTTATTAATTGAATAGAGAAGCTGGTCTTATATACAAGAGAGGGAAAAGGGAAAAAAACTGAATAGAACAGAAAAACTGAATATAACAGAATTACAGTTTTCTGTTTTACAAGATAAAACTTGTATCCTGTGCGATGTGGGACTATCAAGCTCCCTGCTGCTTCTGTTTCTCTTCCAATACTCCCTGCTGCTTCTGTTTCTCTTCCAATTGTTATATTATTAGACTAAAGATGTTAATGGTCAACTCCCTCTTAGTGTTTTAACCCTGTCCTCATCTCAATGTGATGAAATAGACAATTGGGTGAAACATGCAAGTTTTCATGTGTAATCACCTTCCAATCAATTACTTTCTGTACATCCAATAATTTGTACGGTTTGTATCTTTCGTTGTCTTCTTTGTAGTTATATTGTTTTTTTTTAAAATGTAGTTTTAATTGTAATTACTTTAGTAGTCCTGTTGTATTCTCGCATTTTTTTACTGTTAAAGTTCTTTTTAGTTTGGTTGGATTGCTTTTGAGCTTTCTGTTTTGCTGTCAAATCATTACATGTTTATGTGGAATTTCAATAGATCTCACTCCTTTAAATGTTAAAATTCTTTTTAGTTTGGCTAGATTGTTGATGCAACAAGGTCACTCATATTGTGACACTGAAATTGGGCATATATAAGTTTTAGCATCAACTTAAGTTTTTCTTCCTCTTCTGCATGTCTTTCTTCCATGTATTCATTTCCATTATCTTTGCATTTTTTTGTCTGAGTTCTACTTTTGTGATTATCATTTGTTAACCTTGAAGTTATTAGTGTTTGCTTAACATTCCGCTTACCGGCCAACCAACCTTCTGTTTATTGGTAATAGTGTTTGCTCTAAATATTAGTTGTAGAACATTAGTTTAGTGTTGCTTACTACTGCTTTTATCTTTCATTCATGGATCAGTGGTTATATTTCCAATATTAATCTCATAGCCATATTAATGTATTTGATGAGGGACATATTCTGAGATTATTTGTCACTAATATCCTCTCATATTTTTTTATGCTATATTCTAATAGACTAAAGATGTTAATGGTCAATTCCCTATTAGTGCTTTAACCACTGTCCCCCATCTCAATGTCATGATAGACAATTGGGTGCAATTTGATGTAGAAATTTGGGAAAATTTGAAAAAAAAAAGTTTTATATATGAAAAGAAACTTGGTGGAAGGAATGATTGGAATTGTTCACTAGAGAGGTCTTTTGCTAAAAACGGGTTGGGGAAAGAAGTTAAAATATAGGTTTTATGATTATCCACTTTAAAAAAGTTAATTTATTATCCTTCTAAATATAAATATTATATACAAAAAAGTATTTGAGAAATTATGATACTAAGTAATGAATATCCATTTGTATAATTTATTCTTATAATACTTATTTTTAAAAAGATAATTTTTGGGATGCATTTTTAAAACCAAAAAATATATGAATCATTCACCCTAATATGAATTTATCTATTTCAATTGTAGTTTATAAAGATGTCTTTCAAAATTTAACTAGGTTACTTAATTTCATAGTTATTGCAAAAGTTAACTATTATATTATTCATCATATTTATTTAATAGAAGTCATTAACTTCATCACAACCTTTCAAGTCTTCCATTAATTTCATTTAACAATTCATGAAAAGATCTAACCATTATGATTCACCCATCTCACTCTCATATTAAAAAAAAGAAGAAGCTCTTTCACTTGATTTTTTTTTTTTATGTGAGTGTAAATGACGAGTTGACCACTTTAATGCTTGTATTGCACCCATCCTCATTAATATATTTATACTCCCTCCGTTTCTTTTTATCTGTCGTTTAAGGTTTTTACACAAGAATTAAGGAATGCAATAACGGTGTCTTTTTAACTTTTATTTTCCAAATATGTCCTTTCTCTTTCTCTCTTTAATGCATTTAATATCTCTCTTTTTTCAATGAAATGAATTCTTTTTTCAATTTTATTTTACCACTATACCATAATTTTTTTGTTAGAAACATAAAGAATACATTTATCAAGACTTTGAACTTGTAGAACATTTATGATATAGTTTTATAATAAATATTTAAAATAAAAAGAATTAGATTAAGAAAGGGGTAAAATTGGAAAAATAGCATTTATTATTGCCTTGGTATCTGAAAACGACACTTATTTAAAAATAAATTTGAGATCCTAAAACGACAAATAAAAAGAAATGGAGGGAATAGGTAATTACCCATATCCTCATACTTATTTAGTGAATATTTAACTAATTACCCATTAGGCATGGTCCAATTACCACTCTTACTATTTTCATCCCCATCCTCAAATATGTTTCAAGTGGTTTTTTTATCTTTTCTTTTTTCCATTTTCATAAGGGGAAAACCTTTGTACTTAGGGTCCTACATAGGCCCATTGAGATCCTTGAATGAAAAAGGAAAAATCACCCTAATAACATATTGCATTTTTAATCAATACTTTATAATTGATTTTTCATAATTAATGTCAGTGATATAATAACCTTCATGTTGTACTAGTTTATGAAAAAAAGAAAACATATTATTGGTACTCGAGTGCAAGATAAAAATTTGGGTATGAGTATAAAGGTATTCAACACGTAAGGATATGGGCATTAAAGTTACATCTTTAAAATATATTAATAATTGAAAAAAATAAAATAAATAATTTTAAAAATTTCAATCGTAAAAATATCAAAAATCATTTAATTTCCATGAGATTATTTTAATGGGAAGTTATAAATACCTCATTATGTCTAATATTAATTGAAAAAAATGGATATTTAGATAATAAATTAAAGAAAATAAATATCTATTCTAATTGAATAATCAATTAAAATGATCAATTTGGTTTTATATAAAAAATTTTCTGTGTATAATAAATTCACTTAGATTTAAATCTAACACCTCACTACTAGGCTCGCCTAATGGTTATTTAATATAAAAGATTTAAAAAAAACAACAACACAAGTTACAAGATACAGAAAAACATGTAATTGTAGAAAGAAAATATAAAAAATAAAGTCATCTCATTTAAAAAATGTGAATTCAAATTTATTATAAAAAGGTAAATAAAAGTATTTAATATTTTAAGTAATTAAAAAACATCTAACAAAGAATATTAAATGTTCCATACCTATTTTTTTAACAACACTTGTAACATCCCGTAAATTAGGAACTTTAATAATTCATTAGGTTACAAACATATAATTATGTGTTAGTAATTAAGGAAAGGTAAGTTGAGGGATTAGGGGGTTAAAACTTAGCTATAAAACCAAGTTTTAGGATTTTGTCTAAGTAAAATTAGTGAGTTTGGGTTGCTGGTAATCGATTACAGAGAGTTTGTAATCGATTACCAGAGAGCAGTATTTGTGGTAATCGATTACTTACAGTCTGTAAACGATTACCCGAGAGCTGAATTTTTTGGTAATCGATTACCAGATTGTCAGAAAGGATTTTTAGTGTTAATTTCACTGCTGGTAATCGATTACAATGGGTCTGTAATCGATTACCATAAGTTAAATAACTTAAAATCTGCAACTTAAAACATAACTCATTCATTTGCTTTCTTCTCCCTTTTCAACCTAGAGAGAGAACCCTAGAGAGAGGAATTTCAAACTGACGCTTTAGAAGAGATTTGGGGCTAGAAATCATCAAGAGGATCATCTTTAATCATCTTTTCCTCCTTGAAATTGCAAGAATTGTGAGTACAACTCACTCTTTATATTAGGTTTTCATGTGGATCTTGTGCATGCTCCCACCTCTCCTCTTCCCTTTCTCAATTTTCGTTATTTATGAATTGTATTGGTGTATTCATGTTGTTTGAAGTGATTATCAATAGATTGAATATATGAGTGTAGAATCGGGCGTCGAAATCCTTAGTTTCGAAGTTTTTGAAACTATCGAAACTATCGAAACTATCGAATTCCCTCGATTGTAACTCATATTGTTCTTCGAATCGGTTATAGTTCTTCGTTTAATGCTATTTCATAGATTGATATGATTGTTTTAGAGTTTGAATTGAAAATGTGGGATCGTTATTCGTAGAGTCGAAACTACCAAGAATTACGAAACTGTCGATATGCTCAATGTATGAACCCAACCCCTTGATCTCCCTTTCTATTTAGTTATTTTGAATGATTTAGTAACGTTTGCTTAAGATTGGGTGATTGGTATTAAGTTTCGCATTGAAAACTTTAGAATGACATTTATTAATTCATTGAGATTATGTGCATTTGAGTAATATAAGCCGGTTTCGACCGTGAGTTAATTTAAGCCGGCCTTTGCGCTGTGAGTTAAAAAAATTATGTAATTAAGTAAAACATGACTTCGGTCCAGTTTGGGTTGGATTCGTCCCCGGGAAAGCCGGTTCCCGTAGTGTGAGCTCAGGTCTAACTCTAGAAAGTGATAAGATCGTTCCTGCTGGGCACAGCAGTGAGTGCATCATGAGCATCATAACTTGCATTGCTCAGCAAATCATATTAATTGAATTACTTATTGCTTCTAGTTTGTTTTTGACTATTGGTAATCATGTTTTATGTATTTGGATTCATGAATGTGTAAGATATGAAGTTGGTTGAATTGTTAAGTTGTCATTGATATCTGCTCCCTGCATTCATGCATGTGGTTGTATTCACTGGGATTATTATCTCACCCCACGTTTCGAGGATATATTTTAGTGGTGCAGGTACCTCCGGTGAGGTTGAGGCAATTAAGGTGAGGGTGGAGCTGAGTCTTATTTCAGCTGGAAGATTAGTTTAATAGGAATAGTTCATGGAGTATATGTATTTGTTTAATTGGCTATTCGCTGAAGTGTATTAATGTGAATTGTATAAGTGTAATTATCTCTGAGTTGGCCACTGAGGCCTAGTTTTAATGTTCTGATATGCATGATACTGAATTGTACTGGTTTTTGCTGAGTTTCAGGTTGACCTTGAAAATTGGTAACATCCAGTTTTAGGGGAGACTCTGTCGAACTTCCATTATGAGTTCATTGAATCACACTCCTTCAAGTGTGGATTCTTCCCTAAGTTTAAGCAAGATTTGTTTTGATTTAGGGATCTTATTGTTTGTATTTTAATGGCTTAAGCTAATCGTTGGGGAGTTTAAGCGTATGTATGTCGATATCGAAAATTTAACGAAATAATTTCAAGTAATTCAGAGATAGTGTCTCCAACGGGCATTATTTCTGAGGACAGAAATTAGGGCGTTACAACACTAATTAATACAAGTTATAAGGATTTACTAATAAATATACTAGGGTTATCTTTGGGAATTTTAAAAATCATGTAGTGGATTAATTGTGGTTACTAATTGATTTGAAATATGATGTCAAGAGAAAAAGTTAAAAAAATGCTATTCTAATTATTTGAAGTTTTGAAATGAAATATTGTTTTTATAGTGTGTTTTACATGTCATTTCAATTAGTTAAAAGTTGAACAATTTTAATCATGTTTAGTAAAGTAATATTTTTTGACTAATTATTAACTTTTTTGAAATGTTACTCCTAATAATGTTTCAATATTTCAGCTATTAGCTTAAATTGCTTTTTATTTTTTATCTTTATATTTTTTATAATTACTAAATTCAAAATTCTAGCTCAATAATTAATTTTTTTTAGTAAACCCCGTATCAGTACTCGACTTTTTTTAGCGTCATGCACTTTAGTCATTGAGATTTCAAAACGTCTCCATTAATCCCTGACATTTATCTCCGTCATTCACTATAGTCCAAAATGGTTGACGATGTTAAATTAGTGCTAACGTGTCACGTTAAGTGACACTTTGGATTCAAATTAGTCCATGTAATTTTAAGAATCATTCACTTTAGTACCTAAAATGGTCTTGTGTATGGAATGACAAGTTCTTAGCAACATTATGGAGATAAGAAAGTTCTCACTCTTATTAATTGTATCCAACCTATATTTCTATTAGATTTAATTAGTTATAACCATTTTTTCTCTTCATAAATAGTTAATATTTTCTAATGATGTTTCATACTTAACAAAATGAATTCTCAAGTATTATCTTCTTTGTAATTAAATGCGAACGTAGAAATGTTTAGTTCTAAGTTGGTTATGAATCAATAATCCTTGACAACTAGTTGACATTGTATGTACCAAATCCAATGCTTTAAGTGATATATATGCTCATCTAGAAAACGAAGTTATATAATTTCTATATCTATCAATAAGCAACAAATTTATCACCGAAACAACTTAAAGATGGTAAAACATAGCTCTAGTTCCTTTTCTCTAAGAGATATAGAGCTATGTTTTACATTTGTAAAACATACAGCTAGTTGGATTTAGTACAGACGGTGTCAACTAGTTGCCAAGGATTATTGCTAAATAATCAACTTAGAACTAAACATTTCAACATTCATATTTAATCACAAAGAAGATAAAACAAGTGAGAATTCAATTTGTTCAGTATGGAACATCATTATAAAATATTGACAATTTATAAAGGATCGGAAAAAATGGTTATGAAATAGTTAGATCTAATAAAAATATAGGTTAGATACAATTAATAAGAGTCGGAACTTTCTATTCTCCATAATGAACCTAAAAACTTGTCATTACTTACACAAGACCATTTTAGGGATTAAAGTGAGTGATTCTTAAAATTACATGGACTAATTTGAATCCAAAGTGTCACTTAACGTGACACGTCAGCACTAATTTAACGTCGTCAACCATTTTAGACTAAAGTGAATGACGGAGATAAATGTCAGGGATTAACGAAGACGTTTTGAAATCTCAGGGACTAAAGTGCATGACGCTAAAAAAGTCGAGGACTGATACGGGAGTTTACTCTTAATTTTTTTATTCCCTTTGTGTCACTCACGCCTGTCCTTTTGCGCAGACCGTGCTTTTCAATGCACATGTGACCACCTCGATTAGGGTAACTTTAACGGGGTTGCTTATTGAGCATTTTCTCAATAAGCAGCGATGCTTTATGAGAATTCAGAGATAGATCGCTGAGACACCCAGGTGCTTCATGGGCACTAGTTCTCAACTGAGCATCGATGCTTTAATTTTTTTCTTGTTTTATCTTTCCCGTGGGTTTAAACCCCTAGTAAAATTTTTTATTTTTTATTTAGCTTTTCCGGGGGTTTAAACCCCCAGGTATTTTTTTATGTTTTTTATTTGACATTTCCGGGGGTTCCAACCCCAGGAAATCTCTTTTTTTTTTTGTAAAATGAATTTACCAGACCGTCGGAAAAACAATTTTTTAAAAAACTTAATTTTTTTATTATTTATTAATATTATTTTATTTTTTTATTAATTAGAATATTTATAAACAAAAATGAGTGATGTGTGTATTGGTGGGACCCATTTAATATTTGTGCATAGTAAAAAAGTGAGGTGCTGAGTTAGAGAAGAAATGTGCTTAATAAGAACCTGTTGATGTGTATTGGTGGGACGCATTTAAGATATGTGAATAGTGAAAAAATGGAATGCTAGGATAAAGATGCCCTTATATGCCTAACAAGAAGCTTGACAGTAAACGACAAGCTCTAGCTAGCCCTTAATAAAGTCATTTTGTTTTTTCATCTTTTAGTAATATTTTCTTTTTAAATATGTTTTTAGTCCTTATAAATATTTATAAGTGAAGCATTTGTCTTTTCAAATAGAAATTCTTCAATCTCCCGATGTCTCTTACTCATATTTTCTGAATTAGCTCTCTCTCAACCCCTCATTTTCCTTTTTTCATTTTCTAAAAAATCGATGCGTTTCTTCTCTCCCATGTCTCTCATTTTCCTATTTCATATTCTGAAAACTCACTTTCTTTCGTAAAACCCTCGGTTCCTTCGTCTCTTCCCTTCCGGTATCATCTTCTGCTGCTCTGTCTTCTTACCAACTTCTTCTTCTTTGCAGCAACTTCGCGCTCCCTTCGTTCATACGTTATCCGTGCGAAGCGTGAGTTATTTTGCTTTTCGATCTAAGTTAGGTTTTTCTCTTCACAAATTTTTTCCTTTATTCGGCTGAATCAAATGCTCACCACGCTCTTAATTAATTAAAATATGTTCCTTTCTTCGGCTGAATCAAATGCAAATGAAAAATTTCTATTCTATCTCTGATTTTTTATTTTATTTTGCATGTATTTGTTAATTTTCCAAATGAAAAGTATCGGTTACTAAGACGGTCCTTTCGTTTACGCCTTATGCTATCTTCTTTTGTTGGTATGTGGTATTTTTTTCCTTACTTTACTATGTATCGAACTATCGTTCCCTGTTTACTTCATTCTTAATGGTTAGGTTCTGCAATTTCCTTAAGATTTGAGTGTTACTCTAAATTTTCTTCTTCATTACTGCCACAGGGGAAGCAACCGGTGATTTGGGAATTTGTACTTTCGCATAGGAGTTTGCTTTTTGCTGAGCATTGTGTTTAGGTAAGTGTCTCATTTCTATCTTAAGGTGTAGGAGCATTGAAAGAAAGGATAGGACACGGTTATTGCTCTTTAGTTTGTTTTCACTATTCTGACCAAATTTTTATCTATGGAAAATAGTTTTTTTTATCAATTTGTTGCTGTTTTGGATTGATTAAGATGAGGTTTTAGAGTAGAGAAATAAGGGTTAGGGGATGTTATGTTGCTCTGTATTGGCCTTTCAAGATTCTATCTTGATTTCGTGTGCTTCAAATAATTTTAGAATATTTGTAGAGCATTGTGTTTGGGTAAGTGTCTCATTTCTATTTTAAGGTGTAGGAGCATTGAAAGAAGGGTTAGGGCACAATTATTGCTCTTTAGTTTGTTTTCACTATTCTGATCAAATTTTTATCTTTGAAAAATAGTTTTTTTTTATCAATTTGTTGCTGTTTTAGATTGATTGAGATGAGATTTTAGAGTAGAGAAATAAGGGTTAGGGGATGTTTTCCCATTTTTGCAGCAAAATTCTCTCGATGGAGCAGGAGGTGGTAAGATCTTCTTTGTCTCCCGTACTTAATATATTTGGTGAATTTGTGATACATGACTTCTTCTATTGGGTGTCTTGGATCATATATGATGGTCCCCCCCCCCATTTTTTTATCTTTTTACTATGCAATGTTTATGAAAATTAAGGTTGAGCATATGGTTTTATCTTATTCATATTTTTGTTTATGAAAATTATAATATTGGAAGGATTTTGGTGTGCTTGGATTTAATCTGGACTGATGGGCAAAGTGACGAGGTGCTATAAAGGGAATCCAAGTGACTGGAATTGATGGATGGCTCAAATAAAAAAACACGTCCATGAAACTCAGAAGGAAAAAGGAAGGAAAATATGTTTTAACAAAGATATCACATTTGTTATCAGATAAGCATATGGTATTTTAAAAAAGAACCTTATTTCATTTCTTTTATATAAGTTATAGAAATGTGATAAGTGAAATAAACCTTTCTTATGGGTCAAGTGATACACATTCTATTTATGTATTGTTGCACAACTTATTTGTACAAACATACTTACCCTTTTCTATTGATTTTTTTTTCATATGCTACTACTTACAGGGTGATCATTCAATGGCAAAATTGCATTGTTTATTTCAGGTTAGAAATATTTCATTTTGATATGAGTGGTTTAATTTTCTTAATTTTACGTTCGTTAGGGACCTATTTGAGCTATATATTTGATCATGAAATGTATTTGACTGATTAAGGTTAACAGATGCCACTGAAGTTACAATCTATCCATCTTGAAGTTATTGGTCTTAGTATTTGGGATGGTATTCGGGAATTTTCTGATTTGGTTTACTTATGTGGCTTATCATTGTTTTATATGGTTTTCATGTTATTAACTTCCATTGTTGTTCTGAAAAGAGGGTTTTATGAGATTTTGAGTTAAATTTAGTTGAAAAATTAGGATTGCATGTTTTCCTTCTTCAAGGGTATACACAAAGACCTGTGATCTTTTGATTGTTCCCATATTGTGGACTGGTTTATACCTTCGCTTCAATTGTTGCAGTTTCATCCTTTGTTATAAAGATTATACAACTTCAACAGGTTTTGAAACGAGGCTAATATATGGAATAAGGATAATGGTGGTTATATATCTTTGAGGTGTCTTGGAATGGACATGGCTCAAGTCTATGGACTCATCTTTTTCCTATCCTATTTCATCTTGGGTTGTATCACATGCTACAGTCTTGAATTTCTATTGAAGAATGATCTTTCTGTTTGGCTACTGTACGTTTTTCTACTCTGTTATTATTATCTAGATTATGTTATTGGTGTTGTTTTAATTCCAGTCCCTTGGCCTCTGATGGTGGTTTGTGATCTTTATAACAACTATTTTGTGTTGCTAGTTGTTTAATTTATTCGGGTTTTCATTGTTTGGTGATTTGCTGGTGGTTTTATTTTGGAATTAGCTTATTCCTCTTGGCTTTTGTCTTCAATTCAACAATTTGGCATATTGAAAGCCGGAGTTGGTCACAATAGTTGCGACTTTTCTCATAGTAATGTATTAGTTTCTATTTTCTTAGTGAAGCTTATTTTTTATGGTCTACTGGTGATATACTTTTAACAAGTAATTTTTCATTTATTTTAATAGGTGCTTTAAATATTAGCTGGCTCCGTTAATTGTTTTTATTTAGTTTTCTACCCAGTTATAATTATTACTATTATTGCTTGTGGAGTTTTTATGTGGTAATGAAAATATTATATGTTCATGATAGTATACATGTGAGGTGGATTAAATTAATAAAACCTCATCATATGTAGAAGATTTTTAAATTGAATGGGTGAAAAAGTAAAATAAATAATTTTTTTCTCCATCCTAGGACAATTTTAATACCAAAAACTACAATATTTTGTAAGTTAACTAGAAATCAATCTATGATATTTCTAAAAACTGAAACAAAGATAAATGAAATTACAGGGATAAATATTTATATTATGTAGGAATAACAATTTTGCATGTAAACACATTCATATTTAGATTATAAAAATAAAGATATATGAACATATAATAATTTAGAGTGAAAATACATCACGCAGGGATGGTGGTTATAGATAAAAGCAATGGTTTATCATTAATTGTATTCAATTAAATGATACCATTTAAATTTTATATTAGATTAATTATTTTCTATTATTGTTTCCTTTTGTTATTTATAATTTACAATTGCAATAAGTAAAATTATAGGGCAATCATTTTAAATATAGGTTAAAATATAGAAAAAGTCATATTTAATTTATGACATAAAACAGAAGAAGATATTGCAATAAAACTTATTAATAATTGAATCATAGGTAAAAGTAAATTGTACGTGATTAAAAATTTACATAATAATACTAATATTTTTAGTTATTGATAAATAATATCAAATTAAAATAAGAATATGAAATTAATGTTGATTATAAATATTTTACTTATGTTTTTAGATTTAAAAATATTAGAAAAAATCAATAAATAAAAATTAATCACTTTTTTAATTTTAATTGTATTTTATTCATATAATTTTTTAAATTTTTTATAATATTTTTTATGTATCAAAGGGGAATATATATTTACTTATTATTTATTGGTTATAATCTAAATGTGAATTTAGTATATAAATTATAAGAGATAAATACATTTTGTCAAACAATGAGAAGTTTTCATAAATTTTGTTAATGTTTAAATTTAAATTATTGGGATAAATACTCATTACATTACTTATGTTTTGTTGTTTTTAGTTGTATATTTAAAAAAAACATTAATAAAATTGAGTCACTTTTTAAAATTGAATTATGGTTTTTTTTATAGATATATATTTCAATTTAAAATTTTCTTATAATGTTTTCTATGCATCATGTGAAAAAAATCTTTACATAAAGTTTATTAAGACATATTTTGTGATGGTTTATTGAGTTTTCACATGTTTATATATATTACTACCTCCGTTCCTATTTAACTGTCCATTTTTAAAGAAAAATTTTGTTCCTATTTAATTGTTCACTTACAAACCCAATGCACTAATAAATACTCTTTTCTTCATTTTACCCTTATGTTAATAAATGATTCACTATTAAAAATTGATGAGAGCCAATAGTAGTAAGAGATAAAAGGGTAAAATAGAAAGTTTAAAATTTATTTCCTTGAAAACAAGAATAATAATTGCATTCCTTAATATCAATGTTTTTAAAACCGGACCGGTAATTGAACCGGTGGAGGCACTGGTTCACGGTTCAATGGTTCAACCGTGGTCGAACCGATAATAATTAAATATATATTTTTAATATTATATAACATTTTAAGTAATAAAATAACATAAAATTATAAAGAAATCAATATATATTAGACTAAAAATTAATATAAAGGACCTTATTGTATGTATTATAAGATGAAAAATTAATAATAATTTGACTAAATAATAAATATTTATGTGTAATTCTTAAAACTTTATTCTTATTTATCCCAAAAACATTTTAGATTAAATAAAAAAACAAAAAAACAAAAAAAATAAAATTTTCAAACTAAGCGGTTCGACCGGTTCTATGACACCGGTTTTTACCGATTTTCACAGGTTCTTGACCGGTTCGACCGGTTCTTGACCGGTTCCCACCGGTTCTGGAAGCGGCCGGTTTTTTAGAGTGAATGGACTGGATACCGGACCGGTTGAACCGGCCAATCCGGTCCTGTTTTAATTACCATGCTTAGTATATGTGTTTTTAGTCAAAATGAACAATTAAATAAGAAGGGAGGTAGTATTTTTTACTAGAATAAATCACTTCCCGTGCAACTCACGGGCACAAGTCTAGTTTGTGAATAGTAAAAAAGTGAGGTGTTGTGTTAGAGAAGAGAGATGCTTAATAAGAACATGCTGATGTGTATTGGTGAGACTCATTTAAGATATGTAAGTAGTGAAAAAATGGAGTGCTGTGATAAAGATGACCTTATATGCCTAACAATAAGTTTGACAGTAAACGACAAGCTCTAACTAGCCCTTAATAAGGTCATTTTGTTTTTTTCATTTTTTGGGAATGTTTTCTTTTTAAATATTATTTTAGTCCTTATAAATATAGTTCATTTTGCTTTTAGTTCCTGTAAAATTATATTTTGGTTTTTCATCCCTACAAAAATTTGGTAGCCTTTTTGGTCCCTGCCGTTAACTTTAGGCTGATGTGGCTAACAGGGTGCCACATCACCTTGCCACATGTGTTGTTTCTGCCTATCTTAAATTTGTATTTAGTCCCTATAAATATGGTCATTTTGTATTTAGGGACTAAAAATAAATTTAAGTTGGACAGAAATAACACATGTGGCATGGTGATGTGGCACTCTGTTTGTCACATCAGCTAAAAGTTAACAGCAGAGACCAAAAAGGCTAACGAAAAATTTGTTAGGGATGAAAAACCAAAAAACATTTTTACATGGACTAAAATCAAAATAACCTATATTTACAGGGATGCAAAATATACTTAAGCCTCCAAAATATGCTTTTAGATTAAGATATTTGATGAATAATGCAAAGTGTGTATGTAGAGAAAAAAAATATTAGAAACTTTTCAAGATAGGTTCGTAAAGATCGATAGTGGAATGAAATACCTTGAGATAAAGCACGACCGATGGCATCTCTCCGAGAGGAGAGTATTCTATCCAGTACTGGCATTTGCCAGTATGTGAGAGAAAGACTCACATATTGACAAATGCTAGTAGTGGAGAGGATTTAAATTCCTCTCAGAGCGCTAAAGTCATAAACTGGACAACATTTACATATAAACCCAATTGAGATCTAAGAGATTGGGTTCGTTTGATTTTGTAAAGGCGAAAATGGTTGTTTGACAGATTGTTATATAATCATTTTAAATTTGGACCAAAGGATAAAACTCCATGAAGAACTGGACCTGCGGTAAGATTGTTGAATTTTGCTTTCAAAAAGTTTTTAGTATAGACTACGAATCAGTTTGGATAAACTTTTATAGAAGAACTTTTAAGAGAAGAAAATATAATGAATAAAGAAGGTAAAATATTAATGGATACACGCTATTCGCATTGGTGCATATTAATTTTAACTAGGTATGAATACGAGTAGTGTACTATCCGCCCTCGTCCTATGCCCTAATCATATAGTACAATCTCAATCCTAGTTTGTGCCCCCGCCCTCTAAATCATAATACAATATCAATCCTAGTTTGTATTGATTACTGATTATAAATTGATAACAGGAAGGTTGTAGATCTAGAATTGAGCAAAAAGAGCAATTAAACTTCGAATTTCCAGCAGCAATAACAGTAAAATAAGTCCAGCAAAATGAGAGAATTAAAAGGAAAAAATGGATAGAAAAAAGGTGGCGTGTTAGCATGTTGCTAAAGGAAGCAACTGGAGTTTAGAGAGATTGAACCAACAACATTGGGACTGGGGCACATGAAGGCCCAAGCAAGGAGAGTTGACTTTCCTTGAGTCAACATTGATCACATTACTCTTGGTCAAACACTTACATTTCCATTATTTTAAATTGTATTTTAATTCCCTAAATTAAAGTGCCTTATAGTCATGACCTCTAAACTCTAGTTTGATAGGAATTACTCATGTTTTTAATTTTTGTTGTAATTTTCCCTCTTACTCTCATTTGGGGCGCTAAATTGTATGGGTTTAGTGGCTAAGAGGATGTTTTGCTATTAGGCTTAGGGGTCATGGGTTCAGGTCCCTTAAGGAGTAGAATTTTATTCCTTTTATTTTCCTTTCTTCTCTTGGTTGCCCCCTTCCTTTATAAAAGGGAGGCTTACCCACTTTTGTATTTTTTAATCAACACTTCATTTTATGAAAGCTTAGTTTTATTTTCCTCCTCTTGTGTGAGTTGAGAAGTCTTGGTGGTTTTTGCTTAAACCATGGTGAATCTTATCTTGCTCCATGAACTGGTGGCGGTTCTACACCTGGGACTTATCTGGTGAAGGGATTCACCAATGGCGTCTTCTCCACTTCTATTCCTCTTCCACTTTCATTATCGCTCTCTTTTGTTCATTAATTTCAAATTTCATAGCTGGTGTTCATACCTTGATTGCGCTAATTTTCTGCTTGTTTTGGTTCCAATATAGATCCATACCTGTAGTGCTATCATAAACTTTTGAGTTACTTGACATTGTATACTAAATTAACATATTATTGATTGAAAGAATTTTTTTATTTCTATTTTTTTAATTATAAAAATGTTATCTTATTTTTATTTCATTTTTTATTTTAAAATATTTATAAAAAATGAAAATAAGAAAAAAGTTACCTGTTATTGAAAATAAAGAATAAAGTTAATAAATATGATATCATTTTATATAATTGAAAATAAAATAAAAAAATCAAAATATTTCAACATACAGAACAGAGAAAACAATTAACACACACTTGTTGATTTTGGCCTTTTAACTAATATACAGTTATTGTTAATGATTCTCAATCCCATAATGATTTATTTACAATATAAATTTTACGAAAGAAAAATGATTTATTCATTGATGAAAGCGTTTACTAATAATAATAATAAGAAATTATAAGACGGTTATCATAAAAAAGACAGAAGTTTATGCAGGGATTGATGATGAACTGTACCTCTTTACAAAGTGAAAAACATTTGGATTTGGACAGGACAGGTAGATGCCACGTGCCAGTGCTGCCTCTATGAAAAGTTCCCCTGATGACAATAACTGAAACTTCCAAATACAAAGACTTATTGGCTTCGCAATGAAATCCTAATCAATCTATTGCACATATATGACACAGGCGCTTTATTAATTAGATGGCATGGTTGGGAAATCATAAGTTCCCAAAGCATACTGATCACGCTTTCTTGCATCGTTCATAAAGTTTGCAAGATTTGGATTATGTGAAGTTCCCACAATTGCTTTATATTCATTCCACCAACCCATATAGCTGCTTGGCGCCAAGAAGATCTCTGGGGACACTGCATAATTCTTGAGCAAACCATAAACATACTCCTCAAAGTCACGCAATTTCTTCATTGCCACTTCATTCCCTTTGACAATCTTCAACTCTTTGCATGTTTGTAATACTTAGTAACTAGCGTTACTCGGATCCACGTTATAAATTCATCCACCCAAAATGTTTTCATGTTTGTAATTTCTAGGTATAATGTGTTTTTAGTGGAAAGTGGAAACCAAAGACATTCGCAGAAGGTCGTCACATATCTCTCTTTACTTTATACTTTTCTTTCTACTTTTTTAATGAAATAGTAAAGCTAAGCAAAACTGATATTTTAGTGATCATGACAAATTGGGAAAGTCAAACAACTCAATTCAAGAGTGTTTGATCAGTCAACACATCAATGTCTAGATTCATGCAACTCAAAATTCAATTAGAATCAAAATTAAGTTGATGACTTTTCAACTTGCGAATTTTCAAATGAAAATCAGAAGATTATTATAATGAAAGTGAAAAGGAAGAGATGTACCTCGGATTTCAGCTGATCAAGCCTCTGATGATTTTCATAGAAGAGTGAAAGTGCAGTGCTGTTAAGAGAGAAAAGTGGATTTTTTTTGGCACACAGAAAGTCAAACTGTTGGAAATTCTTCTCCTTGAGATCAGAAGATGAGACCAAATCAGCTTGAAGATGGGAAGAAGCTTCGAATGCTATAATCGTCAAACCTGAAACGGGTTCTTTATAAACCTTCCAGGACAGTCCCTTTCCCACCTCTGAAATGATGGCTGCTAGACGAGAAGAGATAACATCCCATGATTTTCGAAGAAGACTAGAGCTTGTCACAAAAGGTGCAAGCTGGAGTCCACTGCTAAATCTGCAACCAAAGTCCAACACAAGTTATGTTTTAGTAAAATAAGATGGAGGAGCAACAGTAGGATAGTAGTAGGCAGTAGAGGAATACCATGGGTTCCCCCATGGATCATCCCAAAAGTTACCAGCAAGAGAGTTGAGAAAACTCATGTATTGAATTGATCAAAAGATCGTAAATGAATACAAGGAACTCCTATTTATAGGACTAAAACTACTCACATGGTAAAATTGAAAATAACAAAATACTAACAGAATATCACTAATAACAGAATTATATTCCTAACAGAAATATATTCCTAATACCCTCCCGCAAGTTGGTATTTGGTATCAACCGATACCAACTTGAAACCAAGAAAGGAAATTGAAATCAACAAAGGAACAATGAGAAAACAACACTGCTTTTTCTCTCCTTCAGAGTTGAATCCAATCGGTCCAAGTTCTGATAAAGGCCATTACAGCAACCACAAGCCAGCAATGTCACAGCTACAATTCCTGCATGAGTATTTTTCATTTCATGGTATGGTGAATCTGTCTCAATCATCATTCTCTTAAATACAGCCCTCTCAAAGGCTTCACGAAAAATAATTGGATCATAGGGTGTTGATGGAATATGCTCTGAGTACCATGGTGGATTGTACCACCTTCTTAATCCTCCCTGTTTGATGGAATATATATGCCCCAGAGGAAAAGATATGAATCTCTCACAATCGTCAATCAGAGCTTTCATTTCAGATGCAAACCATGTTGATCCATCATGACCAAAGCCCAAGTAAAGAGGGGTAATCCCAATGGCATCACGAGCAGCAATAAAACTTTTATCTCTAGTATCAATAAGGACAAAGAAGAACATCCCATCCAGCATATCAACAAATTCTCCATATTCTTCATAAAAATGGGCAATCACTTCACAATCACTACCAGTTCGAAATTGATGGGAATCCAATTTCTGTCTCAATTGCTTATGATTGTATATCTCCCCATTTACAGTGACAAAAACAGTCTTTTCTTCGTTGTACAAAGGTTGATCCCCTGAAGTAGGATCAATAGGCCTTTCATATTTCATACCTTCTTTCCCTTTTGGTTTGTCCCTTGAAAGTATCAAAGTGAAGAATATTTCCATGTCAGTATACAATTCAAGGGACTGCATCAATCTGTTCCTAACAACAAGTGGAACAAGCCACAATGTACTAGCATCAGCTTGACAGCATATCGGCTTGACATAAGCAGTGATCATGGAGCTCCAAGACACAAAATCTCTAACAGCCATTTCATCAAATAGGTTCTGAGCAGAATTCATATCACCACTTCTGGCATAAACAACAGTTAATTCTACCAAAGAAATAACATCTCGTTTAGTCATTTTGTCGAACACCTCCTGAGCATCTAAAATTTTCATGCAATAACCATAAGAATTAATCAAAATATTCAACTCGACATCCAATCCAACCCTAACAGCATGAGTATGCACTTGGTGACCTTCCATCACTGAACCATTTCCAGCACACGCATTAAGAAGGGTTGACAACATGAAATAATCCAAGCTAAATGCATCGGTTACCTTTAATTCAATATGTTGCAGAAGCTCTTCACTACCAACCTGGTAAGCAAATATCCTGAGCAGCGCTGGTCGCACACGACCAGAGCCTGGGCAGTTGTTGGAACCTGAACAGGGAGATTTCGAGTCGAAAGTCTGCTTGACCTTGTTGGCAGCGGTGAAGGTAAGGGATCGATGTACATTGTGACTCGGTGAGTTAGAGTGGTTGTTGGAGGACGACTTGAGAACGGAGCTCAAAGGATTCCCGGAGGAGGTATGACGCGCAGTGGTGGTTGATTTGAGAGAACTCTTTGAAGTTTTCTTTGATTGGAATCTAAATTGGCCGAAAATGAAAGGATCTGAAGATGATTTCCACTCCAGTTTTGCAATAGAATCTTTACCAGTATCGTGCATCAAGAATAATGAAGAGGATTCAGCGGAAGCAGTGGAAATCTCCGAAGGAGACGAGCCTACAGCAGCAGAAGGGGAATCAAACGCAGTGATGGCAGTTGCAGCAATAGAAGATGAATTTTCAATTGGAGATGCTGAAGATACAGATACTGATGAGAGCAGCGGAGTGATAGTTGCATCAACAGAGGAAGAAAACGCATCTGCAAGATTTTCAGCGATCAACAAAACCTTCTTCGAACAGAATTGTTTCTTCTTCTTCTTGAAGCGAGGTGAGCTCCATGGATGGAGCTCTGATACCATTTTAGTAAAATAAGATGGAGGAGTAGAGGGAGCAACAGTAGGATAGTAGTAGGCAGTAGAGGAATACCATGGGTTCCCCCATGGATCATCCCAAAAGTTACCAGCAAGAGAGTTGAGAAAACTCATGTATTGAATTGATTAAAAGATCGTAAATGAATACAAGGAACTCTTATTTATAGGACTAAAACTACTCACATGGTAAAATTGAAAATAACAAAATACTAACAGAATATCACTAATAACAGAATTATATTCCTAATATTATGTCACTTTGATTTATGACTTCTGATGAGTTTTAATTAAGATAAAAGCTAAATCCTAAAAAGGAGGAGTAATGCTTCATTCATCACATACAATATAGATTGTGTCATGGCGTTTCCAAGAGTGGAAGAACAGGGTAACTTGTAACTTGTGATATGCAGTAAGTTATTGGCAAATGATTGTTAAGAAGAAGAGCTGTGACATTGATTAATAATGAGCGCACGAGCGAAATGTCTTTGAGCGGTGAAGTCAAAACCTTGCGTCCACCTTTTTTTTTAATGTTCCTCTTAACTAGGTGTCCTTAAACAACTAAATAGTAAATATACAAGTATTATAGTTCATTATTAAAAATTACAACATTCATTCCATTTATAATATTATATATTGTGTAATTTAATAAATTTTTTCTAATTTTAATTATCTTTAGATACTCATTATCATTTTTTTAATCATAATTTGAGGGTGATACGCGGTCTTGATGACAATTGAGACAACAACAATAGCACGAAGAGGATATCCAAGAAGGTTTGCAGGATTGCTAAAATAGTATTGTTGGGAAGGTGATCACAGAGAAGTCTATCCATGTCAACAGCATTTCAAATGCCCTTAAAAGTATTTGGAATGATCCAAAAGGCTTCCGAGTGGTTGACCTAGGTGAGAAGATTTTTCAGTTCTTCTTCCACAATGATAAAGATGCTGACAGAGTCCTTCGAGGTCAGCCCTGGTCTTTCCGGAACTTATGGATGGTTCTGATTCTGAAAAAAGTGGGATGAGTCATGTCTTCAGCCTGAGTAGTAAAATGTTTACAAATTGCTTTATGATTCATATTTTCCACTATATTTCCGTAATAATGAGATTGAAATCCGTGATTTTGAACATGGATTGAGCCTAATGCCATGAGAAGTTCCAAAATAGAGTCAGGGTTCTCAAAACAAATAAAATTTGCATCGGAACACAAGAGAAATGTTCCAAAAGGCATGTAGGCACTGGTTGGAGAACTCAATGCAATAGCTGAAGAATTATTGTCTATGATGAAGAGGCTTGGAAGTGGGTCTTTGTGTGACACAACATGTAGAAAGCAAGAATTCCAATTATAACTACGTGATATGGCTTGTTGCAATTTCTTGTCACCGATAAGGGGTGAACCAAAGGTGATGCAGAGTGGGCGTTTCTTTCCAAAACCAATGCTATCTAAAAGAGATATAGTGAAGAGAGAAGCAACTAATCCTCCAAGAGCATGTCAGGTAACAATCAATGGAGTGTAACTATTAATCTGCATTAAGATTGTCATATAAGGGTTTATGCCTAGAAACCTACAGAAGATGTACACTATTGCTATAATTTTATTCCAAACACCCTGAAGTTCACAGGTAAAATGTTAATGCAGAAAAGACTCAAGGGTTACCTCTGAATGAAAGGTTTTTCAAGGTATCAATCAATGTCCACACCAAATTCCTTTATGAAATAAGTTAATTATATCATGCTATCAAGACATCATATTATTTACTTACATGCAAAATGAGTACACCCTTTTCTTTATAGATAGAGAGAAATTTTAAAGCTAAGTAATTACAATCCAAAATAAGTTAATGATATTCCACCTTGCAATTGCAAATTTTGAAGAAATCAGAGGAGACCTAGCTAGAATAATGAAATGGAAAAGGGGATGTACCTCAGATTTCAATTGATCAAGCCTCTGATGATTTCCATAGAAGAGTGAAACTGCAGTGCTGTTAAAAGAGATTAATTCATTGCCTTTGGAACACAGAAAGTCAAAGTGATGGAAATTCCTCTCCCTGAGAGCAGAAGATGAAACCAAATCCGGTTGAAGGTTGGAATATGGTGTGGCCTCAAAGGCTATAATCTTCAAATTCGAATTCAGGTCTTCATGAACTTTCCAAGTTAGTCCCACTCCCACAAATGAAGTGATGCCTGCATGACGAGAAGAGATAGCATCCCATGATCTGTGGATAAGACCAGAGCTTGTCACAAAAGGTGCAAGCTCAATTCCACTGCTAAATCTGCAGCCACAATCCAACACAAGAAAGAAATACTATAATCAGCTTTTCATGTGACTTCAACTTATGAGTTCTAAGGTAAAAACCACAAGCCAACAAATACTATAATCAGCTATGATCCATTTATCACACACATACCGTTTAGACTGTGTCATGGTGTTTCTAAGAGTAGAAGGACAGGTAATTGGTACTAGAAGCTTGCGATGCACTGAGTTCTGGTAAATGATGAGGATGATCAATTATATATAATAAGCAAAGTCTCTGAATTGGTTGGTTGATGCTATTACAAAGAATGGAATTAGGCAAAGTCAGTAACGCCCAGCCCTGTGTCAACCTTTTTTCGTCATATATATGTGCGGTTTGAGACCACAACAAGGTGGTTATGGTAATACAAAGAAATGGACTCTATGTTCATATGACCTAAAAATAAAAAACAAAAGAAGGAGGCAAATGATCGACTCATCAAATGGTTCTGACCAAAAATTAAACTCTCATTAATGATTTAGTACAGAAACACATTCAAACTCACAAAAGTCACGTAAACTTTTACTTGACACTATATTATAAATTGAGACACTTGTTGATTGAACTTTAAGCTTATTCTCATTCCCATAATAAATTTTTGGTGTTAACCAACAGTATCCCTTGTTACAATGGACAATCATATTTGGGATTTAGTTACCATTAAGACTTAAATAATTAATTGATGAAAAGTTATATTAAAAATAATTTATAAGACGTTTATCATAACAGATAAAAAAGTTTATGCAGAAAGGGATGACCAATTGTGCAACAACATTGCAGTGAAAAAAAATTGGAGGGGCAACCGCCACCCTTGTCTGGATTCAAAGCTCAGCTAATGACAATAACCAACAGAAAATCTAAACCACTTCGAATAAAAATTAGAGTATAATAACAAGACCTATTAGCTTAGCAATGAAATCCTAATCTATTACACTTCTGAGACGCGCTTTATTAGATGGTGTTATTAAACTTGAAGGGAAATCATAATTCATAAGCTCCCAAAGCGTACTGCTGATGTTTTCTAGCATCGTTCATAAAATCTGCAAGCTTTCGATTATGTGGAGTTCCAACAATTCCTTTGTATTCATTCCACCAAAGCATATAGCTGCTTTGTGGTAAGAAAATCTCAGGGGACACTGTATAACTCTTGAGCAGCCCATAAACATACTCCTCAAAATCACGCAATTTCTTCAATGCCTCTTCTTTCTCTTTGGCAACCTTGAACTCTTTGCATGAAAGGAGAGCCTCCTCAACACGTGCCCAAAAGCAAGAATCCATGGTCAAAAGAGCTTCCACATTCTTCTTACTTGTACTGTTTAAATCACTTTTGGCTTTTGTTGTCCCTTCCATCAACCACTCCTCCAACCGCTTGAAGTGTTCAGACCTGCTTTTAGTCACGTAGTCTTTACCCCCTTCTCTGTAGTATTGAGCAATAGCTAAGGGTTCAACCATTCTCCTGTAATTAGTCCCTGCATAGAGCCAGCGGATACGAAAAGCTGCACCTTCTTTCTGAGGTTTCATCTCTGCTTCTTCCACCATCTTTTCCCAGTAAATTGTGAGCTTTTTGTGGAACTCAATAACATCATGGTCCCATGGTGAGTTCATGTTCTTGTAGCTGTCATAGTACCCTATTCCCCGGTTTTTAGTTTCCTTCTTGTACCATTCAAGTTGGGCCATATGTCCCTTTATTTGATTCAGTTTCTTGGATGGATCAAATGATATCCTCCTCTGTATAATGATTTTTTCTTCTAGTCTTTTCAACTTTGTTTCTAGACTATTGACATCAATGTTCTGTTGTTGCAGCTGCCAGGTCAATTTTAGACATGAGATCATGAAAAATTGAATTTACAATTACACATAATGAATCTAAATAAGGATCAATTGGATAGTTCTAGTTGACCAAGAAATAGAAGATATTCACCTACCTTCATATGTGGTGTCAATCCTAGTGCCTGCAACTGCAAACTTATACTACATGCAAGTGTATCTCGATGAGTCATGTCTTCAGCCCCTGTAGTAAAATCATTGCAAATTGCTTTATGCTTTAGATTTTCCACTATATTTCCGTATTCAGCAGATTGAAATCCTTGATTTTGAACATGAATTGAGCCTAATGCCATGAGGAGTTCCAAAATAGAATCAGGGTTGTCAAAACAAGTAGAATTTGCATCAGAACACAAGAGAAATGTTCCAAAAGGCATGAAGCCACTAGTAATGAAGCGGCTTGGAAGAGGGTCTTTGTGTGACACAACATGTAGAAAGCAAGAATTCCAATTAGGACTACGTGATACGGCTTGTTGCAAGTTCTTGTCACCAATAAGGGGTGAACCAAAGGTGATGCAGAGTGGGCGATTCTTTCCTGAACCAATGCTATCTAACAGTGATATAGTGAAGAGAGAAGCAACTGATCCTCCAAGAGCATGTCCAGTAATGATCAATTTAGGGCAGCCCCTGACCTACATAGGATTGTTATAAGGGTTTAAAGAAGAAGAAGAATATATGCCTACAAACATGTATAAGATCTATACATATATATGTGTCACCACTCACTCACCACTGATACATGTCAACTGTTCAATCATTAGTTTCCAAACCATGTCGACAAGACGACAAACACCAATCCATATAAATCAGACTTGTCATCATTTTTCCATTGCTTTTTTTCTTTATATATATTTTGGTTTTTATTAATAAAAATGAGGCATAGTAAACTAGATTTGCAAAAAAACAAAAAACTGTGCCGACATATTATTACTTATATGTTAAATAAAATCTCCCTTTACTTTTTGCTTTTTGCTTTTCTTTCTGTTTTCTTTTTTCATGAAGTTGTAAAGCTAAGTAATTTGATATTTTGGTGAACAAGACTAATTGGGAAAATCAAACAGCTAAATTTAAGAGTGTTAATAATAATATGCTGGAGTGCTTCACCTGTCTCCAGATGAAAATTCAATTAGAATCAAAGTTAAGTTGATGATTTTCCACCTTGCAAATTTTCAAATCTAAATCAAAAGATATTTAGAATAATGAAAGGGAAAAGGAAGAGATGTACCTCGGATTTCAACTTATCAAGCTTCTGATGATTTTCATTGAAGATTGAAACTGCAGTGCTGTTAAGAGAGAAAAGTGGATTTTTTTTGGTACCCAGAAAGTCAAAGTGAAGGAAATCCTTCTTCTTGAGATCAGAAGATGAGACCAGGGCACCTGAGTCCAGATCAGCTTGAAGATCGGAAGAAGCTTCAAAGGCAATAATCATCAAATCCGTATCCTGTTCTTTATAAACCTTCCAGGACAGTCCCTTTCCCAGCTCTGAGATTATGCCTGCTTGACGAGAAGAGATAACATCCCATGGTCTACGAAGAAGACCAGAGCTTGTCACAAAAGGAGCAAGCTGGAGTCCACTGCTAAATCTGCAACCACAATCCAACACAAAATAAATAAAGGTGTTATGCCATAAGAATCAGCTTTTCATGTTACTTTCATTTATGAGTTTGAAGGTAAAAGCCGAATCTCATAAAGGAAGGAACGATGCTTCATTTATAACATACAGTGTCATGGTGCTTCAAAGAGTAGAAGGTGAGTTGAAGTTGAGATCAAGTTGTGATATGCAGTGAGTTTTTGATAGGGATCGGAAGAGAAGAGCTATGACATTTAATGAGCCAAAATTCTTTGATGCCTTTGCAAAGAACGGTATTAGCTGAAGTCAACCCTCCGCGTCAACATTTTTTTAACATAAATTCAGAGCGTACATGTCAGGGAAATTAGAGATATTAAATTTATATAACAATTATCATATAACACTTTTTTCTATCTCTTTTCATTATATCACACTTATATCTCACATTTTTCTTAATTATGTTGTATATACTGTACAATTAACATTCGTGACGAAATTATAGGATGACCACCAAAAAGCGGTTCATGGTAATAAAACTTTCATATTAAAAAATTATTAATATATATTATAAAATTAAATTTACTTATTTATAATAATAAAATTGTGGGGACACAAACAAAAAAGAGACATCAATATGTGGCTGGCTTCTCCGGCCTTACTGTGAGGTCAACAACAGGGAGATCAATAGAAATAATAAGAATGAGATTAGTAAAACCAAAATTGTTGTCTGTATACAATGCAATAATAGTGTTTATTCATATCATTAAGCACCTCTTCCACCTCTAATCGTTTTTGGATGGCCATTAATAGTTTTCCAGGTGGCTGATTTGTAAAATAGTAAAAGAAACCTCAGTTAGCAAGTAATATAATAGGATAACCAATGAGTAACCAACTAGCAATAGGTCTATCAGTTGTACAATATGATCATGGGCTTTTAGATTATGTTAATAGTAATAATTAACGTACATACATTAAAGTAACACTTAACTTACAAATAAGAAGGAGGGTGATGGTCTGCATGGGAAATACAACTGTAAGAGCTTCCAGTATCACAACACAACAACAGAGGAAGAATCTAAGATCCCAGCCCAAAATCAACCAAGGAAATGCAAAAAAAGATGGCTAAAAAGTGCTTGAAGAGGTGAAAGAAATCCTAATTTATTGTACACAAAGCCTAAAACACATGGACGGTGCAATATTTCAGTCGAAATTATAAGTTCCTCCAACATACTGCACATTATAATAATAAGCATTGCTCATGAAGCGTGCCAGTGCTGAACTATATGAAGTTCCCTTGATTGCCTTATACTCATTCCACCATGTCATATAGCTGCTTTCTGCCAAGAAAATCTCTGGTGACACAGCATAATTCGTGAGCAATCCATAAACATATTTCTCAAATTCAAACAATTTCCTAGTTGCCTCTTCCTTTTCCATGAGACTAGATTGTACATCCTCCAACTGTTTGCATGAAAGGAGAGCCTCTTCAACATATGCCCAAAAGCAAGAATCCATGGTTAAAATTGATTCCACATTGTTTCTGCTTGTATTGTTTGAACCGCTTGTGGCTTTTGTTTCTTCCTTCAACCACTCTTCCAACTGTTTAAAATGTTTAGGTCTTGCTTTAGTCACATAGTCTTTACCCCCATCTCTATAGTATTGAGCAATAACTAGGGGTTCAACCATTCTCCTGTAATTAGTCCCACCAAAGAGCCAACGGGTACGAAAAGCTGCACCTTCTTTCTGAGGCTTCATCTCTGCCTCTTCAACCATCTTTTCCCAGTAGTTTATCAGGTTTCTAATGAACTTAACAACATCTTGGTCACTTGTTAAGCGCATCTTCTTGTAGCTGTCATAGTACCCTATATTTCGATTTTTAGAATCCTTCTTGTACCATTCAAGTAGGGCCATGTCTATCTTCACGACATTCAATTTCCTGGATGGATCAAACTTTTTACCGTTCTGGATAATCAATTCATATTCCAGTTCTTCCAAGTTTGTTAGCAAAGTTTTGATATCAATGTTCTGCTGTTGTTGCTGCTGCCAAATGAAATTTAGAAAAGAGGTCAGGAAAAATTGGATTTATCAAATACTAGTGTAATGACACATTATAAGTCCAATAAGCTTCACTTAAAATGCAAGTTATTTAAGAACTAAGAGATATTCAGCCACCTGCATATGTGGTGTTAACCCAATTGCCCACAACTGTAAACTGATACTGGCATGCATAGAAGTTGAATCAGTCATGTCTTCAGCCTGTGCTGTAAAGTCCTTGCAAATTGCTTTACGATAGAGACTTTCCACCATGTTTCCATAATCTACAGACTGAAATACTTGATTCTGATCATGGATTGAGTCCTTAAGTAGTGCCAAAATAGAGTCAGGGTTCTCAAAACAAGTAGAATATTGATCAGAACACAAGAGAAATGTTCCAAAAGGCATGTAAGCACTGGTCTGAGGACTCAATACCGCAGCTGGAGCAGTATGCTTTGTGATAAACTGCCTTGGAAGTGGGTCTTTTACAGAGACAAAGTGTAGAAAGCAAGAATTCCATGTAGAACTACGGGATATGGCTTCTTGCAATCTTTTGTCACCAATAAGGGGTGAACCAAAGGTGATGCAGAGTGGTCTTTTCTTTCCTGAACCAATGCTGTCTAACAGTGATAAAGTGAAGAGAGAAGCAATTGGTCCTCCAAGGGCATGTCCAGTAACGATCAATTTAGGGGAGCTCTTGACCTGCATAGGATCATTATAACTTATAAGGGTTTAAAGAAGAAGAGTATATGCCCAGAAACATGTATAAGATCTATATTCTTAACCCCCATTATTGCTATAAGGTTAATGGAATATTATCCCCATAATTTATCCCAAACGCCATGAAGTTTTCAAGTAGTAATCTAAAAAAATCTCTTCCAAAGAACTTAAGTACAACTAATGTTAAAAGTACAAGTGGCCAAAGAAAATGAGTGAAGAAATATCCTTTCAAAATATAAAGATAATATAGTTATATACAATTAAGTACCCCCAATTACTCTTTCAATATGTAAGAATTTGGGAAGTCATTCTTCATAGACATCATCCATTCTTTCATTAATTTAATGAACTAAATTAACAAGCACTAAACCACATCCAAAAGTCAATCTAACTCACTCTGTCAGGCTCATTTCTTATAGATAGAGAACTAGATTTGCTTGATAGAATATCATTGTACCAGGGACAATGCTATAAATACAAAAATTGAAGAAACAAAAACTCAAACCTCATTTCTGTACCACTATATTTAGTTGTTAATTTGTGTAGGGTCATGTTAACACATTCACGATTCATCCACATACAATCTAATAGCTCTGCATAACTGGTTATGATTAGCATCATTACAAAAACCTTTGACTCCATGGCAGCAGCAGCAATATGATAATATCCTTACTTATATTTGGTACCTAAAACTTACTCTGTTGGTACTCAGACTAACTTGAGTGTCTCAGTATCTTGTATAAGGCTGGTAGCATACCACCTAATTCAGATATACTAAGGAAAATACTCAACATAACAACTTCCTTTTCTTCTTTACTTTCTTTTCCATTTTTTTTAAGACACTGCAAAGATAAGCAATTTGATACTTTGGGAGGAAAATGGGCCTAGTCAAACAGCTAAGTTCAAAAGAGGGTTAATACTTAATAAGCTTGATCAGTCCACACATAAATTTCTAAAATTGCAGGAAAATAAAGAGGTCTTCACACAGGTCAATGATGCAATTCAGTATCCAAATTAAGTCAACGACTTCTCAGCTTACAATTTCTCCAAATCCAAATCAGAAGAGTCTTGGAATAATGACAAGAGAAAGGAGGAGACGTACCTCAGACTTCAATTGATCAAGCCTCTGATGATTTTCATAGAATAGTGAAACTGCAGCGTTGTTAACAGAGAAAGGTGGCTTTTTCTCGGTACTTAGAAACTCAAAGTGACGGAAATTCTTCTCCCTGAGATCAGAAGATGAAACAAATTCCGGTTGAAGATTGGGAGAAGAATCTTGCGTGACCTTAAAAGCTACAATTGTCAAATCCTTATCCGGTTCTTTACAAACTTTCCATGACAGTCTCTCTTCCACGTTTGGAACGATGCCTGCATTAACATCCCATGCTTTGCGAAGAAGACCAGAGCTTGTGACAAAAGGTGCAAGCTGGAATCCACTGCTGAAACTGTAACCACAACAACACAAAATCAAACACTATAAGAATCAGCATCTCTTGTTATTTTCAGCTACAAACCAAAACCTAGCAAATGAAGGAACTGAAGAGTTTATTGATCATCACTTACAATTGAGATTGGGTCATGGTGTGGTTGTGCGAATATAAAACCGGTCATAAAGAGTAAACGGTACAAGCAAGTTGAAGTAGAAGCTTGTGAATTGTGTTGTTGATAAGTGATAATGATGAAGGTTAATGGTAGAGTTGATATATAATTATATAGTGAGTGAGTGATAAGTCTCTCTGCCGTAGCCAAAGGGATTCGGAAACTCACACGAAAGCAGGAGGAAATTTTTGGAGCCATTGCATTTGCAGCGAAAGTAACCAAACACTCAGCACACGCTGCATTTTATATTAACGAAATTTTAATGAGATTAATTATTCATACAACAACAAACAACAAATATACAACAACTCATACAACATAATTTTTCTCTCTATATCTCTCCATCACATCATTTATCACATCTCACATTTCTCTCTCTTCTTTTTCTTTTCTCTCTTTATCTATCTTGTTTGTATGGTTGTATAAATTTAATTTCTCAATTTTAATTCCATATAGGAGTACATAGAAACTAAACTAAAGAGAGATATCCTCATGTCCATCATAACAAGTTAAGTAGTTAACAACACATTCGGGTGATTGTAGTTGGAATAAGAACTTATCAGCCCTGAATTTTATATTATTTTATTTATTTATACCTTTTTTCTATCTCTAAAGGGTATCTATTTTAGAGGTCATAGCATATATTATACTAGTATTTATATTGAGCCTTTACTTGTTTTTACGGAAAATGGGAGGAAGGAAAATGATCTATTTGTTTGAGTAAGAAAAATATAGATGAAGAAAAGTTAAAGGGATTGATTGGTGCATAGAAAAGTTTTCACTCCAAAAGTGGGTGAAAACTTATTTTCACTTTCTCCTCTACTCTTTCATTAATTTTCTTTCACTTTTTATACATTCTAAACAACTTAAAAATCTATTTATTTTTTTTATTTTTATTTATCTCTATTTTCACTTAAAGCAAAACAAAGAATAAAGGTGAAGGGTATGTTATTCCTTTTTTTTTGTGATTGAAAAGGAAAGAAAGAAAAAGAAACAGACAAACAGAAAAATTAAAGTCTCACAAAAAAGACCCCTCTAGCATCTGCATCAAGAAGGAGAGAAAAATCTTGGGCAGGCTCTTGAACCACAACAAAGGTAGACCCATTCTAAACTCTCAAATTAGCAAGCCAGTCAGCACAAGAATTGCCTTCACGCAGAATATGCTTAAAGGTCACATTCCACTCCTGGTGCACAAGCCTAGCAATACCTTCAAGAATGGAAGAGTATTTATGGAACTTAGGGACTGGAGCAGTAATCAGAGACAGAGCTAACATAGAATCTGTCCAGCAAATGATATTCTGGTAACCTTCTTCCCAAGCAAGAAGAAGCCCAAAACGAATAGCCAATAACTCAGCCTGAAGAATTTCTGAAAAGACCAGATGACCATGAAAACCTTTCAGCCAGTTACCTAAGTGATCCCGAAGCAAGCCACCGAACCCAGAAGGACCAGGATTCCCATGGGAACTCCCATCCACATTCAGAGCCACCCAACCTTCAGGAGGAGCTATCCAATGAACTGTGCGAGCAACCCGTGGGGGAAAATCAGCCACAGGGGAAGAGAAACAGGACAAAGAACGAGAGAGCTGAACAACCTGGGAAATAAGAACATTTGGGTTTATGGATTTTTTCTCAAAAATAAACTCATTCCTAGACTTCCAAATGAGCCAAACCACCGCGAGGAAAATAGCTCCAAAAGAAAAAGCACATCACCGGACCCAATCATAGGGGTTGGTTGTTTGGGAGAATTCTGGGAAGAAGCTAAGACCCAAACAATGCCAAACCGAAGAAGGAACTAAGCAATCACGCAAACAGTGAAGAACATCCTCATCCCTGGTCGCACAAATCGGACAGGAAGCAGATGCACTCAGGTGTCGAAGATGAAGCAGAGCTTTGGTTGGGAGAACTCCAAAAATAGATTGCCAAAGCATAAAACGAATTGATTCAGAGGCTTCTAGTTTCCAAACCCAAGCACCAGTATTCTGAAAACCAAAATCCCGAATTTGAGCAAGGAGCCAGCTATACCCCTCCTTAGCTGAGTAAAGACCCGTAAGAGAACCACCCCAAATAATTAGATCTTGAACCCCTTCACAAATAGTAGGTTTCAAAGACAACAAAGAATTCTGAACAGCAGGCGGAATGGACGTATAGAGTTTCCCAGGTAACCACTTGTCATACCACATGTTGGAGCGGCCGTCCCCAATACGAGCTTGAAACCCTTCCTGAAGACAATGCGCAACCTTGCGAATGGAAGTCCAAGTGTAATAACCCACCTTATTGCTCGTAAAGATTGTTGGGCCCATTCCATATTTGGACCAAGAAGCTTGACCCACAGCTTGCACGTGTCCCCCTGCAGCAAATCCCAGGCCAATTTCCCTAGAAGGGAGATATTCTGAAGTCTAGCAATGCGAACCCCCAAGCCACCAAATTTCCTATGAGTAGTAATGCAATTCCAATTAGCTAAATGTAAACCTCGGTCCCTGTTCCCTTTCCAGAGAAAGTGTCTGGATTTTGCGTCCAATTTGGAACAAATGCTTTCAGGAATCCACTGAAGCTGCATGGTATAATGGGAATAGAAGTCATCACCGAATTTACCAAAGTCAACCTGGCTAGCTTATTCAGAAGCTTACCCTTCCAAGAGGCTAATCTGGAATTTATTTTTTCCAACAAAAATTCAAAGTCTTCTTTCTTGGGTCTTTTAGTAAAAATTTTGAATCCCAGATACTTTTCCAAAGAGCTGGTAAACCGAATCCCTGAAATACTGTGCAACTTATTTTTTTTGTGCAAAGTTACACCATGGGAAGCATAAGCACGGGACTTCTCTAGACTAATTTTTAATCCTGAAATAGAACAAAAATTATGTAAGAGAGTCGAAACAAAACGAACTTGAGATGGCTTAGATTTGGTAAAAAGAAGGACATCATCCGCAAAGAAAAGATGAGAAAGAGCGGGTCCTTCTCTAGAAATATTAATCGGACACCACTGATTGATCTGAACCGCCTCATTAATCATAGCCCCAAGCTTCTCCATACACAACACAAATAAGTAGGGAGAAATAGGATCCCCTTGACGAAGACCTCGACAGGGATGGAAAGAAGGACATCTTCGACCATTCCAGAGAAGGGAAAGAGTAGAAATAGTAATCCCACTCATGATAAGACTAATAATAATAGGAGGGAAACCAAATTCTACAAGAACCATTCTCAAAAACTCCCAATCCACTCGATCATATGCTTTCTCTAAGTCTAATTTAAAAATAACATCACCTTTAGCTTTCTTAGACTTAGCCATCACATGAACTACCTCCTGAAGAATAATAGCATTATCCATTGTGCTCCTCCTCGGAATAAAACTACTCTAAAACGGGCTCACCAAATCTTGAAGAAGAGGTCTTAAACGATTCACCAGAACCTTTGAGACCATCTTATGAAGCACATTGCAAAGGCTGATAGGACGAAATTCCTTGAAGGAAGAAGGGCGATCAATCTTTGGAATTAAGACAATAAGAGTCTTTGTTTCCAAGGGACTAATAGAACCGGTTTCAAAAGCATATTTAACAAACTGCCAAACCTCATCTCCAACCACATGGCAATACATTTTAAAAAATATTGGCTGAAAGCCATCAGGTCCAGGAGCCTTGTAGGATTTCATACCAAGAAGGGCGTTATGCACTTCTCCTTTGTAACCGGAGCCACAAGTAGATCCCTACTAGGAAGGGGAACAGTAGGAAGAGGGGGAGTATGCACAAAATTACCATTAGCCGCCCTAGAGCAAAAAAGATCTTTGTAGAAAGAAATAGCTTCTTGTTGAAGGACATCATTATCACAACACCAAAACCCATTAGGAAGGAACAAACCCCGAATTTTATTCCCAGTACGTATCACCACAGTTTGAGCATGAAAAAAGGTTGTATTACGGTTCCCAAATTTAATCCAATTCTCTCTGGACTTTTGAAACCAAAACACCTCCTGAAAAAGCACTTCATCATATTCTCTTTGTAATTGGCCCTGAAGGAGAACAAGTCTAGTTGAATCAACTTCCGCCAACACCCGCTGAACACCCTTAATGCGCCTCTCCAAGGTCTTCTTCCGCTGAATAATGTTACCAAACACCTCCCTAATAAAGGTAAGGGAAGCGTTCTTAACCTCAGTCAAACTCCGAAAGAGATTCGATTGAGAACTATTCCAAGCCCGCTCCACCACCGAAGGATAATCTGGATGGGTGCACCAAGCTGCCTGAAAACGAAAAGGTTTACTACCATGATTAGCCCATCTAGCACCACAATGAAGCAAGATCGGATGATGGTCTGAGTGAAGTCGACTAAGATTTTCAACACTAGCATCTGGAAAGGACAAGCTACCTTATGCTATTTTCCTTTTAATTTTGAGTTACATCAGTCAAATATATATGTTTTAGAAAAATGATACTTACACACTTAAATTTTTTGGTGTGGAGTGTAGAGAATAGAGAGATAAAAAGAAAAAATTAAATGAAGAGAAAGAAAGTGAAAGATGTGATAATTGGTATAATAAGAAAGTAAGAGAGAAAAAATGAAGGGTAGAGTAAAGTATAAAAAAAATGAGTGTGTAAAAAACAAAACTACATATTTTAATAGGAGTGGAAATATGGACCAACTAGTCTCGTCCTATCCTTACCCCCGCCCTGAAAAAATTGGGCATGACAACCTAGGCCATCAATAAAAACATGTTAAAAATCTTCACTCATCTTATTTATGGAGGAGTTAAACGAATTGACAGACTGGTTCATATAACATGAAAAAAAAACATAAACGTGATGGGTTAAACAAGTTGGTTTGTAAAATAACAAAAATGAAAAATTATAAAAAGTAATAAAAGTTAAAAATTAACAAAGTAAAATATTAACAAATAAATTGGTTAAGAGGCTAGTTTATCCCAACCTATCAACAACCCACTTTCGAATAAGCTAAAACAAGCTAGATTAAATGGGTTTTTTTGGTCGGTTGAAAACTGCATTACTGAAACAAACAACCCAAAAAGGCAATACAAAGAAAGTGGCCTTTGCGGCCCAAGCACAGAGATAGGCAGAATCCAACAGGTAAGTACACTGAAGTCCTAGATTCGCTCTCTGACTCAAATCTAAACAACAAGTAAAACCCTAAATTAGCGGAAGATAAAGAAACACAAGAACCCCTACAAGACACCGTAACGCTCGCGAAGAACTCAGGGAGGTGACAAATCAGGGGGTAGAATCACTGAAGTTCCATGTGATGATCGGGAGTCTTGGTCAAGGAGTTGTTGGATCACCGACGGGAGCTGATAAGACCAACTTCTAGGCAATGAGGCAGAAGATGCCATAGCTGCAAGGGAATGGACAACTTGGTTCGCAGATCGGGAAACCCAGGTAAAACCACAATGTTGAAAATTACTGTGAGCTCTCCAAATATCCTGCAGAATATTAACAATCTCTCCTTTGTTGATTTCCTTTCTGCAAGCCCTGATGAGATCCAAGGAGTCACTCTCAATAACAATCTGCTGGAGTCCAAAGTTCGTAGTTGAGGTAATGGCATCTCGAATGGCTAAGGCTTCAGCTATCAAAGGTGTGTAAGCTAGAATAGACCTTGAATTACCAAATTGAAATGTACCTATGTGATTTCTAGCTAGAAATGATATGGCTCCTTTTCCCGTATTTCTGTTAAAAGTTGCACCTGTGTTATTTTTCGTGGTTCCAGCTAGTGGAGCCATCCAAATGCTTCCTACCTGAGGCACCTGGGGCACTTGGCTCCTAGGAGATTGGTTATGCATAAGCCTAGAGCAATCTGACATTAGAGTTGAGATTTGAGCTAGAGTACCCATAGGATTAGGGTTGGTGCCAGAAAAAATGAAAGCATTTCTATCCTTCCAGAATTTCCATAGTGTGCAAGCAATCCTTGCCTCGACAGATTGAGCACCAATCTCCCATTCCTTAAGCTCCAAAAATTTCTAAAGAAACCAGTCACCCAAGGAGACAGGGGTTGAAGTGTTTGGAGGTCTCCCTATGTGGGAGGCAAACCAGACTGGCTGAGTCCATTCACATTGAAGCAGCAGGTGCTCTGTGGTCTCTTTCACTTTGTTACACATAGGGCGAGTATCATCATTAAGTAGGTGCCTGTACGATAGATTTCCCCTTACTGGTAGGATATTAAGGCATGCCTTCCATAGGAAAATCTTGATTTTCTGAGGCACTGCTAAGCTCCAAATTTTGCACCATAATGGGTTATCCACAGCTGACAAGGAGGATGGTGGATTCAGGCTATCTTCCTCTGCTCTTTTAATCCAGTAGTACCCAGATTTTACTGAATAGGCACCAGTAGAAGTATGCGGCCATATGAATTCATCTTTCCTTTCAGACCAACCAATAGGTGTTTGCATTACCCTAGGAATCTGATGGCGTAAAATTGAATTTCGAACCTCGCTATAATTCCAGCTACCATTGCCTCTATCAATAAGATTGCTAACCTTCATAGCTGACCTATCTGATTGTTATACCACCTTTTCTCCCGAACATAACCATTTATCTTTGAAAACATCAACATTGTCTCCACTGTTTATGGCCCATCTCCTTGACTGGTTAAGAGTTTGAACCCCCTGCAACAGACTTGTCCAAATCCATGAACCACCTCTTTTTTTTTCTTGCATGAAGCAGATCTCCTTGAGGGAAGTAGATACCTCTTAGAACTTGTGCCCAGAGAGCTTCAGGAGATTGGATTGCTATCCATGCCTGTTTAGCCAACATGGATAGGTTCATGAGATGGAAATCTCTAAAGCCCATACCCCCTTCCCTTTTATTTTTAGTGAGAAACTGCCAGTTTTTCCAGTGAATGCCCATAGCTTTCCCATTTGGTTTACACTAGAATCTAGTAATTTGGGAGCAAATTTGCTGGCACGTTTTCTTTGGAAATCTGTAGATGCTCATTGCATAGGAGAGGATTGCCTGGAGCACAGCTTTAATCAGGGTTTCCTTGCCAGCTTGGTTGAGGAGGTTATCCTTCCAGCCCTCCATTTTCTGAATGATTTTTTCTTTTATCCATGTAAGGTTGTTGTGTTTAGATCTGCTCCACTCACTAGGAAGACCCATGTATTTACCTGGGTCAGGCCATTCCTGGATATTCAGTGCTTGCACAATCTGTCTTCTAAGGGTAGGAGGGGTACCCGCAAAGAAAAAAACACCAGACTTTGCAAGGTTTATTCTCTGACCAGAAGCCTTAGAGAATAAATTGAGCAATTTTGAAAACTGGAGTGCCTCCTGCACTGATGCTTCCCCAAACAGCACTGCATCATCTGCAAAAAATAAATTTGTTAGTGGGAGATGAGGGGGCTAAGGATATTCCCCTTAACTCCCCCAACTCCTTGGCTTTTGTGATCAGGTGAGGGAGGGCATCCATTGCAAGGATGAAAAGGTAAGGGGGTAGTGGGTCCCCTTGCCTTAAACCTTTTTCTGGGGTAAGCTGTTTAGAATGATAGTCATTGATCCTATATCTATATAGGTAACTGTTTTAACTAACTCCATCACCCTTAGCACCCATGTTTCTTCAAAACCATAGGAGAGTATGATTTGGGATAGAAAGTCCCAATCTAACCTGTCATAGGCCTTAAACAGGTCCAATTTAATAGCCATCCAAGGTTTTGCAGTACTCTTCCTTTTCCTCATCCAGTGAAACACCTCTTGCGCAATGATTATGTTGTCCTGGATCTTCCTTCTACTCACAAAAGCACTCTGTTGCTTAGAAACCAAACCACCAATAAAAGGTCTAAGTCTTTTCATTATGACCTTTGAAATAACTTTGTACAGAAAATTGCAACAGCTGATGGGACGAAGCTGGTTGAAGCTTTCAAGGTTAGGAATCTTGGGAACTAGAGCTACCAGGGTATCATTAAGTCTATTCTTTATTCTCCCATTGACAAAGAAATCCCTGACTATAGCACTAACATCTTCTTTGATAGTTTCCCAATGGTTTTGGAAGAACTGGCCATTGAAACCATCCGACCCTGGAGCTTTGAGGGGGCCCAGATCAAAGACAACATGTTTGATCTCTTGATCAGAAACTATTCTGGACAAGGAAAGATTCATATTTGTTGTTACCAGGGTAGGAATGAATTGGGTAATAGTATGTGGATGAAGGTCTTGATCTCTCGAATATACTTCCTCAAAAAAGAGCAAAATAGCATTTTCCAATTCCTCATGTCCCTCCACCCAGTTTCCACTACCATCTTTAAGCCTCACCAATATGTTCCGGTCCCTTCTCTGGATAGTTGTGGCGTGAAAAAATTTGGTATTGCTGCGAGTGATCAGGGAGAGTGATCAGGGGCTATAGCTGGGAGTGCCATAGCCACTGCATGTTCATAAAGGTTCCTCCAAGCCCAATTTACTAAAACTCTATCAATTTTTTCTTTAGTGATAAGCCATCTCTTGGGTTGCTCAACCAGGTAAACTTGCACCCTTTTAATTCTAAGTCCATTAGGCCTGTATCATTTAAGAAGTTTGAAATAGGGAAATTCTGATACTGGGTTGTGGATGTAATCCAATCTTTTCTGATTGAGAAAACACCTCATTAAAGTCCCCCATGCACATCCATGGTCTTGTTGGCCTAATTCCCAGGGATCTCAGACTATCCCACAAGCCTCTTCTCTGTTGAAATCTAAGGTGCCCATAGATAAAAGTACACTCCCAATGCTTCTGATCCTGTTTATGGAAGATGGAAGTATGGATATAATTTTGGGACCAGTAGTGAACATCAATCTCCAGAGTTTTATCCCACAGAAGGCAGAGACCACCTGAGAGGCCCCTAGCTTCTACACAAAAGCACGATTGGAACTTTAGCTTACGCCTCAATTTGGTTACCTTGTCTTTGGAGGCACGAGTTTCTGAAAGGAAGACAAGGCTCGACTTATATTTAGATTTTAAGTCATTAAGCTCATTAATTGTCGAAGCCGCCGCCAATCCTCGACAGTTCCAACATAGCCAACTCATGGCTGGGGTGGGGGCATGGTCTGGCTCGCCTCCTCAGCCTTTTGAGTTATAGAGATTAACAAAGCTCTTTGTTCTGTGAAGATTGCAGCATAGTGTTGTGGGGATAAATTAGGGAAATCTCCAACCATCCATTTCCTTTGTTTTAACCTCTGTTGGATAGTAGGGGATGGACTTGGTTCTGGATTGTGTTCCTCATAACTCCTCTTTCTAAGAGTTACGGCTTTGTTCCAACCCACTATTAGTTGTTTCTCCTCATCCTTGTTCAAAGCATTGCTCTCATCCTTACTGTGTTGAGGGGATGAAACATCATTTGTGTCTTCCAGTGGAAATTCCACTATGTACCCCAATTCTGGTTCTTGTATTATACACTTCTTTCTGTAGATGTTAATTTCTTCCACTGTCAGATTGAGTCCCTCATACCTGTGGCCTTCTGGGCTAGGATAGTCTAACACAACAACTGGGTCTTTTAGGCCAATGAATTCTGTTTGAATGCCCAGATCATTTAAGCTTTTTGGGCCTAGCCCAGTCTGTGGGAGTCCACTATGCAGGTCCACCAAAGTTGGGCTCGGGTCACTAACTGAGGTAAGTTTGTCACTAGTAGGTTTTGGGGTCCCAGTAGTCTTTGGGGACAAAGGGGGGTTAACCAAAAACACCTTAGGGATAGAAGTGGAAATGATGTTACCTTGAGGTGGGAGGGTTGTACTGCCTGACGCGCCACTAATTTGTTCTGAAATTGTTGGCTGAGGTGGAGCAACTGTCTCCTGATTAGTGAAAACATTTTGCAAGTTTTTTTGCAGCTGACTCTTGATGGTCCTGCTCTTCCGCCCGGATATTCTTGCCAGATTTATTTGTACTATTGCTTGTATCATCTCTCTCCTGTGTGCTTGCCCTTCACCTTCCTTCTGGTGCAGCTCTCTGTTTTCCTCCATAGATGAGCTTGACCCCTTGCTCCAGAAACCTTATTCCTTCATTATAGAAATAATAGGTCTAGCAGGGGGAACTCCCAATTTAGGGCTATATTTTGGCATTGTCGGATTGGCGCTCTCCATAACCTTGTCCTCCTTACAGTCTCTCTGTTCATGACCTACTATTCCACAGCTGAAACATAGACCTTGAAGCTTTTCATATCTCAGAGGAATCCAAGTTTTAGGCATACCTTTCCGAGGAACCCAGCAACCAGAGATGATAGGTCTTTTTATATCTATAAGAGCTTTAACTCTAATGTAGTCCGAATCAGTTTGGCTCCCACATATGGGTTTTCGACTTCAATAATCTCCCCAACTCTCCCCATTGGCTTTGTTGCATTTGAAGTTGTCATCATTTCTAGAGGCAAACCGTGTAATTGTACCCAAAAAGGAATTTTGTCAAAGTTTAATTCATAAACAGAAGCTTGGGGAGCCTAATATTGCAAACTAATAATCCTCCCCATAACAAACCAAGGGCCTCTATCCAGTATATCCTTAGCTTCATTTTTATAAGAGAAAGTGAATAAGAAGAGGTTTGTGCCCATATCAGTTATGTGGACTTCAGAAGGTAATCTCCAGGCTTTAAGCATGATATTCTTGACTGCTCCTTTGTTAAAAGGCTTTTCAACCAAAACTTTCCCAACCAGAGATCTCCCAGCAAGTTGAAAACTATGCAAAACATCACTTTCCAATTCCACTGTTATATCTTCCCCTTCTGCAGTCATTGAGGGCACTATATTTTGGCAGGCAATGTGGCTAGTATCCTGTGGTTCAGGTTCCATGGCTCAGGTAAGAGAGGGTGAATGTGTATTATAAGGGAGAAATGGGTTCAAAAATCAAAAGGAAAAGGTAGAGAGTGTAGGTGGGGAAAAACTGTGGTGAAGTGTAGGAAAAAATCAAAGGCATGTAGAGGTTTAAGAGGAGAGTATGGAGAGTTTGTGAATAGGAATCAAAGAAACAATGGTAGAGTGGTGGAGCTTTGTTAAAACAGTAGTTTATAGGATCAACCCTCCTGATGGAGGTGGAAGCCTCTGGCTATTCCAGAGAGAAAACTTTGGCTATTCCAAAGAGAAAACAGAGCATATAACACCCCTACATTTTAAGTTCTCTTTTATAATCTTTTTAACTCCTCTTTAACATAGTTACGTTGTATTTTAACATTCTTGCAAATACTATATTTTTTTACTAGAACAATAAACTCATATTATCCTATTCTGTCTTTCTAATACTTCTTAATACAATTATATTCAAATGATAATTAATAATAACTTAAATAATTAAATAGAACTAAGAATAAAACACAATGAGTAAATAAGTAATATTTGACCTTATACTCGTCTTTTTTTAAGAAAAAAACTTCATTATTTCTCATCATCGTTAAATTTAAATTATTAATAAAACATTTGATTTTTTTTTCATTGTTTTAATTTAATTAAGCTACTTCCGCTTGAAAAAATAACAAATTCCATTCATGTCAAACGCACAAGTGCTTTTAGACTATGTAAAGTTTCATTTTTCTTGTACTAATACTGTTAAATAGATTTAGTTTTAATAATGGATTTAATGTATATATATATATATATATATATATATATATATATATATATATTGACATCATGCTCTTTTAAGTCTTTTTTCTAAGTCAAATTCCATAGTGTACTAGTGTGCAAAGACACAAGGGAGAAGGTGCTGCGCAACTACCATGGTATGATGGTAACGCGTTGTAGAAATTGTTGAGTAATTGAAAAGACATTATTGAGTAAACTAGCACTTAGGTCCTTGACTTTGTGGGTGTCGTGCAATTAGGTCCCTGACTTTACTAAATTGATCTCGTAGTCCCTGACTTTAACCTTCGTCATGCACTTTATTCCAAACGTTAAGTTTCTGTTAAATCCTTGTTGAGGTGTCACTCAATAAGGACTAAAGTGCAAGATTTTTGACAATGTCAGTGACCAAACTGCATGGTGGTCCCTTATCTTCTTCTTCCCTCTTCTCTGCAGAATTCTCATTCTTCTTCTTCGCTTTTCTCTTCTTCTTCGCTCTTTTGCTTCTTTATGCAAATTAGAGGGTTTGAAACAAAAGCCTTCAAGTTCTCCCATATGGTTTTTCTTTGCTTCAATTTCGGAGTTTCATAATTGTGTGGTTTTAACCTCATGCAAATCTGCAAATATTTTGAGTCCTTGATTATGATAAAAATTTCTTGAATAAACAAACTAGTATCAAAAGGTTGAACTTTTTTAAGACATACTATTTTACGCTGAGGCATGGAAAGCAGAAGGTTCCTCAACACTAAATCTGGCTTCAATTTCTCATATGGTAATCTTCCATGCGCATATGCATGAAACTCATCATTGTCAAACTCATAACCAAGGGTCTGATAGGAAATTAAGATAAAAACTTATTGATATTACATCATTGATAGTGAATCAGTGTTTCAGAAGAAAGTATGATGAAGACAAAACTGAGGGTAATGCCAAATCTTTATACCTTCAATCATGTCATAGTTGTCCCATATTCAGTATACAAATCCAGGAACATCTTTGGCACTTCACTTTCTTCAATATGCAAGCATTCCAACATATACTCTGTAAACAAGATTGGTTAATTACAGTACTTTTGTCACATATGAAATAATCTAAACATTAGAGTATCATATGTTCTTGCGACATGCCAAATTGAGACCTATGCTTAATGGGTAGAGTGTCATCCATATCTGTATCAAACATTTTGAAGTTGAAATTAATATCACTTCCCTCTTTCCTCATATAATTGAAGTAAAACAACATGTTGGTTTACAGTGTGGTTTTAGGAGGAAACAGAAATGGGAGAGACCAAAAAAGAAAAAAGGGACCTTTGGAAGATTCAGAAGAAATGGGAGAGAAGGAGACGAAGAGAAGCGCGAGAGAAGAAAGATATTTTTGGAAGAAAGAGAAACTGAAAGTGTCAAAAATAGCGAAGATGAAGAGAAAAGCGAAGAAGAAGAATGAGAATTCTGCAGAGAAGGGGGAAGAAAAAGATAAGGGACCACCATGCAGTTTGGTCCCTGACATTGTCAAAAATCTTACACTTTAATCCTTATTGAGTGAAACCTCAGCAAGGATTTAACATAAACTTAACGTCTGGACTAAAGTGCATGACGGAGGTTAAAGTCAGGGACTACGGGATCAATTTAGCAAAGTCAGGGATCTAATTGCACGACGCCCACAAAGTCAAGGACCTAAGTGCTAGTTTACTCGACATAGAATAGAACTACCATCTTTCTTTCTTTCCAAGCCAAATCTCCATAGCCATGAAATCAGCCTTGTGCGGGACCAGTTAAGCTGTGATTGGATGAGGTTTTCATGGGAACAAATGTAAACCAAAACAAAGTCAAAGAATGTATTTTTTTACCTTTTTTCAATATATTTTTTTTAATTTTTACTATTAACTAAATTTTATTTCAATCTCAATATAATGTGAAATATATACAGTATTAAGATGCTCTACTAATTCTAGAGGCCCATTTTACAGATTTAATTTTGGGCCTGATCAAACTTTCATAAACGTTTTTTTTTTGCCATTTCAAAACTATGTTTAGCTCGTTTTTTTGTCAATAAAATAGTGTTTAGGTCGGATAGGATCATTCCATCCGATCCATTTTGTCTGAAAATATCAAGTAAGTTCCGCCCCATTTAATTAAAAAACTTGAAAGGGGAATAAGGGATATCAAAATTTATAGAGTATTTCACTCGTCCCTTATTACAAGACTCTCTCGATCATTTCACACAGTTTAAGAAAAGTTGGTTAATGCATTGGTCTTTTAAAAAAAACTATCACATTCCAAATGTACCTATATTTAAAGATCACTATATTTAGGGACATTAATTGTCACAAAAAGGAAGACTCCAAAAGTCAATTTCTATTGGTGTAGTTGAAGATGTGGGTAAAATTCCATTAACTATTCACACTAATCAATATATGAGGAATTAAAAAGAGTTAAATATTAATGAAGGGTAAATATAGAAAAATGATTAATTCATCTAAAAATCTGCAAATGGTCTTATATTAAAGGACACTCAATTCTTCTATAAGGGTCTTATATATTGGGACGGAGGAAGTAATTCGTAACACAGTATTAACATGGTCTGACAAAAAAATTCTATAAACTTTGGGGTTAAACATGCTTTTTTTTCCTGAAAATATAGTGATATTTGATTTTAGTCACTTATTTATTTTTCTCATTGATTTTAATTAAGGTTGTAAATGAACTGAGCTATTCATGAATTATTTGAGCCCGACTTGTTAAATGCTCGACCAAGCTCGTTTGTTTAATTAAACAAACAAGTCCAAGCTTAAAGTTGGTCGGGCTCGATTATTTAAATGAGTCAAACTCATGGTTTATAACCTTGACATTAAAAGCTCGTGAATAGTCTGCTTATTATATATATAATAATTAATTAATATAAATAATTAAAGTAAAGTAAGATTAATAAAAATTAGAAAAAGAAAACATAAAGTTATAAATTTATTTTTAAAATAAATAATAAAGTAAATAATTACTCTATATATATGAAAATAAGTATTGAAATAATTCTTATATTAGTCAAGAAGTTGTGTATTGAATTTTGAAAAATACAATATTTTAGAATTTTTTAACTATATATATCATATATTAAGAATATATTTTGATTTTTATATTACCATTTAATAATAAAATATTTATTATATACTAAATTCATAAACTTTAAAAATGATTTAAAGAAAATTTTGATAAAAGCAAAAACAATGAAGTTATAAGTGACCTATGTAACGCCCCCGGGCCGCTTGCAGGAGTGATGAGGGTCCCCACAAACCAACACGAGTCCTTCCCGTATGTGTTGTCCTCACTTGCACACTTTCTGGGAAACTTCCCAGAAGGTCACACATCCCAGAATTGCTCCAAGCCAAGAACACTTAATTATGGAGTTCTTTTGTTATGGGCTTCCGAAAAGAAGATGCATCTTGTTGGTATAGTTCTCCGCAACAATTTCCTTTAAGCTATCATCAACTGTACAGTCTCATACCTACACAGCCTCTGGATCCCTCTCATTTGGGTGTGGGTTCGGTTCATCCATGTGTGCTTAGAAGCCTGCCAGGAGCCGCTCCTTGTTGGTGCCTCTTTGCACCGGCGATCACTCCCCGCACTCATCAGCCTCCGGCTCTCACAACCTAAACAAGTCAAGCCCAGGCTTTGTTTTTCTATAACAAGTCAAGCCCAAGCTTAAAGTTTGGCTTGTTTAAATAATTGAGCCAAGCTTGAGTCGCCATTTTTTTCACAAGCCAGAGCTTCAGGTACTCCGTTCGGCTCGGTTCATTTACGACCCTAATTTTAATCTTCTAATTTTTTTTATATAACAATATTTTAAAACTTGTTTGAATTATATTTATGAGCTTGTATGAACTCATTGTCTTAAAAGAACATAACATGATTTCTTATTTTTCTTTTTCTAACATGATTATTGTATCACTCGAAAGATCTAATTTTTTTGTAGGCTTGTTAGCTAAGTTAAATACTTTATGTTGATAACTTTCACAGTAGATTTCAGTCTATGGTGGTGAAAATCAATTTCTTATTCATAAAAAAGATAGTTTGAGTACTCTTATGTATATTGTGAAATATAAAAAGTAATATTAGGAGCACATAAATCATTTTATTTTACAATACACGAGATAACATTTTTATTTTGGTATTTCTTTTAGGATAAATTTAATAATAATAATAATAATAATAATTTACACTTCATCTTCATCCGGTGTTACTACTCATTTAATACTCATCATTCATCTCTATATCTCTCCTCCTATATATTATATCACACATCACATTTATTTTTTTATACTCCCTATTAATTAAATTTAGAGTATGTTTGGTAAGGGTAATAAGTTAGCTTATAACTTACTTGACTAGCTTATAAGCTAGTTTGACTAACATAAAAATGTTTGATAATACACAAGCTTCTAACTTATTTCAAGACCTTCCAGCTTATAAATTAGAAACTATACCTATAACTTCTAATTTGCAACTTATTTTATTTTTCTTCCATTTCTGGTCATCATATTTTAATACATTTTTATGATTTATAAATTAGAAACTATACCTATAACTTCTAATTTGCAACTTATTTTATTTTTCTTCCATTTCTGTTCATCATATTTTAATACATTTTTATGATATCTTTATATTATTTTATATTTATTACCTAACTTATTAGTTAATTTTAAAAAATATTTATAATTTAATAAATTAACTTTTAAATTCGGAACTTATCAACTAACATCTAACTTATATATTGAAAAATAATTTATTTTTACCAAACACAATAACATTTGCTTATGTAAATTTAATTATTACTGATTTATCAACGACTAGTGACTTCACCTTCACCTAACATATTTAAAACATTTTTTTTTGAAGTCAACATATTTAAAACATTAAATGACAACATTATTAGTACTTTGATTTAAGGCATTCTTGGTTCAAAAAAAATGAAGCAATTCTTCATTTTTGCTTTATTTGAGGAGAGAATTGTTGCAAAGTACCTACTTATGGAGTAGAAAATAATTAGAATACTCTCTCCGGTCCTTTTTATAAGACACTATTAATCGAATTACACGCATCAATATAAGTGATTAAAGTTGGTTAATTTTATTAGTTTTAAAAAATACTCCAACTTTCTAGTTTTACCCTTATTTAATATTATTGACTAACTCCACTACTATTTGATAGTTGCAAGGACATTAAAATTACTAAAGACAAATAAGGAAAATGATAATAAATGCTTTCTTGAAATTATAAAATGGCTTATAAAAAGGACCACAAAAACTTATAAGAAGTGCCTTATAAAAAGGACCGGGGGTATTAAACTAATTTCAATGTAAATTTCTACAACTTATTTCTTTCTAGTTTTCTTATTATCATTTTAATATATTTTGATTCAAATTCATCTTGTGGTTACACGATAATAAACGCATTCTGACAGCGGTAGATGGAGGGGGTTTAATAATGCGACCCCATACTTCAACCCTTACCAAGTAAAGGACAAAACACGGATATCTCACCCAACCTAATGGGATCTCAGAAAGATGTGCCCCCAAAAAAGAATCAAATCTATTGAGGTCAAGTTCATATTAATTGTAGTCCTGAATTTCGACACCAAATACTTCCATGTAGTATTAATTATATATTACTATATGAATATGAATTTCTTCCTGGACCACATCGATCCCATAGACAACACAGACAGTGTTGAACTAGTAATTGATTAATTAACACAATAACTCGCATACTTTACTCAATTATTAAATAAACTAGAAATTTAAACCGCATAATAATTCAAACATAATTGCTATGACATAAGCTTAGGCACTAGAGAGGTATCTATGGGCACTTGTATCTATTGCCATGAGTCAACATATCAGTGTAGCACTTTCCACACTTTTCCCTGTTAACCATAAGTTCCTGGCGGGACACATTTGCAGCGGTCACAACATGTCATGCATGCTCTCATGCACAATCTCTTCCTTGAATGCAATTGGCACCTATAATCACATAGTGGAATGCAATCTGCCCATAAAAATAAATAACTATCATTATTCATTAATTCATCAGAGATCCCACCAACACTCAAAATAATTATGATTAATCAGTCCTAATTAGCATTGTAATTAAAGTTTGTAAAAATTAGCACAAAAAATGTGAGAGTTATGAAGGAGAAGGATATGGTAACCCACTTACCCTTCTTTGATTTCACTATGGGAGTTGGTGGAGCTGGAGCAACAGGGAGCTGAGGAGGTGTTGGAGTTGGTGACGGCTTCACTGGTGGTGGATAATAAGGAGGTGATTTCACAATGGGTGGAGGAGGAGCCTTCACTGGTGGTGGATAATAAGGTGGTGATTTTACTAGGGGAGGAGAAGGTGCCTTCACTGGTGGTGGATAATAAGGTGGTGATTTCACCAGAGGAGGAGAAGGTGCCTTCACTGCTGGTGGATAATAAGGAGGGGATTTCACTAGAGGAGGAGGTGCCTTAACCAATGGTGGAGTTGGTGGTTTTACTGGTGGGGCAACAGCAGGAACAGGAGGCTTTGCATAGTTCACCTGTACCAAATGCCACATTTCTAGCTTTTTAACATGAAAAATGCTAATTTGTTAACACTCACACCTTTTACATTTTTCTGTGTAGGATTTAACATATCTTCCATATCTATGTCAAGTGAGAGATTGTCCAGGTTATCAAAGGTGGAATTTTTTTCTTTGGGGGGTGGGGGAAAAAAATCAATTTTTCCATGCAAAGTAATTAAAAAAAAGTAATCTTATGTTGTTCTGTATTCAAAGTTCAATTTTCTTCTATAAATGGCACAATTAAGCATATCAATAGGTGAAAAAGTAAGCATGTTCAATAGTATGTACAGGACTAAAAAACCAGAGTTGTTGATCTGTTTTTCAATAAAGAACTGCAATACATTTCAAAGGCAGAACTGCAAAATAAACTACATTAGCACACTCTTAGTATAAAAGCAAGAAAAATATATACTAATCAAACAGATAGTGACAATAATATATAAAATGAACTTTTTTGTTAAGGGTGTTTAGACACCAAATGGGAATCACACAAAAATGAAAAGGAAAATTTTGTACGAGGGAACATACCGGTGTCTTGAGATCTTCATCAGAGGAAGAAACCTGCAAATGGAGATATTTACATAAAGTTGGGAATATTTAAGTTTAAAACACTTGAATCAAGAAAGTAATTTCCTTTATCAACTTTTGTATGGATATGAGCAAATGATGAGTGAGTGAAAAGTAGAATAAAAGTTATATACCTTTGTAGCAACCACAAGAAAAATGGCCAGAAGAAGAATGGATTTGGAAGTCATTTCTGGAGCAGGGACCAGAAAGGGTGGAAGAGATAGCTAGTCGGTGATACTTCAAGCAATTAGTAGAACTTATGTTTTTATAGAGCGAGGTGAAGGTTGGGGAGAGATAAGAAAAGAAAAAGAAAAAGAAAAAGAAAAAGTTAGGTACATAGAGTACCAGGAGAAAAACGCTTTATTAGACGTGGGCTGGTGAAATAATGGCTCCCTGTCCCCTAAACTGACTCATACAGCTTCCACCCACCCATGTGCCTCTAATATTGTGTCCACTAAACAAGCATATCCAGTTCTCATAAGAGTGTGTGTTGCCACTAATCTATGCTACTGAACACAAGGTCTGTCTTTGAGAAGTTGAACCAGAGCCATACTTTAGGTGTATGTCAGAACTACATCTTGGTTTGACAAACTTACAGGTCAAATGTAATGGCACTATTTCGATAAGGTATTGGCTAGTTAACTGGTTAAGAAAGGTTTGGATCATCCGGTTCAATTTGGTTTAAAATTACTCATAGAGTACTTACTTGTGTTTAGTTTGTCCCAAAATTATGTTTTTAATTGAGATTCTGACGTTCAAAACATGATTTTAGGATAAATTAAATATTGTTGAGAATATGAATCAATACCTGTTTTAGAGTTTATTAGAGTTTATGGTAGAGTTTTATTGTTAAGGTGGTTATGACAGTTTCAATTTTTAATTATGGGTTGTTACAAATTAATGGACAGTTTTTTATTTATGATTATTTATAATTTCTGGTTATGTTTTTCTTGTATTTAAAGAAGGTTAGATGAATGAGAAATATGAGTTTCAATTTTCATTTCATTATCTTCCTACAATTAGTTTTCTTTTTTTCCAACAAATTGGTAATCAGAGCTTTATTGTTCTTGAGGGACCTGGTAAGATTGAGAGTTCCACCAAAACACTCAAACACTAACCCGGAGAGTTGAAATGCAATCTGATAACTCAGCTATAACATTGCCTATTTTTTAGGGTGAGAATTATCACCTATGGGCAATCAGAATGGAGGCTTATCTTGATGCATGTGATCTTTGGGAGACTGTTGAGGAGGATTATGTGGTTGATCCATTACCGGGCCAATCCAACAGTTGCTCAGATCAGGAATCATAAGGAAAGAAAACAGCGAAAATCGAAGGCAAAGTCATGTCTATTTTCTGCTGTCTCTCAAGCAATCTTTACCAGAATCATGACTCTGAAGTCAGCAAAGGCCATCTGGGATTTTTCTCAAACAAGAGTATGAAGGAAATGAGAAGGTCAAGGGGATGCAAGTGTTGAATTTGATCCGGGAGTTGAGATGCAGCGGATGAAGGAGTCAGAAACAATTAAGGAATATTCTGACAGACTTCTAAGCATTGTCAACAAGGTGAGGTTGCTTGGAACTGAATTTCCTGACACGAGAATTATTCAAAAAATTCTTGTGACTGTTCCTGAGAGGTTTGAATCCAGTATTTCCTCTCTGGAAAATTCCAAGGATCTGTCAATATCACTTTAGCAGAATTGTTGTATGCTTTGCAAGCCCAAGAACAGAGGATACTTATGAGGGAGGAAGGCATGATTGAAGGTGCTTTACAAGCCAAATTGAAACTCAATCAAGGTCAAAATGGAAGAAAAAAAGGCCCAGGGGAAGCAGCTTTGAGCAGGAGATAGTTTCAACAAAGGGACTAAAGCTGAAGATGAAAAGACAAATCATCCTTCATGTCAGCATTGTGGAAAAAGGAACCATCCTCATTTCAAATGCTGGAAGAGGCCTAATATACAGTGCAACAAATGCAACCAGCTTGGTCATATTGCAAAAATCTGCAAGAACAAAAGGCAACCACAATCCGACGCTCAAGTAGCCGATCAACAAGAGGAGGAGGAGCAGTTATTTGCAGCAACCTGTTTTGCAACCAGCAACAATAGTGAAAGTTGGTTGATTGATAGTGGATGTACACACCATATGACTTATGATGAAGAGTTGTTAAAGGAGTTGGACAGAACAATATTTCAAAAGTCAGAATTGGCAACGGAGAGTGCATTGTTGTTAAAGGAAAGTGAATTGTTGCAATTGAAAGCTGTTCAGGTACTAAACTCATTACTGATGTGCTTTATGTACCAGATATTAATCAAAATTTGTTGAGTGTTCGCCAATTACTTGAAAAGGCTACAAATTTTTGTTTGAAGACAAAATGTGTTTAATTAAAGATGCAAAAGGACAAGATCTTTTTAAGGTCAAAATGAAGGGAAAAAGTTTCTCTTTGGATCTTATGGAGGAGGTGCAGGTTGTTGTTCAAGCTCAATTAATGGTACTGAACTTTGGCACAAGAGACTAGGTCATTACAACCATGTCGCATTGTTGTACATGAAAAAACACAATCTTGTGAAAGGTTTGCCACCATTGGAAGACCGTGTGGGTAGCTGTAGTGCATGTCAATATGGGAAGTAGGCTAGGCTACCATTTCCACAATCAAGTTGGAGAGCATCACAAAAGTTGCAGTTGATTCATACAGATCTTGGAGGACCGCAACCTGAATTATCTTTAAAGGGAAGTCGATATTACATTGCCTTTTATTGATGATTTTACTAGAATGTGTTGGATTTATTTCTTGAGATTCAAGTCTGAAGTTGCAGGAGTTTTTTTGGAGGTTCAAAGGCTTGGATTGAAAATCAATCTAATTGTAAAATTCAGGTTATCAGGTCTGACAATGGGAAAGAATACATCTCAGATCAATTTAATCTTTCTGTGAAGATGGTGGGATTGAGCACCAGCTTACTACTCCATACACTCCACAACAAAATGGAGTGAGTGAGAGGAAGAACAGAACTATAATGGAAGGATGGCTAGGATGATGCAAATGAAAAGGACTTCCAAAGAATTGGCTTGCTGAAGCTGCTAATTACACAGTTGTTTTCTGTAAACAGGCTTCCCTACAAAGGGCGTGCAAGGAAACAATCCTTTTAAGCATTGGTATGGCTATAAACCTCTTGTTCAAATTTCAAAAGTTTTTGGATGCATTTGCTTTCTTATGTGCAAAGGTGAAATAATAAGTTGAGATAAAAAAAGCAGAGGCACAATCTTTATTGGCTATAGCACAACATCAAAGGCTTATAGAGTCTTCCAACCACAAATTGGTAAGATTCTAATAAACAGAGATGTTCATTTTGCTGAAGATAAACAATGGAACTGGGAGAAAGATGAATGGAAGCAGGTTTCTAATTTTTCTTTTATAAAAGATGAAAATGTTGATGATCCTCCTGTAGAGGAAGTAGACTACTTTCTGATATTTAGAAGATGTAATGTTGTCGTGTTTGAGCCTGAAAATTTTTCAAAAGCAAAAAAGATCCAAAATGGATGTTGCAATGCAGGAGGAGCTTAACATGATCGAGAAGAACCAAACTTGGAATTGGTTTCTAGACCCCAACACAAAAATGTTATTGGTGTTAAATGGGTTTAGAACCAAACTCAATGCAGATGGTTCCATTAATAAACACAAGGCCAGACTTGTAGTGAAGGGATATGCTCAAGTATTTGGAGTTGATTTTTCTGAAACATTTGCTCCAGTGGCTCGGCTTGATACAATCAGATTGGTCCTTGCTTTGGCAGAACAAAAAGGATGGAAGGTGTTTCAGTTAGATGTGAAATCTGCTTTTCTCAATGGTTATTTGCAAGAGGAGATATATGTTGAGCAACCTGAAGGGTTTGTAATTAAAGGGCAGGAAGACAAGGTGTATTTTGCTGAAAAAGGCCTGTATGGTCTGAAGCAGGCTCCAAGGGCCTGGTATAGCAGGATTGATGAGTACTTGTTAAGTATTGGCTTATAAAAAGTCTCAGTGAGTCAACTCTTTACGTGAAATGCTTGAATTATGATATTTTAATTGTTTCTGTATGTGGATGATCTTCTAGTAACAGGAAGCAATATTCAGTTTGTTGAGGAGTTCAAGCAAAATATGATGAAGGTGTTTGAAATGACAGGCTGTGGAGAAATGGCTTTCTTTCTCGGAATGGAAGTCAAACAAGATGAACAGGGAATCTTATTAGTCAAAAGAAATATGCAAAAGAGATTCTGAAGACGTTTCAAATGGAGAACTGTAAACCTGAGAGTACTCCAATGTTTCATAAGGTTAAAGCTTGCAAGGAAGATGTGCAGAAAAGGTTAATGAGACTTCTTTTAGAAGTCTTGTTGGTTGTCTCATGTATCTTACAACAACGAGACCTGATATTTTGCAGTGTGAGTGTTCTTTCAAGATTTCTTACATTGTGCGAAGCGAAGTGCATCTTCAAGCTGCTAAATGAGTGCTTAGATATATCAAAGGAACTCTTGATTATGGAGTTTTGTTTTTAATTATAATCAAGAATTAATCTACATGGATTTTGTTGTGGACAGTGATTGGGGAGGATCGTTGGATGATATGAAAAGCACTTCAGGCTATGCTTTACATTTGGTTCTGGAGTGTTTTCTTGGATTTCAAAGACGCAAGATATGTGGTGCAGTCAACTGCTGAAACAGAATTCATTGCTGCTACTGCAACTGTTAATCAAGCTTTGTGGTTGAGAAAAAATTCTAGCTGATCTACAAATGGCTCAAGCAGATTCAACTAAGGTGTCGTAGATAATCAAGCAGCAATTGCAATATCTAATAATTCGGTTTTTTCATGGGAAGACTAAGCACTGTTAATATAAGCTCTATTTCTTAAAGAAGTTCAGAAGGAAGGAGACGTTTTATTAGAATACTGCAAGAAGAAGAGCATTGGCAGACATCTTTACGAAGGCACTTTCAAAGGAAGATTTGAGAACTGAGAGAGGAAGCTTGGAGTCAAGGCTACTGATGCAAGGAGGAGTGTTGAGAATATGAATCAAACCCTGTTTTAGAGTTTATTAGAGTTTATGGTAGAGTTTTATTGTTAGGGTGGTTATGACAGTTTCAATTTTTAATTATGGGTTGTACAAATTAATGGACAGTTTTTTATTTATGATTATTATAATTTCTGGTTATATTTTTCTTGTATTTAACGAAGGTAGATTGAATGAGAAATATGAGTTTCAGTTTTCATTTCACTATCTTCCTACAATTAGTTTTTCTATTTATCCAACAAATACATATCATGTGTAAGAATTTTCTCCTGTCATATTGCATTTACGGTAAAATTTAGCTATGAAATTACTAGGCATCAATTATGGATATTTTATATATCTAGTGTATTTCGTAGCTAAGTTTTGTTGGGGAAGTTTGAGATGATCCAAATCTAGTAATTAGAGGGGGTAAACCGAGCTACCAAACATGGTGTAAAACGGTTTGATTCGGATAGGTCACGGGCGTGGCAACGGGGCGGGTTTTGCTTTCCTCGTCACCGCCCCTGCAAAAGTTGGGGAGGATTCGAGTTCTAGATTAAAGTAAGTAGGTATGAAATTATGAAACTCAAACGTATCGCCGCGCGGGTACCCAGCAGGTTCGGGGAAACTCGTGGGGATTTTACCTTCTCTTTTTTATTTTAATAACTTAAATACATCTTTTAAAAAAATCATATATATCTAGTATATTCTAATTCAAATAATATGTAAATAGAGACATTGAAAATCCTAAAAAAATAAGAACTATATTATATTTTAAGGAATATATAAGTTTACCTTTATTATTTAACTACTGATATAATTAAAATCATTTAATTATTATATCGTGACGGGTTCGAGGGCGGACGGGCTGGGCGGGGCAGGTTCTAGCACCTCTAAACCTCCCCTCACCCCGTTAAAGGTGGAATGGGGTCGGGGTCGGGTTTTCCCTAAACCTGGTCAAAATTGGTTTTTCCCGTCAAAGTCGGGACGAGTCGATACCTGCGAGTTCAAGTTGATTGCCAATGCCTAGATACGAATTGCGAGTTATAACATTGAGGTAAAAAAATATTGAATTCAATTTAAACTTTTTAAATGATATCTAAACTCTATTGAATGTTGATTTTTTTATATTATAGTGGATTTTTACAAGTTAAATATAATCATTTTTATAAGATGAGGTCAAGCCAAAAAAAAAGCCAAATTTAATTCAAAACTCAATTTATCGAATATATTTAGATGATTCATTTTACCTGCTCTAAAATTATATACATTTTTTTATATTGTTCTTTTTTCAGCTTTAAAATAATAAAATTAAAATATATTTTATTACATATATTTTAAAGTAATGATGAGTTTTCTGCCTGATAAGATTGAGGTTATCAATCGAACAATAATTTGGACCTTTCCTAGTAAATCTCAATAACCATGCAATAATTAAACATAAGAGAAGATTTACGCAGAATTAATAGTGAGACAGTAAATGAATTAAAGAACGAATAGAAGAAATAGAAAATATGGAAGAGGCAGAAATGGAATCAACACCATAATTCAATTGAAAAATTGAATTGATAAGTCACCCAAGAAAAGACGTCACAATTCAATCGGGTTTAAAATGATAAGTCTCAAAGATTGATGCCACAATTCAATGGGTTTTGAATTGATAAGTCATTCTAGCGTCACACTCTTCATGGAAGAATGATAAGATCAATTTCGAGGTTCTATAAAAAAACACTCAAGAACAACACTCACAAGTGTGTTTCAATTCTCACTATATTCAAAACTCCATCTTGTTTAAAATACAAGTGCTATTTATAATATTTAGTGAGCCATGAAAGCCCCTGATGGGCCATACGCTGCACTAAGCCCAATACGCATTACAATCTATAATGATCCTAAGTTCAACTGAAACTAAAACAAGGAAATTACAAGTAATTCAATTCAGATTCAAGTCAGACGGATACAATAGGTTCTACAACTACAATGTCCTCCAGCTAAGCCTGATACTAGCCGAGTAAGATGATATTGGCTGGTTAGGAATCTGGATAATCAGATTCTGACCGAGTAAATCGATATTTGGTCGGCTAGGAATCAAGATCATATTACTACCTACTCAATATAATTAATGTGTTACATACTTTATTATATCAAAGTGTGAAAAGTGTTAACAAATTTCAAACTATTTTATATGCATCAATATTTTAATGATCAAAATTAAATAAGATGATATTTTCAACGATCAAATTATCTTTTTTTACTTTTTTTATTTCTTATCAATGTTGGCTGATAATAGTTATTTAACTTATTGTGTGTATATATCTTAAGTTTAAATTAATGATTTCAATTGAGAACCATATATATTTGTATAATATATCCTATAGGATTATGAGAGAGGTAGAAATAAAAAAGATAGTCATGTAAGATTTAATAGATGATATGATTAAGAGATAAAAAAAATTAAGAGAAATGTTTTTTATACAACATGTTGTATCTACAACATGGAGAGGGATAGAGATAAAATTAAAGAAGTGTGAGATGTGATAGATGTATTGTAGTGATATGATGGAGAGAGATAGATAGAGAGAAAAAATATGTTGTATGAATTGTTACTTGTTATATAGATTTGTTATACGAATAATAATTATTATAATGAAGTTGAGGTCCTCTTCGGTACTAAAAATATCCCGTTAAAGAGACTTTTCTCTCATTGTAATGAGATTTGTATATAAATTTATTCTCTCTTTCATATTTGAGTTCTAGACATATAATTATATAAAATATCCGAAGAAATTATTATGACGCCCGCCTTCTAGACCAAAAAATATCTTGTTTTCTTACTATATAATTACAAGTTATAAATTGAAAGAGAAACGGTACGGAAAAGTGGAGGCAAATGCTGAATAGGGAATAAAAGCATAGAACATTGTACTTAACTTGTTAATGTTAATTTATGCCAACTCCGATCATAAAATCAAATCATACGCTATTTTTTAAGTAAGATTATCATCTAATCGATAGGTAGAGAGAGAATAATCACTTTTCAGGTGTCAAAGATTATCAAATTAACTCATATCTCTCCCACCAAAGTCTTTTTCATATGCACGCACGTCTGAAATTGAACCCAATCAAGATGTTAAATGACTCATTTATCCGCCAATTGTGTCGGTTTGTTAGTAAATACTATCTATGTCCTAATTATAAGAACATTTTAATCAATTTCATAAGGATTAAGGAAGTTAGTTAATTTAGTTATTATAATAAATTTATCATGAATGGGTACCATCTTTACATAATTACCCTTGAATTTATTGAAACTCATTATTTTTCTTTATCTACTTAATTACTTGTATTGTGTCATTCTCTCTATTAATTCATTATTCACTTATTTTCACTAATGGGTATTTTTAATCAAAAAATATTATTGTAAGGGACAATTTTAAACGGTTTTTATAAAAAGAACCGGAGAGCAACTCTTCAAGAGGTTTTTAAAATTAGGACCGGAGGTAATAATACGCTATTAGAGTATATTTGGTAAAATAGCTGAAAAATTAGCTGAAATCTTAAGCTAGCTGAAAGCTGAAAAAGTAGTTGATTTGATTGAATGTGTTTGGTAAAACTAGCTGAAATGATAAATGATATATACGAACACCATTAATTATTAAATAATGATAAGTGGGGTGGTTGATGGATAAACTTATAATTAATTTTCAACTAGTAGTTAAAAATTGGAGGTTTTTTTAAAAAAACTACATCAAGTACATTTTCAAGAAAAGCTAATATCTACACATAAAAAATATCTTATCAAATACAGTTAAATTATTTCAACTATTAATTTAATTTTGATGTAGCTGAAATTATCAATCACACTCTTAATCAAGTAGTCATGTCAACTAGCTGGTGTGTTTGCCGCTAGCTGTGACGCAACGGACATAGGGCTGTATCTGTACTGGTCATTTAACCCTTTTCTTTCTCTGCTTTTAAGTCAACTTTATGAAGAGAAAACAGCTTTCAGATGGGTTGGAGATCGCAATTATCATCTAGATGGAGTCTCGATATTTGTGTGCAATTTGTATCTTGCGTTTCTCTCTATGATTGAAGAGCATGTCAGCCAAAGCCAGAGGACTATGATGAGAAAAAGACACAAACACATATCATTACCTACATTACTTTACACGTGTATAGTAATTTTCTAATTATGTCTAATTTAATCTCAACAATAACTTATTTATTTATTAATTTCTACAATCAAATTGTGATCAAGTTTTGATGAAGGGTATTCATCACGTAATATTGATTGAAAAACTCATATTAAAGTGTCAGTTTGTTATTCATTATTACTCACAGTGACAATCAATTACAAGAATAAAAAATATCACTGTCATTAAATATGAATTGAGATTTATACTCCAATATTTATTTATTAATGCACATTATATCAAATGAAACTTAAATTAATTAATTTAGATAATTAATTCAATTTATTTCAAATATAAATATTTAATAATTTAAAATTGATTTATATTTTCTTATGTTTTTACTTTTATTATCTAAATTAAAATGGAATGATTTTAGTAATTTTTATCTTTATGCTCTTATATTTTGTCTTACTTTTTAAAAAAAAATCAATTACGATAAAGTAGGGCTGGGCATCGGTCGGTTATGGTCGGATTCGGGGCCAAAAAGCTCAATCCGACCAAAATCCGAGTTGATATATAATGGCCCGATATCGTCTGAAATGGGCCTCGATTTTAGCGGGTTGCGTGTTTAGCGGGTGGGTTAATTCGGATATGAGCCAACATTATGGGCCAATCAAAAAATTTGTTATTTTCCATTATTAAATTTTTTTGTCAATAATTTTAAGTTTTTTTTCGCTTAGCAGAATATCTCACCACCAAATGGCCTTAAATCCATAATTGGGTATTAAATTCATAGAATCATAATAAGGCATCTTTAAAAGATTAGAATAATTAGTACCAAAAAAAGATTACAATAATTAAAATCATTAAATTACAAGCAATTAAATACAGTAATTTAAAATACATAATCAAATTGACAAAAAAAAACATGAATCGGGACATGCTAAAAAACCCTAGCCGCCACCCACCAGTTAAATCAGCCTACCACCACCAGCAGAAACGGCCTCCGCAACCTCTTTGCCATTTCAACCAACACAGCAACTGCAGGTGAACCAGATCTGTAAAACACAACGTCCTCCCTGTTGCAACTGATCTGTAAAAACAAAATAATCAAGATGAAAAAAATCTAAGGGAGGAGATCAAGATCAAGATCCAGCAAAGACAAAATCAAAGGAAAAATACAGATCCAAAAACAAATCCAAATACAGTCCCGCAGCGGCGCGTCACCGCCCTGCACAGCGCGTCTCGCAGCGCTCATCGTTTCTTCCGTCCCGTAGCGGCGCAACCATCTCACTGCCCTGCACAGCCGTGCGTCACGACCTTGTTCCTCCAACAGTAGCGTTTCTCAAGCGTCGCGCCGTTTCAATCACCGCAAGCAGCGCCATGGCCGTCTCCTTCTTCTTCCACCCCTTCTCTTTCTGGGTTTGGCCGCAGATGGAGGATGAGAGCGGTGGAGCAAGGGACCAGGGGTGACAGGTGTTGAGTGTAGGGATGGCAATGGGTACCCTCTGGGCAGGGTACCACAGTGCTTGTCCCTGTACCCGCGTTTTAAAAAAAAAGCCCGTACCCGCGTCCGTACCCGCGTGGGCAGTAACTTTAGTGCTCGTCCCGATACCCGTTGGGCACCTATATGCCCATACCCGCGCCCTTTACCCGCACTTTATTAAATATTAATTAAAAAAACTAAAAAAATGTTTAAGGAAACTAACAACTTACTAAAAAAATATTAATTTAAGAAAACTATATCTCAATTGAAAAATTATTCGAAGATCGTCAAAACATAATTTTTAAATATCAGTGATACAACAATTTAATTACATTGAATACAATATGTTAATGTTCTAAAACACAATAAATGATCTAAAGTTCAAAATTTTATTAAATATGACAATATACTTTCACGTCACACTATTTCTAAACTTGGATATATTATAAAGTATGACAATATACTTTCAAAATTTTTATTAAATATGACAATATATTTTCAAAATTTTTATTAAATATGACATTATACTAATTAGTCATATATTATAAAGTAAAAAACACAAATAGAAAGTTATAAAAATATATTTTTATTTGTAATATATTATATTTATCAATTTTAAAAATATGCATAAATGTATTAGATATTGTAATAAAATTAATATATCTCTATATGGTATTTTTTTATTAAATAATTATATATATGAGTGTGGGTATGGGGCGGGCTGGGCATCAAGTGCCCGTACCCGCGCCCGTTCCCATGAAAAAATGCGGGGCTTTTGTCCGTACCCGCGCCCCTACCCGCTTTCGGGTTTTTACCCTGCCCATTGCGGGTAATTTTACGGGTCCCATAGGGCTTGGGCTCCATTGCCATCCCTAGTTGAGTGTGGCGGCGACTCTTCTTCTTCAGTCTTCACGGAGACGAGCTTTGAAGTTGAAGGCAATGAGAGAAAAATAGAGACTAGAGAGGAGGTGAGATTGAGAGGTCAAATGGTCTCTGAGATTTGAGAGAGGAGAAAGAGAAAATGTGTGAGGACTGAGGAGAGTGAAAGTCTGAGAGTTTTAATAATGAATAATTAGTGGGATCGATGTGAGGATTGAGGAGAGAGTGACCGTTGGATCAGTTTTAAAGTTTCATCTCAGCCATGGAGAAGAAGCACAATCCTTGTGCTTCATAATAAACCAATCAATAAGCGCCATGTATCGGTCGGAAACGGTCTTCGATGAATTTTTTTGGTTACCCGCAGCCGACCGCAATAATCCGTATGCAACTAAGTTTTTTCATCTGAATTAAACCGTAACACGCAAAGACCGCCCGTTTCCCTTTTTTTCACTCCCAGATTGTGCGGTTTGCGGTCGGGTCGACAATACTTGCCCACCCCTACGATAAAGTGTTTTTTTAATTTTTTATCCCATATTTTATTTATTTTATTATTATTAGATTCTAATTAAAACCAAGGGAGAACTAAATAATAAAAAAGCTTAAATACGTTTTCGTTTTTTAAAATACTACTTTGTTTTGTTCATTTTAATCTATATAAAAAATTTAAGGTTTTGGTCCTCATGAAATTAATCTTTTTTAAAATAGTTCTCGTAAAATCAATCTTTTTTTAAATAATTCTTGTGAAATTAACAATTTTTTTCCGTCAATCTCTTTTCCTTTAACTTGTATTATTGCTTCATTACATTCCTTCTTAATTCTCAACTTATCCTTCAATACTTTCATTTCTTGGCTTTCATACACCAATAATAGGTTCTGAATGTTTGTAATGAGGTGCATAATAAAACCAATTGATATCTTTCTATTAGAACCTTAATCCGCTATAGTTGAAGCTTAGAGTTCCATCTTCCTTCCATAATGAAAGAGTCATTGCATGAATGTAAGTTTTTTCATAGCCATGTGAGACTTGCGAGGAAGGAGATATCATAGGATGAAGTCGCTCCCCTCTTCTTTATAGCTTGCAACGAATAGTGTGTAAAGTGTCATGTTAAGATTGAAGAGAGCTGTATAAATTCTAGAAAACCATTTTAGAGGTGTAAAAAGTGGAGTGTAACTATTTTTATGGTATAGGGATGGAAATATGAGTGGTGAAGGATATAAAAGTGATGAAGTAGAAATTTTGAAAGAAGTTGCATACTTGAAAAGAAAGATGATAGAGCTATAATGTAAGTAAGCTGAAGAATAGAGATTTGGTAGGAAAATACAATTAATTTCATGGACTATTTTTAAAAAAATGATTCTATAATATGAGGATTATTTTTTAAAATGTCATTAATTATGCTAATAACCACATCATCTAGACATTAATCAATACTTACAATGAAGACTATTTGAAAATAATTAATGTTGCAAGGACCAAAAGCTAAAGAGAAAAACTAAAGGCATGTATTTTATAAGTATAAAAACATTAAAATTTTAAAAAAAATCAAATAAGGAATCAAAATAAAAAATTTTAAAAACGTGTAAACACGGTAGCTTTTAGAAGTTCCGGAGAACTAACACAACATTTTCATTACAACTAGCGGTGGTGCACGGGTTTGTTTCATTAGTTAATTGCTAATTCACGTGATTGACACGGTATAAAGTTTAAACAATTAAAAATGGTATTTTCGAAATCACCCAAGGAGTTAGAGAGATAAAGTCTATTTTTAAGTGAAAGAGAATATCTATATTAAATTCACTAGTTACATACTAATTATATGTATCTTATATGTACTGTTCCACTAGTCACATACTAATTATAGATATTACCTGATATTGTAAACGGATCGTAAATGTGTAATATCACCCGATGTTCAAAGCAGACATGTGATATCATGTGCAATTAATGCCCAAGAGCATAATGACTGAATGGTCGACATGTCTTTGAAGTTAGATTTAGCGATTATCTAGTTAAATGATTCCTAGCTTTTTGTCTTTAGTTATATATAGTGGTATTTTTTATTTTCAATAGCTAGATCTGGTGTAGTTAACATAATAACAACTTGAAAGAATCCGAGAATACTATGTTGGACATCATCTTTAATTCTTTATTGCATTACTGCACTCTTTCCATTATATCAGGAAGAAGATTTTATTATTTAATTACAGCAATAACTCCCCCCCGGATATTGCTATATATATCATGTTGGAGTACTCGTTATATACTTGTTCTTCTTACCTTCTGAAGAGGACCTGGTCTTAATTTGCCTTTATCTTTATTTTTTTAATAATATGTTTCTAGACATGCTATCCAAATTCATTCCTGTGCTCATTAAGGACAATAAGAATTAAAATAAATTAGGGTTGTTTGGTTTGCATTTTTATTTCCTGTTTTTTATTTTTTAGATTTTTATAAAGGAAAAACTGAAAATGCTCAAGAAACCAAAAAATTTGTTATTTCCAACATTTCCAGTTTTTCCTTTGTAAATTTCAAAACAGAAAACAGAATGGAAACAGGAAAATGAAAATGTAAACCAAACATACCCTTAATTTGTGAATAAAGAATTTGCAACTATATATCACCACTATTGGTGTCGACGTGAACAGTAATTCAATAATTTAGATTTTTTATTCCTCTTCTTCCAAGGAAAAATCACCACCGTCCATTTGAGGCTCGTTATTAATTTTATATGTCTGATCAATTATCAGCTTTGTTGTGCAAGATCCTCTACGAGGAAGAAGTTTGAGGACACACAGGGTTTTTTTTAATTCACAAGGGTATGTTTGAGAGTTAGGAAATAAAGGAAATGGAGGAATGAAAAGATTTATAGGAAATCATTCACTCTCTTATTTTGTAGTGTAGTTAGATTACAAAGTTTTCTCCCTTCTTCCCTTCCCCTCCTAATCCTTCCCTTTCCCTTCCTTCCCCTTTTTTCAAACTCACAAATACACCCTAAATGTTTCATTAATATTTAAAAGTTCCATATATGTTTAGCACCAATAGCCAATATACTACGTGCACAAGTGCTTTTTTTCTCTGACCGTAATCCCCACAGATATAGTTGTGTATTTAACTCTTAGATTAGAAGTGGTAATTAGGTAAAACACTCCAAAAAAATGGTGATTTCAAGATTCGAACCTCTGATCTTATAGATAATGTGTTTGGTAAAACTAGCTGAAAGCTGAAAAACTGAATTGATTGAAGGTGTTTGGTAAAACTAGCTGAAAATGGTAAAATAATTATTAAATAATAATAAGTGGGGGTGGTTGAAGGATAATAATAAATAGGAGTTTTTTTAAAAGAGCCATCTCAAGTAACTTTTCAAGAAAAGCTAGTAGCTACCCAAAAAAGCTACCTTACCAAACACGGTTGAAATGAGTTCAGCTACTAATTTCATCTTTCAGCTAGCTTAAATGACTTACCAAACACACTCAAAATCCACTTAGAATCATAATCCACTTTCAATCATAATCTCTGTCTGAGAAAGGAGCTTTAGTTATATGTGTAAAACAAGATAACAGTGGTTATCCAAGAAAAAAATATAATAGTGGTCTCAAAAGTCAAAACCAAGTGGCCAATATATGTCTCTTACTCTCTTCCTTGATCCGAATCCCAATATGTCCCTATGGTTACCATAGGATTCCCATGGCAATGGAAAAAAAATCTTATTCTTAGATTGGTTCTTCTTAATTATAGCAGTTAAAATGGACTAGTTCAATCGTACTGACGAGTAAAATTCACAAAAATATAAGGTTTGGGTACTTATTTTAAAAAATCTAAATAACTCCTAGGCTTTTTAGTTCAACTTGATAAAGCTCGTTATCCGCAAAAATGCATAAAAAGATTGTGTAGCCCGCAAAAATATGCAAAAATACTGGGCTACCCGCAAAAAATCCGTAAAAATATAGTGCTCATGTACTTATTTTAGAAGCCCAAACAATCCACAAAAATACCGATAAAGTCCACAATCCGCATCAGATTTGACCGGACCGGATAATCCGAATTGTCACCCGTAATTCTTCTATTAAGGCACTTCGTCCAAAAAAAAATGAGAAATCATATTCCTACGACAATATTATACAACATCCCTAATACCCTATACAACTATGAGAGAGGTAGAAATAAAAGAGAGAGAATTGTGAGATGTGATAGGTGATATGATGGAAAGAGATAGAAAGAAAATGTGTGTTATATAAGGGGTTGTATAAATTAATTATCTCAAAAAAATATTTAGGCACATGTCTGTAAAATGAATGTATAAGTGTCCGTTTGATTTACAGTTGAGTAAAATTTATTTTTAAAATTAATAATTGAGATGAGTGATACATATTTTACAAAGCATATGGGAAGAAAGTGGTTTAAAAACTAATGACGTGAAAGCATGGTTTTTCCAATTTTTTTTGGTCGAGATGATTTTTCCAATTTGAAAAGCCTAAACAAACGTCCTATAACTCTTTTTATCAGTGGGCCATTCTTGGGCCGACCCATTGCCAGGCTAGCAAGACCACAACTTGATGGGACAGCGCAATCACATTACCAGATCCTGACTTTTGTTTTTGACCCTCGTCTCCAGGCATCTATCTTATGAGAATTATTAATTATTATATTATTCAACATGTTTAAGTTTAACTAAACAATTATTAATCTGATCTAAAGCGCGCGATTTTTTTATAATAATTTATTTATTTTAAGTACAGATTGCCGCAAAGTGGGCAGGATGTTGGGGCATAGAATGGACATGCATGCTTAGGGTAGCAATAGCATGTGTTTCAACTTTCAATAGAAAAGGCATATGCCTGATTACGATATATTTGTTAGGGATTTGATTATTAAATTATTAATATTAAAATTTTATGAAAATTATGATGATGTTTAGGAATAGATCCAATAAAAGGAAAGGAAGTTAATAACAAGTAGAAATTGAAACGGATTAAGTTTGTGTACTTTATCTAAGAAGAGTATAATCAGTTTCAAATTATGTTCAAAATCTTATGTGATTGATTAAGACTTAAGAATGAAGATTGCTTTCTTTCAATTGGAAGGACTCTAACATGTGGGATTCCTTGAGTGCTTGTGGCAGACACGGACACACAGGATCTTTACTCGAAATTCGGTTGCTTTTGGCAGGTCTACTTGTAATTCTCCTACCGTCACTCTTTCACAAACATTCCTGCCCAACATAATTTGATGCTTAAAAGTAGCATTTGTGTTGTTTTAATCTGTAAAAATGTCAGTGTACAGATTCATTTTAAAATATATCAATAGTTCCATACTTCCATCTTTTTATTAATGGCCATTAAATAAAAGTAATGATATTATTGATATAACACATTAACTACACACATCTCAAGTTAAATGCCACATATATTAAAAGTAAATAAATAAATGTTAACGTATTAACGTATGATAATACAGTATAACAAATGGTACATTTCTTATTTTTATGAATTTTATCATCACTTTTTTATAATGTTTTCATTAATTTTATGATTAATTCCACGTTTGGTCCCATAGTATAACTTATTCATAATTTTAAAATTAAATAAGGGACAGTGAAGAAAATATATTAAAATATAATGGATAGTAAGGGGAGAAAATTAAATAAGCTATCAGCTAGAAGCTTGTTGAACTAGCTTGTAGCCTATAAGCTTTGAGATACCTTACCAAACACTTTTGTGTTGGTCAAACTAGCTTATAAGCTAGCCAAATAAGCTAGTAGCTAGTTTATTAACCTCGCCAATCACACTCTTTATCTATTCATTTGTGTACCCCTTGATTTATTAATCATTCAATGCCAATGAACTTCACTTTACACAGAATCTGTCGCTTGCAGTGAAGCTGAACTATGTGAAAAAGTAAAATGATTTTAGATAAAACCAACTGTTTTGATTAATACATTTTAAAAAACCAATTTAATGATTTAGTTAGTATAAATTTTAAGAATCTTAAATAAAAAACTACCGGAAAAAACCTGATCGTGGCCGAGATCACAGTGGTCGGTCCGAGATGAGGTATAAGGTGGCCGTGGTTCTCCGGTGGTCGCTCCGGCAAGGGGGGTGCGCGGTGGTGTACCTGCGAGGGCACTCCAACGCTCAAGTCAATAAGGATAGAGAGGAAGGGTGTAGATACTGAAAGAGGATTACCTTTGTTCATGGGGTTGAGGCTCCTTATGTAGCCATGGAATGTTGTGGCAGTAGGGGGCATGGCAGGTGGAGCAGGCACGCCTCCGCCGCCCTTGACCTGTCGGGGCCGTAACTATTGGTGGCGTGTGTCAGGCTTCTTTACCTTTATCGGGGTTTACAGGGGGCGCATTAAATGCGATGAGACTTGGTAGGTGCGCTACCCCAGGGGTTTCTAGCAGTAGGGGGCCGAGGATCTTACCAAGGTGTGGTTCACGGACCAGCCTCGTGGGCGACCGTCCCTAAAGGACGTTGTCCAAACGGCCTGAGGTCCGGGCAGACAGAAGAACCTTATTGGGTTCGTCCGTTCGGCCAAATAGGGGTCCGACCATCTCGTAGGAGTCGAGGGTCGTCCCCGGATCAGTTGCCCCCCAGCGTGATGGTGAACGAGTGGGTCACCATCGGCGATGACGATCATAGGTGTGCCCTTCGGTTTTGGAGTGTCCGAGCGCTTTATCATTGACGACGCCTGTTGTCGACGATCGGCTCGTTATTTGCTGTTAGGTCTTGTCGCACGTCTTTTCATCTGCAGTCGTCCTTCGTGCGCAGTCCCCTTTGCTGATGGTTCAGGTGCTCTACGACACGTGGCGTACTGTCTTTGGTCCTTTCTTCATCGAGACACTCATCCTTTTAATGCCTCATCATTGCGGAGACGTGCGTTACGCACGTCTGATGTAGCTGACCCTTTCGTCCTGTTTGTAATGAGGGAATTTACATTGGTGCCCCTGTATTAGCCTTTGGTGACCGTTTTCTCCTTGGGTGAAATCCCCTTCGTGTCCCTCGTTTTTCCTCATGGCCTTTGAATTTTGGGTGGAATGACCAATAGGTCCTTTGTTTAAACTCTTTTAGGTGGAGGGAGTTAACCGCTCCCCCCACTTTGCCTCTCCTTCACCTCTGCGTATACAGAAAGCTTCCATTCCTCCATTGACGTTTTCGTTTCATTCATCCCTTTGCTACCTTCCCTGCTGTTTCTTCCCCGGTCAACAGTTTCCTCTTGCCTCCACGTTCCTGTTGGTGTGCACTGTTGACTACTCTTGCTGCCTGCGGTCTTTTTGTTGGGTGTTTTGGTTTCAGCCGCCGTGAACCACCGTATCTTGTTGTGACTCCGACGCGTTTCTTAGGTACTGCCTCCTTCTCCCACCATTTCCTTTGAGTTTTGCTTTGTTTTACTATTTGCAATGGCCTCCTCTGAGGGGGGAAAGTGGTGGGGGAGAGAGCAATGGTTCGCTGGAGGTGCTGGACGCGCCTCCTCCGACGTGGCCGCGTCCTAGGCATAGGGCGGAGCCTAGGGCGAGGCCCATTGCTAACTATTCCAGTCATGCTCCAGCGCTTTGCTGGTGCGACGCCCTCGGCTATGGAAGAGGTCCGAACGCTCCATCGGATGGAGAGGTCGGCTTTTGTGAGTGACCTGTGCGCGTCATCCTTGGAATCCGATCTGCCGTCGATCGAGGAGGATGCCGAGGTTTCTAACTCAATCTCTCTTCTTCCGTAGGTTATAGGGGGGGTCGTATGGACGCGGCAAGTACGAGCGGCGCAGAGGTGGATAGTCGGGACGCGAGGGTTGTTGGCCGATCGCTTGGGTCGATACCGAGTTCTGGGTCTGTCGTCGCGGTACTGCGGAGAGAACGAGGCGACGCTGCGAGCCATGGCTGAGCGTGTTCGAGCCGGAGCATGATCAGAAATATAAGATTATTCCCCCAGTTGCTTCCGATCGGATCTGTCACCGAGGGGAGACGAACAAGGGGTTTATGTACCTTTATGCCTTTATGGTGCATCGGTTGAAGGTGCGGGTCCCTTTTATACTGACTTCCAGAAGTCCGTCCTTCGGCATTTGAGGGTGGCGCCTAGCCAGTTGCATCCGAACGCTTGGGCCTTCGTGAAGGCGTTCGAAATCCTATGTGGTGTATCGGGTTTGGTGCCGACTATACCTCTGTTCTTCTACATATTCGACGTGTGTGCTCGGACAGGGAATGTCCGATCGTGGGTGAGTTTGCGTAGCCATACCGGTCGCGCCGTTCTTGGCTTGTATGTTGACTCTGCTAAGATCGTCAGGGGTTTCTTTTAAGAAAGATTTTTTCAAGATTGAGCCCGAGGATGGGGTTCTTCCGTTTTGGAGATATTCTTGGGAGGAGCAGGAGCCGAGTATTAGCATCTATTGGGATAGTCGGCACTATGACTGGGCGCCCAAGACTTATCAATTTAAATGGGAGCAGTTAACTGCGGCCGAGCAAAGTGCGTACACTGTCTTGGAGAAGGCGATTGAGGGTCGGGGCGGTGCTCGTTACTCTTCTCGGCTGCTGATAGATAGTTCGGCTGATGAACTTACTGCTGCGTTGGGTGGGTATTCTTGTGCTTGTGTGTTTGCGAAATATCTTGTTCTATTTTTTCTAACGTGTTTGCGTTTGTTCTTTGCAGAGGAAGACAACATGAAGATCTCAGAGTTGATGAAGAAGGCTAAGGCGGCCGGGGCGGTTGATCCGAAGCCAACCGAGCGGAGGAAGAGGAAAGATCGTGATGAGTCGGCCCCTTCGCAGCTGCAGGATCGTGACGAAGCGCCGATCCAAGATGAGGGGGGGCTCGTCAAAGTTTTGGTGGAGAAGTCCGACGCTGCTCCTAATCAGCTGAGGACGGGGGAGGGAGAGAAAAAACAGAAGGGAAAAAAGGATGACCTGGTCGCCATGACGCGGAAGGTTCCTCATCGGCCGAGGTATTGGTGGGTGACCAAATTTTTGCTGATAATTTCTCTCCGGATCTTCCCGCCGTCGATTCTCAGTTTTATAATGAAAAGATCAGGCGAAAATTTTTAAAGGGGGAGTTCAACGTCGACCAGTGCCTCCGGGATGCCCAGGTGACCTACCTCCAGCAGGTCTCTTTTTTGAGATTCATTCAGAAGGATGTGGTGCCTACCGCTCGGAGGACCAAGCAAGAATATGATAAAGCCATGCTGGCTTCTGAGAAGGCTTCAGAGCAGTGCACCAAGCTTCAGGCCGAGAAGAATGAGCTTACGGTTCAGCTGGGGACCGTTGGCAAAGAGAAAGGGGATCTGGAGCAAAAGGTGGCTGACCTCAACCAGAAATTGGCGGAGGCCAAGAAGAAAAGATTGGCCGACCTCCAGAAGCTGAAGGAGGGAAACGACGCCGAGGTTAGCGAGTTAAAGAGGAAGCTGGTGGCGGCTGTCGAAGGAGAGCGTCAGGCCCTGGCCGATTGTGTCAAGTATTCCCAGGCTGCTTTTGATACGGCGGTCGAACAAATAAAAGTTCGTAACCCTGCGTACAATCTCGACACGCGGGGTATCTCCTTTGAGTACGAGGTGGTCGACGGGATGGTGGTGTGTGATGATGGGGATGGTAACAGGGTTGAGGTTCCCCCGGAAGGCGCCCCTTCGACCACTCAAGCTTAGATTCTTTCATTTAACGTACTTGTAACTTAGGCTAGTTTCCTCCCAATTTCTTTTTCGGTTGTAAGTTTGCTTTTGAAAGATGTAAGATAATCCGGAGTTTTATTCTCCTCTAATATTCTTGTTTATCCGATCGTTTCGCACTTTATCTTTGCATGCTTTTATTGCTCATTGTTTGTATGACTTTCGCGCCGATCGAATTGATCGTTGTTTGTTTGGTGTTCGCGTCGTTTGATTTGGTTGTTGTTTGGATGATGTTCGTGCCGAGCGGTTGAGTTATTGAGTATATTGTTCGTATGACGTTTATGTGCGTTCGTACACGAGCGGAATGCTGAATGCCCCGGTTTTCACACCGCGGGTTTGATTGTATTTAGCAAGTGATCAGTACATTTTTTAACTGAAGTATCTTCTCAAGTTCTGCGCGTTCCAGTGTCGGGGAATGTCAATGCCGCCGAGTGTCTCCAGTCGGTAGGCTCCTTTTCCTGTTGTTTCTGTGATGCGATAAGGGCCTTCCCAATTAGGTGCTAACTTTCCTTGCTGCGCGTTTCTTCCTCCAATGTCGGCTCTTCTGAGGACGAGGTTCCCAGGCGCGAATTTTCTTTCGATCACCCGTTTGTTGTATTTGGCTGCGGCTCTCATCTTGACTGCTTCTTCTCGGATGTGGGCGACGGCTCTTCGTTCTTCTAAAAAGTCCAGTTCCTCTCTGATAAGCCGATCGTTTTGGGCTTCGTCGTGATTTTCAATTCTCCATGTTGGCTCCCCGATCTCGGCGGGAATGACAGCGTCGGCCCCGTGGGCTAGGCGGAAAGGTGTTTCTCCAGTTGAGGAGTATGGGGTTGTTCGGTATGCCCAAAGGACGTGGTCTAGCTGCTCGGCCCACCTTCCTTTCGATTCATCAAGCCTCCTTTTTAACCCTCGTAGAATGACTCGATTCGCTGCCTCGGCCTGTCCATTCGTTTGGGGATGTTCCACAGATGTGAAGTGCTGTTTGATCTTCAGTCCTTCTAACAGCTCTCTGAACCCTTTATCTGTAAACTGGGTACCGTTGTCTGTGACGACCGCTTTTGGAACCCCATAACGGCTGATGATGCTCTTGTAGAAGAACCTTTGGACCCGAGCGGATGTGATGGTTGCCAGGGGTTCGGCCTCGATCCATTTGGTAAAATGGTCGATTGCTACGATTAGGAATTTTACTTGCCCTGGGGCCGGGGGGAATGGTCCAAGAATGTCTATTCCCCATCTGAAGAAGGGCCAAGGAGTTGAGGTAGTGGCCATTTCCTCGGCCGGGGCATTGTGGAAATCCGCATGCTTCTGACAGGGATCGCACTTCTGAACATGTTGGGCTGCATCTTTTCCATTGTTGGCCAGTAGTAGCCTGCTCGTAGGGATTTCTTTGCCAGCGCTCGTCCACCCAGGTGTTGACCACAACTTCCCTCGTGAATTTCAGCTAATACGTAGCTTGCCTCGCTAGGGGATAGGCACTTGAGCATGGGGCAAGAGTACCCTTTCTTGTAGAGTCGATCGTTCACCAACGTGTACCATGCAGAGACGCGTTGGATTTTCTTTGCTTCCTTCTTCTCTTCGGGAATCGCCCCGGTTCGCAGGTATCGTATGATCGGATTCATCCAGTTGGGTTCTTGGGCAACTTGCATAGTTTGTTTCTTCTCACCGACACTAGGAACTGCTAGAGTTTCTTGGACGACTGATCTGTTATTCCCGGCTTTCTTGGTACTTGCCAATCTGGACAGAACATCGGCTCAGGTGTTTTGCTCTCTCGGCACATGGCGAAACTCAACTGACCGGAAGGCTTCTGATATTTCCTTTACTTTCGCCAGGTATAGCTGCAGGATAGGTTCTCGTGCCTGGTATTCTCCGTTGATCTGGGAAATCATCAGTTGGGAGTCGCTGCATAGGACGACCGACTCTGCCTCTAGGTCTTTAGCCAAGCTAAGTCCTGCTACGCAAGCCTCATACTCGGCTTGGTTGTTTGACGTCTTGAATTCGAATTTCAGGGACTGTTCGATGGTTACCCCAGTGCTATCTTCTAGGACCACCCCTGCTCCGGCTCCTTTAGCATTTGACGATCCGTCCACGTAAATAGTCCATGTGACCCCGGGCTTATCCGCTCGGGGTTCCGTCATTTCGAGGGTAAAGTCGGATAGGACCTGGGCCTTAATAGCCAATCGTGGCTCATAGGTGATGTCGTGTTCCGAGAGCTCAATTGCCCATGTGATCATTCGTCCTGCGAGGTCGGGCTTGTGCAAAATTGATCTGATGGGTAAGTCAGTTCTGATGGTAATGGGGTGAGCCTGAAAGTACGGTCATAGTCGGCGTGCAGCTGATACGATTGCAAATGCACCTTTTTCTAGCTTTTGGTATCTCAGCTCCGGGCCCTGCAGGCTTTTGCTAGTAAAGTACACTGGATTCTGATTGCTTCCTTCCTCTTTTACTAGTACGGAGCTGATGGCTTCTTCCCCGACCGAGAGGTACAGGTATAGCCGTTCGCCTGGGTCGGGTTTCACCAGGATTGGTGGTTTCGTGAGTGATTCTTTGAAGCTGTTAAAAGCTTCTTCACAGGCCGGAGACCAGTCGAACTTTTGTTTCTTTTGAGGAGTTGGTACAAGGGAAGTGACCTGTGGGCTGATCGAGCTAAGAAACGGGTGAGAGCCGCTATTCTTCCCATCAGTTGTTGGACTTCCTTCACCGTGGAGGGACTATTCATCTCCAGGATGGCCTTGCATTTCCCTGGGTTTGCCTCTATCCCTCTTCTTGTCAGCATGTATCCAAGAAAGTGCCCGGCTGGAACTCCGAATGTGCATTTGAGGGGATTCAACCTCATGTTGTGTTTTCTGAGCCGATGGAAAACCTTCTCCAGGTCGGCCATAGGGTCTCCTCCGTCGGGCGTCTTGACGATGATGTCATCTACGTATACCTCCATAACTTCCCCGATCAGTCCCTCAAATACTTTCGTCATCATCCTTTGATATGTTGCGCCAGCATTTTTGAGCCCGAACGGCATCATGGTGTAGCAATAGGTGCCGTCGTCCGTTAGGAAGGTCGTTTTTTCCTCGTCATGGGCATACATTGGGATTTGGTTATAACCAGAATAAGCATCCATGAAGGAGAGGAAACGATAGCCAGAGGAGTTGTCTACTAACCTGTCAATGTTAGGTAGAGGGAATGGATCTTTGGGGCATGCTTTGTTGAGGTCTGTGTAATCTACACATTCTCCACTTCCCTGAAGACTTTTTGACCAAGACGACATTGGCCAGCCATGTGGCGTATTGGATTTCTCTAATGAATCCTGCCTTTAGCAATTCTGCGGCCTGCTCCTTGATCGCCTGTTGTCTTTCTGGTCCCACCCTCCTCTTTTTCTGGGCGACTGCTTTTAGCCGAGGGTCTACTGACAGTTTGTGACAACAGAAATCTGGGTCGATGCCTGGCATATCGGCCGCCGTCCACGCGAAGAGGTCGGCGTTCTCCATCAAGAGTTTCTCAATTCGGCTCCTGAATTCTGCTGGGAGGTGACTCCCCATTTTGGTGTTCTGCCCTTCTTTTTTACCAACGTGGATGGGGGTGGTTTCCCCCTCTGGGGAGGGGCGTTCCATTCCTCGGCCTTCTTCTCCCGAGTCGATCCTTGGATCCAGATCAACGAGGGATACATCATGCCTTATCTTTAGAGTTCGGGTCTTGGCGTTCAGAGGAGGGTTTTTCTTTAGGCTCAGATTATAGCAGCCCCTGGCGGTTAGTTGGTCTCCTCTGACAGTTGCCACGCGGCCTTCTCTTGTTGGGAACTTCATGGCAAGGTGTATTGTAGAGACTACTGCTCCCATGGCGTTGAGGGTCGGTCTCCCCATAATGGCATTATAGGAACTCTTGCATGGTACTATAATGAACTTGGACTTAACTGTTTTGCTTCCCCCTTTTCCAGTCAGTGTGACCAGGGCCTCCATATACCCGAGGGGTTGAATGCGGTCGCCTGAGAAGCTGACGAGGTCGCTATCATAGGGTAGGAGATCCCCCCGGTTGATTGCCATCTTTTCGAAGCAATTTTCATATATGATGTCGGCCGAACTTCCCTGGTCGATCAATACTCGCTTCACTTCCGCATTGGCAATCACTGCGCTTATTACCATCGGATCGTCGTGTCCGGGCAGGGTGTCTCCGAAGTCACTTCCATCAAACGTGATCGTGGGGGTTTGGGGGCGCGTCTCGTGTCGGCGGGGCATGTGGCGGTCGTTCTCTACATGCTGCACCTCTTTCAGGGCTCTTTTTCTGGAACTGGACGAGCAGCCCCCTCCTCCAAAACCCCCGGCGATCATGTTAATGGTGATCCGAGGTTGTTGGTCTTGGTCCCTTCTTGGCGACCTCTCTCTTTGCTTCCTGTTTGGCGCGTCACGGCTCCTTGGCGATCGGGAACGGTGTCGTCCTCTCGGGGGTGACTGGCGTCGCCGGTCGTCATTGCCCTCGACTACCCCATTCTGGTCTTTCCTTCTTCACATATCGACCCCGGCCTCCGTCTCTTATCAGCTGCTCGATGGCATCTTAAGTTGGTAGCAATCATCTGTGTCATGGCCGTGCCCTTGTGGAAGGCGCAATACTTGGTTTTGTCTCCTTGTGGGGATTTGATGGGTGGGGGCCTCTTCACCTCGGCCAGCTCGGCGTTGTGTACTTCCTGCCAAATCCTGGAGGGGTTAACGTTGAGGGGTGTGTAGTGACCTTCATAGCGTCCTCGGAATTTTTTCTTTTCCTCCCGTCGTTCTCTTCTGCTTTTTTCATCTATTTCGGGTGCCCGACCTTCTTTAGGGGTCGTCCCCTTGCTGGTGCCCTCTAAGTGCATTTCTTCGTTCATGAATTGAGCCGCGCGCTCTCTGAAGGCCGTCATGTTCTGTACTCGGATTCTTCTGACTGAGATATCCAAAGGTGTCCCTTTGCGCAGCGCCTCTACTGCGCAGTGTAGTTGAACCTCGTCCGCGACATTGGGTGTGAGGGCCACCTCCTTGTAAAATCGGGCCAGGAAGTCTCGCAAGGTTTCAGACTCTCCTTGCTTGCACTTAGCGAGGGTGTGGGAATCTCGTGGTATTTGGTTGGCCATGCTAAACCTTTTGGCGAAGGCTGCCGCGAGGTCGTCCCATTTGTCCACAGAGTTCTGGGGGAGTGTCCTGAACCAGGTCAAGGCCTCCTCATCCAGCGTCCGAGAAAAGCTTCTACACATGATGTCGTCCTGAGCACCAAGGAAGAGCATCTCATTGAAGAAACGGTCTAGGTGCCTACCCGGGTCGGTCTCCCCCAGTGTACAGGCTGATAGTGCTGAAGGGTCGCAAGAATCGATCGGGTATTCCACTTGAGCAAGCCTTGGGGTAAACGGGTGTGTAAAGGCCGATGTAGGGTCACGAGGCTTGGGACTGCGGTCGGTGCGACCGCGGTTGTTGGGGCGGCTGGTGTACCGGTCGCTTTTACGGGGCTTGCTGTTGGCACCGTTGGGATGACGAGGTTCGTCTGACCAACGTTTTTAGGGTATGATTGCCTCCACGGGCTTAGTCTCCACCTCCTCTTTATGGAAGCCAGGTGTGGTTGCCTTTGGAGTCGCCTCTTGCTCTCCTCTGGCCGATGCTTCCTTCATGTCAGCTTTGGCTGAGGGTGTGGCCCTTCTGCTACGCCCTTGCGTTCGGCTCAGCCTCTCAGTTTGATATTCCGAGGATGAGACTTCGTCTGATGATCCGCCGGATGAAGTGTAGCTTGTCTCCTGTGACGGCAGGTCCATGGTTCTGTACGTCCTTCTTGACGCGATGCTTCTCCTACTGGTCTCCCTCCGGTGGGATTTCCTTCGTGGTGCCCTTGGGATTAAGGACTCCAAGTACTGGATCCTCCTCTCCAACTCCTTTACCGTTCTACTTTTTCTCTTCCTTTTTGAGGGAGGAGGAGTTCCTTCCCCGCTGCTGGAGGGGGTTTCCTTCCTCCTGGTTTTTCTTCCAGACTTCTTCCTCCTAATGACGTCTCCGGGAGGTTTCAGGTGGTAGCTGTCAGTGGAGGAACCCGTTGTGTGTATAGATGGGGGGTGTCCCTGGGTTGTCTTTGGGTGGTGATGGGGCTCCGTCACAACTCCGGCTCCCGCGTCGGGAGTTTCTCCAGTGAAAGGTGGTGGCTGGTTCTTGGTTGTGACATCCATCTCTCGTGCTTTTGACAAATGGACCAGATCTCAGCAAAGAGGTAGAAATGGTGGGACTTAAGTTACACGTTCCCACAGACGGCGCCAAATGATCGTGGCCGAGATCACAGTGGTCGGTCCGAGATGAGGTATAAGGTGGCCGTGGTTCTCCGGTGGTCGCTCCGGCAAGGGGGGTGCGCGGTGGTGTACCTGCGAGGGCACTCCAACGCTCAAGTCAATAAGGATAGAGAGGAAGGGTGTAGATACTGAAAGAGGATTACCTTTGTTCATGGGGTTGAGGCTCCTTATGTAGCCATGGAATGTTGTGGCAGTAGGGGGCATGGCAGGTGGAGCAGGCACGCCTCCGCCGCCCTTGACCTGTCGGGGCCGTAACTATTGGTGGCGTGTGTCAGGCTTCTTTACCTTTATCGGGGTTTACAGGGGGCGCATTAAATGCGATGAGACTTGGTAGGTGCGCTACCCCAGGGGTTTCTAGCAGTAGGGGGCCGAGGATCTTACCAAGGTGTGGTTCACGGACCAGCCTCGTGGGCGACCGTCCCTAAAGGACGTTGTCCAAATGGCCTGAGGTCCGGGCAGACAGGAGAACCTTATTGGGTTCGTCCGTTCGGCCAAATAGGGGTCCGACCATCTCGTAGGAGTCGAGGGTCGTCCCCGGATCAAAACCATTACTAAAAAAAACAAACTCACAAATCAAATATAATAAAAGGAGTACAGGGTCAATTGAATCAATGCAAATTATCCTCATTTATTTGTCATTCTCACATCGGTATCAATTGAAGGTTTTTATCATCAAAACTCTTTCAACTTTTTCAAGAAACGATGATGATAAAGAAAGTTAATCAATACCCTCCAAATACAACAAAAATTAACCAACACCCTTAATCAGGCCTATACAAACCAAAATGACTGCAGTAGGCTTTAGTCAGGAAAGCATGAACAGGCAACTTCTTAAGAACATTAATTTTTCTTCCTGAAACTCTATTGTTCTTACACCAGCACATTTAGTCTAGGCAGCTACAACTTCTTCATCATCAAAACTCAGATTTAATGTCTGTAATTTGAAGCCTAAACCTTGTATGGTTTCTACCAGACCAGAAGCCACTCCTGTAGCTTGAACTGTTGTCTGTTTTTCCAACTGTACAAGAGCACAAAAGTCATACATAATATTGAAGTAAAATTAAACTCATTTTATAATGTTTACCTAATAAAATCCGTGGATTTGACTTCTCTATAGTGATGAAGTCACTTTAGAGGATAAAGTAAGCAGTTATACCCATTGATGGTTGAGATTTTGATGGTATGCATATACAAGTATGATAAGCCATGGTGCTGTTAAATCTCAAACGTTGACTTTTGAATCGATGGCTATAACTATTTACTTTACCCTCTAAAATGACTCCTTCACTCTAAATGAGCCAAATTCAAAAGCCACGTCTTAAATTGCCTGCCAAGGGCTCATCATGAGCACTCGATTCCTCTTCCTTTCACATTAGCAAGGTAGTAAATTTTACAAGTTTTATATTGATCAGGAATATAATGTGTTTCAACACTTAAATTACAAGAGAATTATTAAGAGGCATTCTTAAAGATTTCAATCCCATAAGGGTGCAGCAAAAAATCGTTTAACTCTGTTCCAAAATCAATAGTTTAGAGTTCATCATTGAAAACAATGAGCCTTTTTGGCAATTGTATTTAAGTACTTAAAGTATACCTCTACACTTGCAAGTCCCTCGAAAAGCTGAACCTTCAAATTGGCAACACCCTCTGCCTCCTATAAATATTAAATACAATGCACCAGTGATAAGAAAGTATTAAGGTCTTAGGTCACTAAGCCCCAAAATTTCCATAGACAATGACAACATGGCACAAGAATGGAGAGAATTAAATGAAAGAAGTGACCAACATATTATTTCATAGAAATAGAATTAAAAGCTTTCTATTCATAAACCCTTGATGCAGGCATATAAATAAGACACACACCCACAACTAAATTAAGCTATTGTTGTTGCTGCAGACAAAGAAACATGCTCCCCCTCCCTCACTTCACCTTCACTGAGAAAGCAGTATTGGTACTGACCAGTCTGAATGACAAGTTTACTTTTTGGAAAGCCAGAATGCTCTGACATATTACAGAAATGACCAATTTATTCTATACTTTTACCCAATTGTGTACAAGAGAGCCTACTACAAGCTAGCTAGGCTTATAGAGGGGAGAGACATGCTGGAACATAAATAAGAGTTCCAGGTCTCATGCCTAGCCAATATGTGATGGGACTTACCTAACCCTCCTTCATGCATTCTTAGATCTTCTTCCCCCATTCAAAATCTAAGTTGATTATGGTTTCCCAAATACAGTACAAATTATCTTCATTCAAATTACACTTGAATCCAAGATGTACACGATTGAGTCTGAATAAAAATCACAAACATTGGTCATCATACTCTTACCCTCCAGCATCATCATTGAATTAAAGGCAACCAGTCAACAAAAACCACCCATGTTCTTTGAGAAGAAAATAACAGTTATTTTGAAAACCAAAACCTAATCATAAGTATTATATGGTTGCGATCATCACATAACTCAGGACAGAATAACAGTATGTGTGGAAATAAGAAGACAGGCAATGCCCAAAAAGTAGATGTAAATGCATCAAATTTATATTCACAATTAAGTGATTGAATAAAGAAAATTATAGATTACAAAAGTTGATAGAGCTACCTCTAAAGCTTTGGTCAAAGCTGGAACAGCTGTTTCATTTAATGTTCCCTCTGCCTTCAAATGTGTGAAAGTAAGACAGTTAGTCTCAAAAAAAGTGTATAATTATAAACAGTAAAGTCTACTTAAAGACCTGGTAGCATTTTTGTTTGATAAAAAAATTAGTTCTACAACTCTATAATAATCAGTGACTTTTTTCTGGTCAATTCAGTGACTCAAAAACATCAGGAATACTGGTTAGTGAGTTTAGTGACTCAAAAACATTTGTTTAGGGGTTTAGGGTTAGTGAGGGTAATAGTGCAGGTTTTAGCCCATAAGTCCAACCCGCCTTCAATTTACTCCATGAAAGATAGAGCATTGGTCCTATTAATATGTGAACTCTAAATGGTGAAAATTACCTTACAGGTCCCTGAAATATGCATCTCATCAATTAGACTAGTCCCTCACATTATTAAATCTAAGACTAATTTTACCAACAAAAAGCACATTTAAGGACTTAAGATGGTAATTTTCATATTTCAAGGACTAATACTATTACACTATTTTTAACAGACTAATTTGACCATTTACTCTAATTTATTTAGCTAGGTTCACTCTACACTCACGACCCTAATAACTCCACAACCTACCCCATTCAGAGTTATAATCAGGAGTGTGAACGGCAGAGGAAGTCTTAGCTTTCCTCAATCTAGCATGTCATCGGATCAACAGTACTAACCACCATCGCGCCTTTCAACAAGTAAGCCTCTTTTCTCAGCATTCTAATTTCACAATTCATATAATCCCAGCATAATTTAGAACCCCAATTTGTGGGAAAAGATATCAACCGACTCAAAATGTTAAACAAAGAACAAAAATTGCCACTTGGGTAGGCCTGCAATTTAAAGGCACATCAACAAAACCGGTTCGTCACATCCAAGGTTCAAGGCTCCAAAATTTTGACACGGGCATTGCAAGAAGCACCTACTAGTCCAGTGGTGTACCTGAAAGAACATGGTGAGAGTATCAGAGGGGGAAATGGGAACCACAACGGGTTTGCTGCTCTGAGGTTGATGATTGTTGTTGCTGTTGTTCAGACTCAATCGGTGATGACTTCTTCTTGTTGTTGCTGGGCTTCTTCTTCCACTGCCTTGACCACACGTAACCTACGGTTCTTGATTGAGCGTGCCTTCAAAGGTGAAGCGCGAGGGTGGCAGGGAAAGGTGCAAAACGCAAGGGAGGGAGAAGAAGCAGTAGGGAGTGTAAGTGTAGAAGAAGAAAGGCGAATTGAGTGCAGAGATGAAGATGAAAATAGTGTGGCCATTTTGAAACACACACTGTGACAGTGCCAACTATTGAAGTGAAGGTTGCCTCTTATTTTTGGCACCCTATCCATCTATCTCTATCTATCCACAACAAACCTGATTTTGTACTCTCACAAATTGGTACCGAGTTTCTTTTTTGGTACCGAGTTCTTGTTAACGAACTCTACACTTTATTGTGTAAGGGCTCTTCGGCCCAATAACCTCCTCTACCTTAAGCCCAAGAAATTGTCTACTATGTAAAATTTTTGACACAAAATCCTCACAGCTAAAAGTCAAAAACCCTGATTAATTGATTTTTGGTGATTCATTTAAAAAGATAAAACCCTTTCCATCTCTCTCTCTCTCTATATATATAACATTAAAAAACTTGACTCAAGGACTCATTTGATATAAATCATGTTTGCTTTTAATTATCACTTTAGCATGTTTGATTTAGGGTTGAAACGTGGTAAACTTACGTTACCAACGTTAAAATGGACAATCAAAGCATCTCTAATGGCATCGCTACTCTAACAAGTACCCCAATTGCAATTCATGTGAGATTACTACCCTATTGAAGGGAAATTTATATGGGATCAGTATCGCTCTATCCTATATTTTGGGCCCAAAAAATTTATATATTATAGTATTAAATGTATATGAAAGAGTGGCGTAGATTATGTGGTTTATATAAGAAACATTTTAGAGTTGGATTGGTGGAAAAAATTGGTTGAGTTCAGTGACAAAACTTGAGCTGAAAAATTGGGGGAGCCAAAATAATTTATGGTCATATATTGTTGGTGTAAAATTTAATATTATCATCCAATGATGTATAGGTTCTTACTCCCTTTCTTCCAAAATTTATATTATTTAAGATTATGCACGTAATTAAGAAAATTTTAAATGTGCCTAAATTTATAGAATCTTTACTAAATACCTTCATTTATATTGCACATATTTCATTGAGGAGCTTTGGAAATATAAAGAGAGAAGGTGTATAGTAAAAATTGAATATATCATCTCTGTTTCTATTTAATTGTCAATTTTTTTTAAGAAAAAAATTTATTCCTATTTAACTGTTCGTTCAGAAACCTAATGCAGTAATAATTACACTTTCTCCTATTTTACCCATATATTAATTCTAAATGTAATAATAAGTTACTTACTATTGAGAACTAATGAGACCCAATAAATGTAAGAGAGGTATGGCGATAAAATAGAAAATTTAAAAAAAAATTATGAAAAAAAGCAATGATTGCATTTCTTAATTTGTACATTTTTTTTTGTCTATGTGACCAGTTACATAGTAATGAAGGTAGTAATATTTTAAGAGAGATGAAATGAGAAATATAATTATAGTTAATAGTTGGAGTAATTTTGAATAAGAGTATAGTTGGAAAAATAGAATTAATTAATTTTAGATTTTTAAAACAACAAAAATTTTGAAACATAAATAAAATTTTAAAATTAAAAGATAACAAGACTTTTAGAATGGAGGGATGTTATTAATAAATTTAGTAACTCATGAGGTGTAATATTCATTAAATAATATGATAACGTATCATTAGATAATAGTATAAAATTTTTAAATATTATGAAAAACACAATTAATAATAAGGAAAATATACACAATTTTTTATAGTTATATATGTGTGTGTTTTTGAAAAAGTTTGGGGGATCCGCCCCTGGTTGAGTTGGTTAAAATAGTTAAGATGATACAATATTATGAAAATGTATAAAAAAATTATAAAATATAAGATATAGTAGCTCACAAGAATTGCTTGAATGGAGTTGTGCTTAGCAACATTAACATATAATTAAAGTAATTTTTCTCAAAGAAATATAGTTTTTGCAGTTTCCATAGTGTCTATTATCTTATGTCATAAAATGTTGTATTACTAAAGTGTAAGTGTAAGAAAATTATAATGAATTTAATTATAATCAAACTTTCAAAATTATCTAAATATATGAATATGAGTTTAATAAGTATACACATTATCATCTAATAATATATTGATATGTCATTTAACAATAAGATATCTAGTATGTTATTGAATTCAATAAATAATATATATCATTTAATGTCTATGTAAAATATTTTTTAGGGTTTAATTCTAAAAATATTTGTAAATACCATTTTCTTTCAATCATACTAAAGGAAAGAAAATCCCACATATAAAGGCAAGTATATGTTTGGATAAGTGTTTGCTAACTTAAGTTTAAACTGATGTGATTTGTGTTTGGAAATTCTCTTAAAAGTAAGTATGTAGTAAAATTTAATATAAACTTTTCAACTCAATACACTTGAACAGTTAAACCTCTCACAAAAAATGTGTCTTTACAGGTACTTTGATGGGCCTATTCCTAATTTAAACAAGCTTGGGCTAGTCCAGAAGAACCAAAATTACGGAAAGAGAGAAGGAAAATAAAAAATGACACCTTCAGTTATCAGCAAAAGAAAAACCTCAATTTGCTAACACTTTTTGAGTTCTTTTACACTTACTTTAGTAGTGGAGAGAAATAAAGAGAAAATAGGATAAAACGTAGAACAACATAGAAATATACAGTTATACACATTTCTCATTGGTGAAACGAAGGAATGGAGAGGAGATAAGAAAGAAACTATGGATCCCACTATTCTCATTTCTCCCATTGAGGCGAGAGATAGAGTGGAGAAATGAGACCCCAGCCTTCTTCTCCTTCCAGAATTTTTGTCCCTTTTGAACTCTATTAAGAAAAATCATTTTGTTGTAGGTAATTACAAAAAAATAAATCAAACTTGATGCAAACAATAAAAGTTGATTTTGAATGAAAAAAAAAAATCGATTCAGATGAAGGTTTGTCAACAAGGGTAGTTGAGGAAAATAGAAAAAAAAAGACCTATTCTCTTTTATCACTTTCTATCCAACTAAACAACTAACAATTCATATTTTTCTTTCCATTTCACACTTATTTCTCTAATACCAAAACCTACAATCATCTTCATCTCATTTTTATTTCTCTCTTTCCCGTTTCTTTTTTCTTTATTCTTTTCTCTTACTAAGCACAATTCAAAGCGGTAAAATTAAGAAATGAGTAGCAAGAGAATTAGGGAGAGATCGTGAATTCTCCCTTGTTTGGTGCATGGCAAAAATAGGAAGAAGATGCAAAATGATGTATTAGGGGTGAGTGTGGGACAAGTTGGAACATGTTTTGTCTGTCCCTTATCCGGCCCTAATTTTTTACCAGACCAAATTTTGAGACCCGAACGACTCGAACTCATCCATAAATTCAAAGAAACTCGTCCACAAACCCTAAATTCTAATTTCTAAGTGATAGAAAGTTGACATCATTCTAATTTTCTATCATAGAGGTAAATTAAATTAAAAAATCACCAGAAAGTTAAAATTATGTTAAATCTTTTAAGTAATAGAAAAATATATATGTTAAATATTATATATATATATATATGAGAGAGAGAGACGAATTGCATAACCCGGAGATTAACTTTTTTTTTTGTCAGCACCCAAAGATTAACTCAAACTCGTCCTCAACCCGATATCGGATTATTAAATGAGACTTGACTTAATCATAATCATTCATGTGAGATAGAGTCTAACCTGGCCCGAGTAGCTTAGATATTGGGACTAATTAGTGGGACGGACAAAGTTATCTCACCCCTAATGTGGACTCCACAACTTTATGTCTCCTCTCACTAGATGAGAGATGCAAGGGAAATATGTTAGCAATAACTAAAATACCTACTTTGCCCTCAGGTTTTTACTTCAGATAAACCAAAATGGTCATTTGAGAAAATGATGATCCATTATGCTATATAGTAATCAATTTCACCCAAAATTGTTATCTTCCTCTCTATTCCACACTACTACCAAACATAATATAAGTGTAAGTTTTTCACTGTTCAACATGTTTGGGACTTATAAATTACAACTATTTACTCCATGTGAATCCAGTTCCAAGACAAACTACTTGATTAAAACAGTAGCATCTTATTTCTTTCGCAATGGAAACTGTTGAACAAGTTTTCAATCATAGATCCAATGTAGAACCGATAAGAAAAGTTTGTTCAACAATAAATAAATAATTTATATGAATGAGCGTCAAGCATCACTCTACAATAGAAAATTTGCTAATTGTCTTTTTTTATTATTATTGCAAGTTCTATAAAAAATTAAAAATCCTAAATTTTGTAGATATTAATTAGAAAGAAAATGGAATTTTCTTTTACAGACGTCAAGAGTTGAGAGTCTTGAGAGTTCAAACTTCAAAGTGAATGAAAGCATATACTTACCATAAGGTCTTACATTAATACAATAAGGTTAGCTGAGGCAATGCCATTCAAACATTACAGCAACAATGTTATAGCACGTTTTTTAGTCCCATGTATATGCTCTAATTGCCACGGCACTATCAAGGCAGGAATAAATAGTTAGAAATTTAACTGGCTTCTAGCCAAAATGCACCCTGAACTTTCACTAGCTGAAAGCATAGGCACTAGCCATACTGCCAGTGGAGCATTAATGGAACTCACAGTTCTTCAACTTGGCCAGCTGCAAAAGTTTAGCATTCAATAAATTTTTACAGAATAGAAAAATGAAATCCACGGAAAGCTAAGAGGTTGCTCACACTTTTCTTCCAAAATTTTTGTAAGCAGAAAAGGTAGCATTTTTTAATTATAATGAAAACATAACTTGAAAATAAAAATCAAAACTGCTTTTTTTGAACGTATAGGAAACTCGGAAGAGCCTTGAGGCCTAACCTTGGAGATTTATGGCCAGATTGCTTGAACATCAGCTTCAGAGTTATATTCCTTGAACATCAACAAGAGGGTGTTACTCATAAACAGATTACCAAAGACAAAATGATAAAAATACTCTTGCATGTACTCTTAAAATTAGGAGCTGCTATTGGTGCTAGTGATCTTAGTTATACACAACAAACTATTAGGAATCTTATTCATATGCATATTAGGAATCATATGTTTTTAGTTATACACATACAAACTATTAGGAATCATATTCATACAAACTATTGGGAATCATATTCATATGCATAGCTTAAGCAATATAGGCAGGATGCTGATCAAATTCTAGTTAAAACTGGAACCTACATTTTTAACTGTATAAAACTTACCTACTCGAGCATTTGGATCACATGGCCTCTTTTATAGGTATGACATATCATCAATGATTATCAAATACAATACTAGTGTATTTGTGTTCAATTTCCATCTATTGCTTATCCATAGTTGTACATTTAGTATTACCAGCAAGGGGCGGGGGGGCAAATTAGGGTTTAGGGTGGGCAAATTAGCTATCATGTTCTTCATCTTTTATCTTTTGTATATATATAAAAGAGAGCAAAGGATTAAGTGGGTACCCTGGGAACATGATTGATCTTGAATGACAGAAACTTAGCCTTCAGCTCCTGGCTTCACTACATAAGATAGCCATATTCTGGTTTTGATTTTCCATAAACCCTGAATCTGTTGCAAAAGCAGCATAAGTAGGTTAACTGGCTAGAAAAAAAATTGTACAAAAGCTGAGAAGTAATTGTGGTAAATCTCAATCAACAGTATCTGACCATTAGGAAGCATTTGAATTAAATGAATCCAAAGAACCCTTTGTTTTTTAAGGTTGTTAATACAGTAGAAATAAATTCTCTTTAGTTTAAATTTGAAATGTCAAAGGGAAAAATGAAAAAAAAAAAAATAAGAATAACACATACAGTGAAAAGATAACAAACCTGATTGCAGACAAGTAGGGAGTCTCCTTGAACATGAATGTGCTTATATCCTTTCTTAATGGCTTGTTTCAATCCTAAAATTAAAGCTCGATATTCAGCAACATTATTTGTTTGAGTGCCCACTCCTTCACGCAACCGATAGACCTATGAAGAGACCTAATTGTTAGATACGTTCCATAAGAATATAATAACAAAACAAATTGTTGCATACAGTAGACACCTTACTCCCATCTTCAGCACGCAGTACAGCTCCTGCACCAGCCAGTCCCGGATTTCCTTTGGCAGCACCATCAAAATGAAGGAGGCAAGAAAGCTGCAAGGATGATTTTGTTATTGTATTATCCTATAGACTAAGTATACCAAATATTCCAACTAGGAAGAGAGGTGGAGATATCAATTACGAAAGACCATCATATTATCATATGCAATGAAACCTGTAACCGAAAAAGAGGACCACAAATCTGAAGGTCAAATGCATTGATCTCAGGGAAAAAAATCTGAAACATTTCATCAGTTTAAAAGCTCTCTCCTACCCTGCACATGTTCTGTTATCAAGTATAAAATTCATTGTTTTTCACAAATATTTTGAAAAATAAATGAGTTCTAGTCAAATCAATCAGCACAGAAAGATAATACACAGAACACTTCACTTTAGGGTGTCTTTGCAAGTTGGAAAATGAAGGGGAAGGGAGGGAAAGGAGAGGTTTGCAGAAAGCCTTCCCTGGCTCCTTTTTGTTTGTATGTGTACTCTTATGGCTTGCAAAGCCTTTCCTTTCTTTCCTTTTCCGTCAAAACTCCCAAACACACCCTCAGTCTCTCAATCAGGAAATGTCTCAACTGTTGCATTGTCTCAATGGCCCCAAGAGTTATTTCACCATGGCTTCCTGGTGCAGTCACCATGCTTCAGGTACAGGAACCATTACTTACACACATGCATGTATTTAGAATAGAATGTTCAGATGTTCAGAGTTGCATCAATGATAAATTAACACTCAACTAACAACTTCCATACACACACATCCTTGGGATATAATAAATCATCTGTCTAAAATAGAGTGACATATGTCTGCCAAACCTTTTAGTGGATTTCAATTCTATGACTGCCAGAACTTATATATTTATCACCCTTTCTGATAAGTGCATAGAAACAAAGAAAACAGGGCAATTGACAGGGAGATTGGACAATCACAAACTACATAACACAATATTAAATGAAGTGTAAATTACATGGCAATTGTAAATATTCATTAATCAATACAGGGACTCATACATAATGATATTAGCAATGCAAAACATAAACAAACCAACTTACACAAGTAGATGACTCTACTTGGGATCCACCTGCTGCTTGATGCCTCTGCGAATTTGTTGAGAGTAAAGATGAACCAGCCACCTTCTGTACAAGAAAGAAGAAAAGGGAAAACAGAACAAACAGTAAATACTAACGCACACACACACAACCGACTGCTTAAACTGTAAGTGTAAGAACATATATCATTAACATTATGAATTTGGATCACATCAAAGCTAAAATGGACCAGTTGACATCCCTACTGACTTCAATAGACAACAGAAACCTGCACCCCAAAAGAGCAGGAACATTTTACTTAACTTTCATGTCTTACAAATAAAGGCCACACAAGAGCTCCAAATGCATGTCTCACTTAAATCAATAGCATTTCTTGTGTAATATTATGGTGCAAATTCCTGGTTCAAAATAGGTCAATGATGATAATTGATAACTTACGCTAGCATCAAACTGAATGGCAGCTTGCATTTGGAAGCTCCTTAATGAGGAATTCACGTCAAAAGCTCTTCCTCCAGAAGAATATGGATGCTGAAAGAAGGTTAATCACCTCTGGAAGTTAAACTTCTTAACTTGCAATTTGCAAACTTACCAGAGACACAAATGTTATTATAGGCTTAAGCTCTGAGTTACGTTACAAATAGAAAACGTTTATCAGAAATAATGCTAATAGCAGATGAACCCTATGCAGTATAAATTACAATCCACCATAAAATGAGAGGCCAAAGCTGCAACATAAAGCTAAGGTTAACATTATCAAGCCTTTAGGCATAAACCTATACATGAGGAAAGTTTTCAGGAAGCATTGGAGAACAACACAAATAAGAATGAAGAGTGCCTCAAACCTGATAAGGACAAGCAACAAGTCTTCCAAAAAGCCCTCATGCACATCAGCAGCACTGATAGAGTACGGGCTCCCTTGATCCCATTTGAAGCAAGGTACTCCTCAGTTTTTTTAGGTAAAGAGTACCCTTTGTGAATACTTACAGAATCACCAGATTCCTGCTTGGAATATGCAAAAAATCAACTGAGAATACCCATCTTCCATTGTAACAAAAACAATAAAGAAGACACAGTTGTTTCCAGAAAGCAAAAACCAACCCCAGAAGTTCAATGTAAATAGTTGTAAAGAAGCTCCATTTAGAGGATCAACATCACAAAGCACACCCACCCAAATGCAGAAAATATCCAAAGATGAAAACTTTACAACATGGTAGAACATAAGAAAGTTAAAAAAAAAAAATACAGAGGATGCAAGTAGAGGTTGGATGTCACTGAAAGACTTGTAGATGCCAACAACATCCCCTTTTCTTACGACGTAGAACGCGTCATTCTCCTCAGCCATTGCAACACTGCAAGCACAAGGGCATGATCAGAGAAACAACAAATGTCACATGAAATGACTCAAAATTTAAAAGTTCATCATAGCACGGTGCACAGTGAACAAACCCAGTTTCAGAGTCACTTTCACAGTGATGAGATAAGAGAAGCCGTTTGAATTTTGAAAAGCCAAAGATTCGAACTTGGAGTATTTGATAAGAGAAGAGAGGGAGAGAGAACGAGGAGGGAGGGAACAAGAAGAAGAGGCAATTTTGACTGAGAATGAGGGGACAAGACGGGAATGTCACTGTGTACTAAAGCGTGTGAGACACGGATCACCTATTTCACCTATGAAAACACAAGTGCATGCCGTTCAATTGTTAGGCCATTTTCACCATAATTTTTATATTTTCTAATATTATTATATTATTTCGGTAATTTAATCATTATTTATCCTCTTCATAATAACTATAAAATAATTAAATAAATTCCACAATTTACTTATCAACCAAATTCATACCATATAAATAAGCACTATATACTTAAATAAAATATTAAAATATAATGCTTACTTGGTTTTTTTTTTAAGGCCATCTCCACCGGGGTGCTCATTGAGCATTTTGCTCTTTGAGCACCGGTGTTGTACAAGATTTGCCGATGGAGGACTGGCACAGGCGTGATACTCAATGGCACTAGTGCTCTGCTGAGCACTAGTGCTTTATATTTTTTATATTATTTTAAGCATTATCGGCGGTTTAAACCCATGCTAGGCTTTAATTAGGCTAGGTCATAGGCCCCTACCGGCGGCCTGGCCTATTCCCAGCCCTAAACACAGCAGAGCAACTTTTAAGACTTTTATTTATTTATTTATTTACATTCCCGGGGGTTTGCAACCCCGTTAATGTTTTTTTTTCTAATTTTTTTTTACTTTCCTTGGGGTTTGAAACCCCCGTTAATTTTTTTTAATTTTTTTACTTTCCCTGGGGTTTGAAACCCCATTAAATTTTTTTTAACAAATTTAATTTTTCCATTATATTTTTTAAATATTTTTTTCTTTTATTAATTAGTATATTTAAGATTAATAAAAATAAAAAATGGGTGATGTATATTAGTGGGACCCATTTAAGATTTGTGAAAGTAAAAAAGTGAGGTGTTGGGTTGGAGAAGAGGGGGTGCTTAATAAGAACTTGCTGATGTGTACTGGTGGGACCCATTTAAGATATATGAATAGTGAAAAAGTGAGGTGCTGGGATGGATGAGATGGCCTAACAATTTATTTATTTGAAGTGAGATAGTGCATAAAGAAAGGTGAGAAAGAGAGTTAGAAGAGAGATTGATATGCCAATCCCGTTTAATAAGAAAAATAGGTAGAGAAGATATATGAAAAGTGAGTGGGGCTCATGTAAAAATTAATCTCCTCGGTTGAGAGGAGAAATGAGAGAGAGACAGACATGTTTCACCCATGACACATTTACCTTTAACACCGTTAACTGACTAAAAGCAACCAACATCTTTTATTTAATTGATCAAAGAATTTTTTTCTCACAAAATATAACCCCTTTTCTCCTTTTTTTACTTATATTAAACACTTTGCTTTTTTTTTTGAAATGTAAGACTAATTATCATAGATTTGAAGCTTCTGAAGCCACAATTAACTGAATGCATTGCTTCAGCTGCTAGAGAATGAGCTACTAGATTTGTGGAACGATAATCAAATTCAACTACAAAAGCTAAATCGGAAATTAACTGTAAACAATCGTAAATAATGTTTTGAATTATTGGGTAAGAAGACGGTTGATTCAAAGCTTTAACCACTTGAAGACAATTTGGTTTATAACTAAATGCTCAATATTCCAGTCCAATGCTTGCTTTATACCCCATTGAACAGCCAGAGCTTCTGCATACAAATCTTCCATTCGGTTTGGGATATATTTTGTTGCAGCAACCATATATTTACCAGGAGAATCGCGAACCACTAGACCAAAACCGGTACCAGTTGCACCTGCCCAACCCGAGTCAATGTTCATCTTCAACACACCATGAGATGGAGGCTTCCACACATGCTGAATAGAATTTGTTGTACCTCTTGCTTCAAAAAATTGTTGATTTGTCTAATCTGTTTGCATTCTATCGGCCACTTCTACAACCTGTTGCACTGCTATTTGTTTATGCACAAAGACTCTTTGATTTCTCTCCTTCCAAATGGACTAAAACAATATTGCACTTTTGATGAGTTTATCAGCAGGAAGATTTTTTTCATTTTACTCCACCACTCTACCATAGAATTACTACCAGCCAGGAGATGCACATCTAAACCAGAAGTAGACCAAGCATGTTGTGTGAAAGGGCAATGAATAAACATATGCACATTTGTTTCTTCATGAGAATTTTCACAAAGACACAATCCAAATTCACCTCTACTCCTCTTCTCCTCAAATTGTGTTTACAAGGCAACACATTTAAGAGCATATGACATAAAATGTTTGACTTTATTTGGTATCCTTAGTTTCCACAAGGAATTCCAGTTTGGAGAGACATCCAATCCACTTGTTTCAGGGGGTATATTAGTAGATAAAAGGAAGTTATAAGTTGAACGAACTGTGAACAGACCTTCCTTAGAGTATCTCCAGATGAGAGTGTCCTCTGTTGGATACTGAGGCAAGTGAATGAGTTTTATTTGCTGAGCTTCTAAGGGATGAAAGACTTCATCAATTAATTGAGAATTCCAGCACCTCTGAATTGACATAATTAAGGTAGAAACTTTAGCTCCATCTGGCAGAATTGCCGGGTCTGATAGAACACGTCCATTATGATTACCTGGCAGCCACCAATTCTTCCAAACATCAATTTTTCTCCATCACCTACCAGTCATTTTGAGCCTGCTCAAACAATTTCTTTTGTACCAAAGATGCTCCTCCAAGTGTAATTGGGCTGGAAGCCAATTTTTGAGTCAAAAATATATGTGCGTGGGAAGTATTTGGGCTTGAGAATTCGATATAACGGTGAATCTTCATTATTTGCTAACCTCCAGAACTGTTTAGAAAGCACCGCATCATTGAACTTCTCTAAGTCCCTGAATCTCCTAACCCACCATGTTCCTTAGGCTGGCACAATTTTTCCACCTAATCCAGTGCATTTTTCTCCGATCCCTTTTGACCCCACTAAGTTTGCCATCATAGACTCCATGCTAGCACATGCAGATGGAATTTTGAAACAACTCATTATGTAATTAGGAATAGCTTGAGCAACAGATTTTAAAAGGATTTCTTTCCCAGCTCTTTGATTTGACTTCATACTTTTCTCCCTTTTATTTTTTATTTTTTTTTTCAAACCAAACAGCCTCTAAATCTATCATATTTCTTATTACTTTCTCTCTTTCTCATCTTTGTCCTTCTTATTTCTCTTCTCCAACCAAACACACCCACCCTAAAAGGGGTGCTAAAATTTTTAAGATCTTGTTAAGCATCCTGCTATGCATATGCTCTTATATTTTGAGAAATTGTATTGTACTTTATTAAAAATTTATAATATTTTTTGTATAAAAGTGAAAAATGAGGGAAAAATTAAAGAAAAATAGTTTATGTGATCAAAATATAGTTGTCAACTTGGGTTATCCGATAACCCATCCGATAGGGGTGATCATGGGTTTGGTAGACCCAATGAACCCGATCAATCCAACACAACCCAATAAAAAAGGACGATCTGGGTTGGGTACGGGTCAGATTGAGTTCCATACAAATAAACTCAATCAGATTGGTTGGGTATCAGGTTTCGTACTCCCAACCCGATCAACCCAACCCAACTCAACCATTAATAAATAAAAATTGTGTACTAATAAGTTACACATTTTATATTTAATATTGTATAAATTGATTTCCTTATTATCAAATTATAGGTTTTATTTTATCATACTTATAATGATCATTATATTTTTTATTTAAAGTATTTTTCATTTTTTATTTTGTTTACAAACATAAACATTTTAAAATGTTAGACCCAATTGACCCAACCAACCCAACCTAACTATAATCGGGTTGGGTTGGGTACGTCCTTAAAAATGAAAAACCCAACCCAATATCTCTTCATCGGGTTGGATCCGTCAATGCCTTAAACCCCAACTCGACCCGACCAATGATCACCCCTATCCGATCCGGCTTGATGCAGGTAATGGACCAGCCTAATAAGTCTAATTCAGGTTTCTAAAATAAATATTTGAGCCCTACAATATATTTGGCAGGCTTTTTAGGGGTAACACAAATTTTTTGAAGGTTTTGTGAATTTTTGCGAGTAGCAGACTTTATTGAACCGAGCTAAAAAAAACATGACAGTTATTTGGAATTCTAAAATGAAGGCTTGAACCCTACTTTTTGTGGGCTTTTGCAGACCGATCCAGTTGAGCTAGCCCATTTTACCAACTCTAGATGAAAAGAAATATAAAAAAATAGTGGCATGGAAATATTTAAAAAAATCGTTTAGATCTTATATATTTATGGCTATGATTTTTGTGTGTGTGTAAATCATATGTATCTTCTATGATAGCCAATTAATCTTGCTTGAACCGGAACATCCATATTATATTGGGACTATTCAACTTTCTTTATTTCTTGCAATGATTTAAATATATATTCTTATGATTATTTTATTACTAAGCCAATTTAATGACATATATAATGGAATTCGAGTGGCGTCGTAGCGCTCCAGCTTCATGAAGTCATTCAGTGATGTCTTGTTTGTATTCAACGCGCAAGTTAAAGATCGAAAATAAGTTCGCTTCAATAAAGGAATTTCAAGAAATCGAGCATGGTCCAACTCAATTCTCTCACGTCCACAATTTTTTGTCTTTCTATGAGATGCAGATCCCGTTTCCCTTGTTTGCCGCCAAATGCGTTTAATGAGTTAGGAGAAACTGAATGAATATAAAGAAGCCAACATTGTTGCAGTACCCTTCTTTAATTTTCCCTCACACGTTGATTGTAATAAGAGCCGAGATATTGATGTTCGTTGATCATTCGTAAGGAACAAGTGTTGGCAGCATGATTCTTGATTTTGGAACTTCACTTGTATCACCTGTACACTTGAAAGAAATAAGCATGAAAATTTGTGTAGTATTACATGGCAACATACAGGGAAGAAAAGGGAACATTATATCAATTGGAGTACCATCAATGTTAATATCTTCATAATTCAATTCTACTTCTATGTCATATGTGTCTCCCTCCATCTCTTCATGTGTTTCGTAAACACTCACACACTCTGTTACCGATTCTGTGCTTGAGCATGACTGCTTGTTTAAGTCAATTGGTTGTGGCAACGGGTTACATCTTCATCAAAATCTGAATGCGTTGGTGTTATGTTTAGATCTAATTCTATTGGCATTTTTGTTTTGATTTGAAAACTTTATAAACATAATGTGGCACAATAAATTCTCACCTGCACTTTGAAAACATACCGTTTTTGATTCTGCATTGGTGGGAAACCAAATTTTTATTGAAATTTTCAAAGTGAAAAAGTTTACATTCAAAATTTCAGAGTATAAAATTTTGATACTACCGTAAAAAAGAGAGTATAAAATTCTGATAGTGGTAGTAGTTAATTAAGCAATTAATGTATTAAATTGACAATGTAGTGAACTTTAAATAGGGGTATATTTAGAATGTTATAATTTATTTAAAAAGACCAATGCACTAACTAACTTTTCTTAAATGTGTGATACGGTTGAGAGGGTCTTATAATAAGGGATAGAGGGAGTATTTTTTTTTGTCCAAATTGAGAAAACAAAGATGGAAGACCCTATTGCATAGTAAGGCCCATTTTAGTGTGATTTCTAGTGGCTTCTGTCTTGGTTTCAAGTCCACATGAAAAGCGTGAAGAATAGTTTTTTTTTTTTTGGTTTAATGATTGTGAGGATATAAGAAGAAAAGGGTGAAGATAAAAAATGAGTATTTGACAAAAAAAAAATTATTTATCTTTTTGAAAGATGAAAACCTAAAGATTATATGATCCTCGTTGTGTGAGTAGTATATCATTCTTATCATAAAGCATTGAAAAGGAAATCACTTCAAACAAGCTACTGTCAAGTATATTAGCTATGAAAAGCCATTTGCTTCAAACAAGGTACTTCTATCATTTTAGCTATTTTAATTTAAAAAATGCTGAAACAACTTCTATTACAAATAACACCAATGAATTCAATATGATTACAAATTTGAATTTGATTGAGCTATATTATTGTTGATTTTGATGGACTTGATGCTTTTGATATGCCACAATCTCCTTTATGTATGTTCTGACTGATGAGGAGCAATGTGGATAGATACAATTTCTCACTTATTATTGAGAACCAATATGATTTTCTTTTGTCTCTTTTAATCAAAAGACAAGGAATACATAAGTGGGGGTTGGCACTTGTCAATTGTCATATTGTATTAATATTATTATAACACAGCAATAATAGAGAAATGTTACTCATTTCACAAGCTATTCTCGAACACAGGTAAATACAGTTATGGTTCCAACAATATTCCTAGAGCTTTACATAAGAGAAATCCACAAAAAGCCAACAAATCATAACTCTGAGACAAATTTGAAGTCTACAAAAAAAATGGGAAATACAAAAAAAAATTACATTCTTTTGTCTATGGATCCTTGATGCTTATTATTCCTGATACTTTATGATTATACAATCAACTTTATATCTTGTTTTCTTGCCAGCTGATGTAGTTCTTTCAAATCACTGTATCTTGGATGAAAATGTGGACTCAGAACCAAGTATGTGGTGTCAAAAACAAGTAAAACAGTTTCCATGCCTTATTTCAGCTCACTTGTTCACCAATTAAGTCTAAACCCCATTATGAGGAATGACAATCCTATGGAAGAGCAAAAAATAGAAATGAACACCATGTGCTGATAGAAGACTTCTAGCAGATGCTGTGAGTAAAAGTAATGCAAGTGCTAGCTCTTTCCTATAGATCCTGTTTCTCTTCTTCTTGGAAGGGACTTCTGATTTGTTAAGTTTGCCTAATAACTCTAAGCTGATTCTGAGTGCCTTCTGAGAATTTTCTCATCATTTGAAGACTTTGATTCTCTTTCAGCCAAGGCTAATAAGTCTTGACTCAGATGATCTCCCTGTCTTCTTTGTCCAAACCCATTCATAAGCACTTCCCTAGCTGAAACAGTCCAGAAACCATGGCGTTGAACTTTGTAACTGACATGGTGTTCTCAAAAAGAAGATATGGGACAAGAAAAAGGGGACAGACTTTGGGGATGGAAGAATGTTCAAGAAAGACATGACAATGGGGACATAAACATATCACCCAAAGGGGTAGTTCAGATTCAGGTATGAACATAGTCAAGGGTAATATGATGCAAAACAAGGTGAATGAGTAGAAGGGAAGGATAAGTTTCCTCAATAGGAAGAACAAAAAATATCAGGTTAGCCTTCTTCCAGAATGATATCTGCACAAAAAGCAAGTAAAAGTTCAGAAAACTACACACATTTTTCCAGTATATAAGATTTAATATAAGTTGAAAAGAATGAAAATTAACAAGACCTTGGAAGTTATTATAGCAGGAAGACATAGCCTGAAAGCTGCATTGGACCAGAATGCCAGCGATGTTGTTGTTTCTTATAAGCTTCATACGATTCTGGTAATTCACAAAGAACTTTAACATCATTAAGGAAGATAAACTTCCATCCATTTAAGTGAGCTCTAACTGCTATGTCCATGTCCTCAAACTGTGGTCCTCTTCCAGCCAGCCACCTGATTCTTCCAAAGCCTTTATCCTCCAAACACCTGCTTGTCCATTGAATCCAAGAATTAAGGAAATGGACCATTAAACTTGTTGTTCCCACTTCAAAGTGAAAGCACAAGTTGAGTTTTGAGGCCTTGGTAAGTAGATTCTCATCCTTGTTCACAAAGGCCCATCTAGCCTGAACCAGACCCAAGTCAGGTTTTCCCTGCAAAGAGAAGTCACAAAAAATATTTAGAGGGGTTTGTTCAGACCATACTAAAAAAAAAACTTATCCTTGTACTAATTTGGCTTATGGTACCTACCTTGAAATGGGGGAATGGTTTGTTTGAGGAAATCAGGATTAGGCTGGAAATCTGCATCAACATATTGCCACAAATTCATAGTCTTTGACATAGTCACATGACATTGCTGATTTGAGATTTCCAGCTTTATACCCAGTTCTGATCAATCTATGCCTGTACACAATGTTGACCCCTTTCTCTTTCCAAGAGGAAACCTCATCTTTGATGAGCATCTGTAAATTCCCATCATCTGAATCATCTAGAACTTGAACCAATATTCGTCTTTTGGCCAATCAAGTTGACAAGCAGCACCAATGGATTGGTGAATAAACCTAAATTAAAAAAAAAAAAACATTTCAGCTTCAGATGTAAAATTGGAAAATCATGTCTAAATTAAGCTACCAATCATAAGACTGAATCTATTTCAAAATTAGACCCTGGAGGACCCATTACTGAAGAAATTTAAACCAATAGACAGTTGTGGATGGAGAACATAATCAGCAAGTTGCAATATTGTTTGTGTTACCATCTCTCTCATTGCACATGGGAATCTGAACAAGGACCATTGGGAAGGTTGAAGGATCCTCAACATCATAAGCATCTGCATCAATGGTGGGCTTAATTTCTTATACTTGATCCAGAAGCACCCAAGGCAGAGAACAAGCCGATCCAGGGATTGAATCAAGAACGAGCACAATGCAGAACTTTGAAACCAACAAGACTAAAGGAGCAACATAGTCTTCTCTGAAAGGAAAGGCCAAGCCACATAGGACCATTGCACAAATGTCATAACAGACCCTGAACCTCCAAAGGATGACATCATATGCAAATTCCACTTATTGAAATGAGCAAGGATTTCTAAAGCCATCCACCAATTGATAGAGGCAAGAAAACCTTGATGAACCTGTACAACCTTCCTCCTGTCTTAGGACCCTCATCACTTATGTCAGACAATGAAATGCGCTTCTTCACCAAGCAAAGGTGGCTTTCAACCCTGTGGTTAACCATGACAAGCATGTGAAAACCCTGTGAAGTTTAGGAGAAGAACCCATGTGAATTGCTTGGGACTCGCAGCTTTATGCTTCTCGGGAAACAAGGGAGAATCAGAATCATGAACTTGTAACAAGGTGAAGTCGTTAGCCTTTGTCAACTGTCACAGGAACTGAATTGGGTGCCATCACTTTCTCTGTTTCTCTCTCTTTTTTGTTGTTTTTTGGTTCTCCTTGGAACTTGAGTTCACAGGAAAGAAAAGATAAAATTTTGGGAAGAGGGTCTCACCAATGACAATGGGAGCTAGCTAATCAGAGATTTTCCCTCAACATCATGAATGTATATAGAAGAAGGAGAAACAGAAAAAAACTCTAGAGGGTCATACCCAGATGAAAGTTTTTTTCCTGTGTTATTGCTTTTCAAATCAGAATCAAAGCAAATCCAGAAAATTCTGAGGGAACTCTGAGAATGAGTTTAGCACTCTAATTTCAGAATATAATGAGAGAGGGAGAGAGAGACGAGAATCACTATGACAGGCTTAAACAAGGTATTAATAGTGCTTTATGGTAAGAACCAGCTTAAAAATATGATTTTTACATGGGGTGAAAATAATAATCAATTGTACACTCAATCCTATTTATTCTTAGGATATGTCTCAATTTTGATTGGTTCATTTAGCAAGTTGAAATCAGCTAATAAGAACACAGCCTGGCATGGTGACCAATGTTTGCTTGACACGTAAGCAATTCCACTATAAGAGTTTCAGGTGCAATACATAATAAACTTTTTTTTTGTGACAAGAAGATACAGCTAAAGTGCAGATCACCCCCACAAGTGGAAATACTTGTTGTCTGCTAAATCAGAGATTTGCGCACGCAAATGAATCACCGCAGAAATTTCCCACTTTGGCACCCCCTTTCTCTCCCTCTTCTTCCTCTCATCATAATTCAGATGTTTCTGCATAATATTATTTTTATTTTTATTCAGATGTCATAATGTTTCTGTCATAATACTGTAATATTTTTATTTGGTTCTTCACAAAAAGTTTTTTTTTCCTTTTTGGGGATTGGTTCTTGTGTTTGGTACATGAAGAAAGAGTAGTTTATTAACCTTTTGTCAATGATTTCGCCTTGGCACTCACACCCCAATTCATTGCTTTTTTCATTTCATTAATTAATCAATGTGCATAATAAAATCTGTTGAAATTGTTAAATGTGAATTGTGAGTAAGGGAATTGGCTTATGTTCTTTTTTAGATGCTTTTACATTTTTTCCAATGTTAAAATGTCGCATAATTAATGCCATTCAAATACAATAGGTAAGTAAATATTACATACAAAACTTTACTCATATGTAGAATTCAAATTTTGGAATGACTTAAAATTTAGTCCAAATTTTGTTGTTACCTAAAAGGATATATTTGATTTGCACTCTCAACATAAGGAAGTTTTATACTTACATTCATTAATATTTTAATACATTATTATTTACTAGTGATTAATAATAATATATTTTTAATTAAACTTTTTTAAGCATCTGAACAAAATCATGCTTAAACGGGAAACATTATTATGTGGAAATAAACTCAATGTGAGTGAGATTCAGTTTGAATGACATACTAACTTAGCCAACGGCTTTTGGATTTTCTATTCTGAACATGATTACCAATTGCAAGATATCCGAATCCAACAGTAACATAACTATAATATAGTGTAATTTTTTTAAAAAAATATAGGTATATTAATTAGACCCAATATTTCAAAGGATGTTTTAAAATTATTATAATCTGTATCTGGATTATCATGTATTATATATTCCATATGGTTTGTGTTCAATGCATCTATAATTATCTATATTTTGTTAAGGAAATAAAAATAAAAAAAAGGGGTTGAAGAGAGTTTGTGTGAGCCACTACGATTTTCAATGTTTTTAGCCATAAAAGTCAAGCCAGATGGTCTCATATAGTAGCCACATTAGGTGACAAAAATTTGTGCCTTCATTGATGCCGTGTTTAAGGGTTGCTGACAAAACCCGGTATGAACTCAACTCCTATTTTATTTTTATTGAGAATTCACCACAAAAAAAAATTAATTAGAGAGAAACCAATCTAATTATGCAAGTTATTTTCATAGTCAAAATGGTCATTGACTTTGTTTAGGCGTTTCATGCAAAATTGGATAGTGGACAACATAGCCAAATATGGTGGATCTGGAAATTAAAGATGAATCCACACATATATAAAACTGGCACATAGAAATAGCCATATGTGTTTGACCCTTACACTTAATTGCAATTCTATGAGAGCTATAGCATGCACCAGCTCCAGCTCCAGCTTGATGCCTTCTAGTTTTGGATCTCAGCGCAATCCGGAAGGAACATAGCATATTCCAGAGTTGTATATATATATATTTTTAAGTTATTTCTAATAATAATAAAAAAAAGCTTCCTCATAAGGACTTTTTTATACTACCTGTCATTTTATTATTCATGATGCATAGTGTAGTCCCACAAGGTGTCTTCTGGCTATGGTTTGGTATCAAAAGGTGTGTCGGTGGGATTAGTTTATAACGCGGTGTTCAAGATCACCAAGATAATGTCATGTTTATTTATATTAGGGGGGAAAAGGTGAAGATTTTTGGAAAAAATAGTAATACCTTTGTTATTATTCTATATAAAGTTATTATATAATTACATATATATTCCGGTATTATTAGATTTATTTTTAAATTAATACAAAATTATATCAAATAATTTACATAGATAATTACTTTTTAATATTTTTATATATGAATTTCGTTTATCATATTTTTATGTATGAAAAATAAATAACATATTTTCTTTTCTTCAAGAGTAAAAGATAATGCGGAAGATTGTGATTGGGCCTTTGATCTTTTTCTTTTGTGTGTGATTAGTCGGCTAGTCATATGATACACGTATTAATAATTAATAATGAACAAATCACTAACTAAATATAACCATGTACATTTTGGAGGCATGTAAAAATTACCCTTCATATAAGGGTGTGTTTTTTAGTAATAATATTTAGGAAAAATGCTAAATCAAAATTAAAAAGTTTTATTATAAAATAATATATCATGTACTCATAGCTATATTAGTCGACGAAGTGTTTATTTGCCATTGAAAAAGTTTTTTTTTATCTATTTCAAGTTTTTAACTATTGTCTCATAAACGCTATTTTTGACTTATAGTAGCCTTTATCTCAATTTTAGGTTTCAGATTTTACCCTATACCTAAAAAACGCGTTCAAATTTTGCCTATAAAAACTACATTTTAGATCCATTCTTTCTTAAAGTTGTCGTGCTCCCTCACCTTCGACTGAAAACCCTAATCCCAAACTTTCTCCTCTTCCTCTCTTCCTCGCACATTGTTTCAGATCCCTCAACCTTAAATCTTGTATCCAAAACACGCTTTCAATTTTTGCCCAAAAAAACTACATTTCAGATTCTTTCTCTCTCAAAGCCATCGTGCTCACTCACCTTTAACTAAAACCCTAATTCCTAACTTTCACCTCTTCCTCTCTTCCTCGAACATCGTTTCAAATCCCTCAACCTTAACCTTGTACCTAAAACACGTTTCAAATTTTGCCCCAAAAAACTACATTTAGATCCATTCTCTCTAACAACTATTATGCTCCCTCACCTTCGACTGAAAACCCTAATCCCCATATTTCTCCTTTTCCTCTAATCCTCACACATCGTTTCAGATCCCTTAACCCTGCTTACTCCTCACTGACCACTATAACTCATCGCTGATTGTCTCAAAGCTTAATTGTATCAAAGGTCACTTGCTTTCTCTTTGTTGTGCGTGTGTTTGTTGTCCTTTCAATTTGTTTGCATATGTTGATATTGATTTCTATTTTGTTTTGGTTTCAGGTATTTGATTTTTTTTTCATTTGTTTCTTGCCCTTTAATTTCCTCTTCAATTCCGTCCGAATATGTAATCGTACATTATGCTTTCTATTTTCATTGATTGAATAAATCTTCTATCATTTATCTTATTTTTAAATTTACTACTGTTAGTTTTTCTTATTTTCCAATTTTACATTTTCCTTCGTTAAAGAATTTTTCCACTCATATCTTATTCCATTTTCCATGTTTTTTGTCCATGGTCTTGTGGGGAAACACATGACAGGGTACATAGGGGGATTACTGCAAAGTCGTTAGGGGTAGATTCATTGACATTGTATACACCATTATGGAAAACATGGGTGAGACAAGCAAGAGTGGAGGCGATGGTGGCAGTACTCAAGAACTTCCTAGAGGTGAAGAGGAGGAATAGAGATCTGTGGCCTTTATGGAAAATTAATTTCATAAGGAAATGGCTGTATATGAAGGTACATAAGATAATGTTCTTTATTGTTTTGAATGGTAGTAATTTTTGTTGGTATTTGTGACTTTTCTTTCAAATAATGAATAACTTGGAATTGAATCAATTACTTGCAAGAAACCCTAAACCCTAAACCCTCTGCCACATCTTTGCGACATTTATTGAAATTGTTAAGATATTGTTTGTTAGTTACTCTTGTTATGGGTGTGCAAATAACCAGTTTTATCAATATAATCCTTAACCAAATCCATATCCTTTTAATAGTCAGTTATTTAGAGATTTAAGTTTTATCCGATCCCATTTTAATTTAAGAACCATATATATCCATATTTTCTCATATTATATTAACAATTTCACATATGAAGCAAGCAAGTGGCTGTTTCCACTTTATAAAATTTGTGAGAAAATAGCTTGCTATTCAATTCAATATATGTCTCGTCAAGGAGATAAAAGAGGTTTCTATCTATCTATCTATCATATTTTCACCAAAGGTGCCTTGTGATTCATTTTTTTTTTTGCCCATTAATTTGTGTTGCAGATAATTAGTTAAGGCTATAAATATATGTTTGTGTTGATTCATTGTACAGAGATTAAGTCATGCAAAGGAAGTGAGAATGTGATGGACCTTTCTAACCGAATGGTTCAGAATTTTTGTAATGTTTTCAACCTGAGAGGTTGTCCTCATTTCACCAGCTTTAATCTGGGGAACACAAATGAGCTTTATGTTAGCCTTAACAAAAGTCACAACATCAAGCCAATCAAATGACTTCATTGGCACTGCTATTCTCTCCATTTGGCTTCCCCTGCTTCCGCATAATGTCTTTTACTACCTCAAGAATATGAATACATGACCTCAGGTAATTCCCAAACACTCCTTATTTCAACTGTATATTAATTAATTAGAATATCTTTATTTCTAAATGAGTTTTGATTAATTGTTATACCTTGCTTTATATATAAAAATTAAAAATTTGTTGTTTCTGTTGCAATAAGTCGTTCTTGCCTTTAGAAGTCCAGTGAATGACAATGTACACATCCCGATTAGTGAAATAAGTCGAGTCCACAATAATTTAGCATATCAATGATTGAAATCATATATTGTTTCCATATATCAAATACAAACTATTAAAAGGAAGGACATTTTAATGTACCTTAATAACTGAAACACGACTAGTTTGACTAACTGGGATGTGTGCAATCTCAATCACTGGACTTCTAAAGGGAAGAACATCCCATTGCAAGAGAAACAACAAATGTTTAATTTTTATATATAAAGCAAGGTATAACGATTAATCAGAACTCATTTAGAAATAAAAGATATTCTAATTAATTGACATATAGTCAAATTGAGGAGTGTTTTGAATTACCCGAGGTCGTGTATTTAGATTCTTCAGGTAGCAGGAGACATTTTGCGGAAGCCTAGGATGCCTAATGGAAAGCATAGCAGTGCCAATGAAGTCATCTGGTTGGCTTGATGTTGTGCTTTTGTGAAGACTAACATAAAGCTCATTTGCGTTCCCCACATTAAAGCTGGTGAAATGTGGGCGGTCTCTCAGGTTCAAAACATTACAAAACTCTGAACCATTCGGTCAGAAAAGTCCATTACATACTCTCTTCCTTTGGGTGATTTGATATCTAAAGAATGAACCGACACACACACAAATATAGCTTAATTAATTAGCTACAACACAAATTAATTGGAAAATACTGTGAAGTCTATAAATCTGTTTAAGTAGTTAAACATGATTATAAGACTTAACATCCGTTAGTTTTAATGATTAACAAATAAGATTATATAAAGAACAAATAAGATTATATAAAGAACAAATAAAATTATATAGAGAACCAATTAGATTATATAAACAGGTTCTACTGAGAAAGGTATTTGTTTGTTAATTATGTTTCAGGATAAAATACTCTTTAGAAGAAGAAGAAGATTTTGTGAACAGAATCAGAATCAGAAGATCAGAATCAGAAAAACAAGAGTGCAGAATCTGAAGAAGATTAATCCTTAACAGAGTTGAAGCAACTGAAGAATAGAAGTGAAGACTTGAAGACTGACTGAAGAAGTGAAGACTTGAAAACTATCTGAAGAATCGAAGACTTGAAGACTGACTGAAGAAGTGAAGACTTGAAAAACTATCTGAAGAATCGAAGATTAGAAGACTATCTGAAGAAGTGAAGACCAAGAATACTATCTGAAGAACTGAAGACAAAAGATATGAAGAAGTACAGATTCAAATATACGTTTGTCTGAAGAACAACAATGAACTGAAGAAACGAAGAAGAAAAGATACAAGAAGAAGAAGAAGATACAAAGAAGAATGAAACTACAACCAGTATGAAGAATTGAAGTTGTCTGAAGGACGCAACCCGTCTGAAGTATTGAAGCTGTCTAAAGTAACGAAGCTGTCTGAAAGACTTGAGCAGTCTGAAGTCATCAACCTGTCTTAAGTAATGAAGCTGTCTGAAGAGCCAAGTGCGTCTGAAGACTCGAACCCGTCTGAAGACTGGAACCTGTCTGAAGACTGGAACCCGTCTGAAGGTTGGAAGCTGTCTGAAGCTTTAGTAATGACGTGGCATCTTTGCTGAAACCTTGCGTGAAGACTTTTCTAATTCTCTGCTGCTCGTACGTTTTGAAACACATTTGTGGCAACAAACACAGAGACCTTTCCCGGTGCATTTGAACTTCATACACCACTGAGGAAATCTCTGCAACGCAGCAGTCGCAGCAACAACAGTAGCAGCTTTACTGCAGCACCAACGTTGTATTATGTCAGAACTCTCAAGAAGCGTGTCTCACAACGGATTAAAAGAAGACTATTTGCTGTCTCTATACGATAGTATTTCAACGAGACATTTCTTCATTTGTGCAATCTGGAACAAAACAGAAGAAAAGCTCAGAAGACTAAGCAGAAGCAACAAGGAAGATGTTTGAATAAAATATATTCAATTCAACATCTTTATCTAAATATCAAAAGAGGAATCTGCAAACAACGACTATTGATCAAGACATCTCATTCAAAGAAGTAATGGTGTCAGGAGCAAGTGAAAATGAGTATATGCAGAATAAGCAAAAAGGGCAAATTCAACGGATACATACTCTCAAGAGAATCAGAGGAAATCCGAAAGCAAGCAGATGCAAGATAATGCAAGCTGGATAAAGCAGATACAAGCAGATGCAAGCTGGATAAAGCAGATACAAGCAGATGCAAGAAAATGCAAGCTGGAGCAAGCAGATGCAAGCTGGATAAAACAGATGCAAGAAAGAGAATTCAAGAGAGAGAATACACATAATCATCACATCTCTCAAAACAGAGCTCATCAACAAAAGTGTCAGAACGGGAGTATTCTGAACACTCAATATGCTTAAGGAGAAGCAACCGTTTGAGAAGCTATTACACAACGGCTATATGAGCCACATCATCAGAAGCTCAACGGTATTATGAATTATCTTCAACGGCTATATTCAAGAAGAACATATAAATAGCCTCAAGATTAAAGTTGAAGTTGTTGTTGTTGCGGTTCACAACCAAGTTGTTGTTGAGTGCACAACCAAGTTGGTCGGTCCATCCAGTTGTTGGCATGCAGAGCATATTAACCATGCTGCCGAGATGCAGTTGTTATGCTATACAACCAGAGTGAATTCTCAATCGGGCTACTGATCAGCTGGTCAGTTAGTTAGATTGTACAGTTGGTCTGTTGATCAAGTGAGTTGGTTGTCGGGAAGGCAATCATGCTGTACAAATGACTATCAAACCAGGTACGGTTTGAAGCTTTGAAGATACCTTGGTATTCCAATGATACGGGTGAGAATGTAGCCCATGGAAACCAATGGTTGGAGAATAAGGCTGAAGCTTAATTTCACATTCTTAGTTAGCCTACTCTCAGAGGATGTATTCCTCATAGAAAAGACATGGACTGTACTTAAATTCAAACACTTGTATCACTGTCTATCCTTGTATTTAGTTTGTAATGATTGTATCCTGAGTAGTACTCAGTAATCTCTATGTACAAGAAAAATCTGAGTTGAGAGGTTCTAGCGAACATCTAGCTTAGATTGAGTAGTAATACTCAACACTTAGTTAAGTGTCTGAGAGCCTGGAGAGGCTTGGTGAAAAAAAGAATACTCTTAGAGCTTGAAGAGGCTTGATAGGAAATACTACAACTGGTCTGTGTGACTCAGTGTGACATATATGTGGTTGCGAGTGTCTGGAGGATTCGGAGTGACACATATATGTGTTAAGGATCGGTGTGATCCTGAGCCTGAAGAGGCTTGACTGTAAAAGAATACTCAGTGGAACATATATGTGGCTGCAAGGGTCTGGGGGATTCGGAGTGGCACATATGTGTTGTTGTTATAAAAAGGCTAGTGGTGGTTTGCCACTAGGACTGGATGTAGCTCACAGGGTTTGTGGGTGAACCAGGATAAATTCTGTGTCTAAGTTTTCTTTCCCTTAATCTCTTTTACTTACAATTTTCATATTTACGATGGGGATTGAAAAGTATTTTTCATAACAAGCTTAACTCAAGGATTTCAATAAAACAAGTTTTCATACAAACATAACGTTAAAACGTCTCTAGTGTAGGTTGAAGTATTATAGAAGAATACATTCAGAGGGATGTCTGAAATACCCGTCTGAAGTGAGCCCAACAGGAACTCAGTTCAGACACATTAAATAGATGGTCTCTGATCATCTAAAGTATTTCAGAAACAGTTCTGAAGGTACTCTTAGTAATATTCTTCAGAAGACACTAAGAGAAGTTTGTTTAAAATCAAAACAATCTTAAGTGTAAGAGAAAGCTTTTAATCCAAATCTTTCATATATTCTGCATGTTCTTAAAATAACTCTGATCTTAAGATTGGTTTTGTACAATGATCACTTAGCGTGATTGTTTATTTTAAAGATTTCCAAAATTGTCTTAAAATGTCTAAAACACTATTCAACCCCCCTTCTAGTGTTGCCTGTGGTTCTAACAATTGGTATCAGAGCTCACCTTCGGGTTGAGCATCTAACAAATGCAGAAGGAGTAGATCCTCAGAAGATGGAAATCTCACCAGGCTGAAGCAACTCTAAAGAATGACAATGAGAATAGGAAAATCATTTTTCCAATACTCATTATTCATAAGGATAAGGCACAGGACGCAACAGAAAAGGAAAGTGAATCTATCTCTAGATCACAAACTGGTAACACCTTTCCTATCTATATTTAAGTTATAATATAGCCATTAATCTGTTGCATGATTTGTTTTATTGAAATTGTGAAAAATATGATTACATGATATAATTGTTTCATGCTTTCGAAATTATGTAAATATATGTCTGCATGATATGTGTTTTACTATGTTCACTATGTGAAATGTATGATTCATTTTATGTATGCTTTACTCATTTAAATGTATGTGTTGAAGAGTCACACATGTTTAGTAAAGTAATAACTGCATTTCTAAATTAAGTAAATGAAGAGTCGTGTGTGTTAGTCATAACTGTTTTTGAAAATATGAAACGACACGATGTAAATCATTGAATCATCAACCGGTTTCTCTCAAAGGACACGATGCACATCTCTCCACAACTGCTTAGTGGATGGAACCGCTCCTTTCATAAAATGAAGCGACGCTTGATTGCCAATTTAAAAGATTGGAAGATCATCAGAAGAACCTCACAGTTTATTTCCTTCCAATTCATCTTAATCTATCTCAATGGCATCAAGATCAGCAATCTCTTGTGCTCAAAGTCTATGCAAGTGTGATGAAAGAATTATTCCCACAAGGGGAGTAAATTTAAGCGACTTTGACAAAGAAGGACTAAGAATCTCTGAGTACTTCAAGGATGCTAGATGGATTTCCTTTCTTGAAGAGGCATCGTTCCCCTGGCATGAGCAGAGTGTTCTAGATTTCTGGAATAACTCAGAAGTGTTTCTTGAAGAGAGAAGTGGTATAAACACTTCAGTAATGGGAATGCCTATCAGAGTGGACTTCAAGGTTCTGAAGGAAATCATTAGGGTTGAAGCAACCGGAAAACAATTCTCTTCAAATTGGGAAATCAATGATAGAGAGAAAGAGATGCATGATCAAATGTTATTTGGTCGCAGAACTCTTGAAGCACCAGTTTGCTCAAACTTACTGGAAATTCCCAGGATTCTACTGACAATCATTAATTGTTGTATTCTACCCAAAAGGAAGGATACAAACATCATCTCTGATATGGAAAGATTCGTGCTGATACATCTCCTTCAAAGGAAAAGATTAAATCTTCCCAGAATCATCCTCTACTATTTGATGAGAAGAAAATTAGAAGAAGTCAAAGTCTTTCCCCATACTACACTGATTATGAAAATCCTTCAATATAAAGGATTTCCTATCGAAAGATTCTTCGACCAAAAGTTATCCCCTTCCCTCACATTAAAAGAATATGAGCATATCAAGGGAACATCAGCAGGGGAAAATGAAGCCCAAAGCCTTTCGTCGTCAACCCAAAGCGAAATAGAATCTTCTGACTATCTAAGTGTTCATGGAAACTTAAGAGAAATATTCAGAAGAAGTAAGATAAAAAGGTTGGACGAACGTATTGAACATCTGGAAGAAACACTCAGATTCTATCAACGAGAACTGCAGATGCTGAAAACACAAAAGGAGAAAGTCTATGTCAATGAGAACAAACCTGTTGAAGATCAATGATACACTTGTGTTCTGAAATTTTTTTTTTCTCTGTATCTATGTCTTTCTGTTTTGAGTCCATCTCTGTTTATATGTGTTTCTCTTAATATTAACATTCTATGTGTTCTATTTGTTTATATGTGTTTCCTCTTGTGCACATTTAAGTCTATCAATAACATAACTATATCCTTAATCGATTAACAAATTGTATTTTTAATTAACCTAATAAGATAATTTTTAAACTTGATGAAATGTTATCTGTAATTCTAAAATGCTTAATTTAAATAATTAGACAAATTACAATCAGGTGCTACTGAAAGGTACTTCTAGTTTGAATGTTTCAGGAAACAGGTTTTAAGAAGACCATCTAAGAAACATCATCTAAAAGGACATAATGTGATAACATCTTCATTGTCTGAACCTATTCAGGAAGTTCAAAATAAACTCTCTTAAAGCGTGGGTTATCAATATTAAAGATGGTTAACACTCTATGCACCAAACCTAACTCAATCTCTGAGTGGATTATACTAACTTAGTAATATCTCTATTCATCTAACCTGTTCAAAAGGCTCCTTATGGACTGTCTGAAATTGTGGGTCTGAAATGTTAAGGGATAGTTACTCAAGTCACTAGAATCCAACTCAATTGTAAAGGGTTAGGTTAAGATGACTGTTCAATGATTCTCTGGGAGCACAAAAGACAAAAGCATACTGAAACGTGCAGACATCAAGCAACCTCAGATAAAGAAAAAGTCTTCAAGGCAAGAAGCAATGTCAGTTAACACCTCTTCATCCAAATAACAATAAACGGATTATGTGGTAACATCTCTTCTTTACCTAATCTAAACTTTCATGATCCTTCATTCAATGCGTTGTCATCTGAAAAGACGTGTTGTTTTAATAAGGGGGTCTCTTGGAACAATAACGCCTAATATCTTTAAAGGTCGCGGCGTTTCACTTGTCTATCAATCAACGCACTCTTCCCAAGAACGCGCTGTCAGTGTCAAAAATAAATGCTCTTGTATATATATATTCTCAAACTTCTATTTGCTCTCTTCATCTCAACCTCCAAATCTCTCTAGGAAACCTCCAAAAGATTTCTCACTTCCATCTCTCAAAATGTCTTCCTCTATCCTTCAAACTCAAATTGTAGACTTTCAGAATCTCTCTAAGGTTGGTTATAATGTAACTGCCTTTTTCGAAGCTGCCGGATGGTTACCTTTCTTTGAAGCCATTGACTGTCAATGGCATGAAGAAAGTGTGTATCAATTCTGGAACACGCTTTGTCTGGAAAACTCAGGGGAAGAGACCTGCCTCAAAGCCCAAGTTATGAATCAAAAGGTGGTTGTAACTACCAATATCCTTGAAAAAGCTCTCGGAGTAAAAGCTGAAGGAGAATTGTTCTCCACAGCTTGGAAAGATCTGTTTGAGGAACAATTTAACCATCTAATCTTCAATAGGAGAGGAATAAAAGTTATTCCCAAAGTTCTCTTCAATATTCTGAAATATTGTGTGATCCCACGAATTAAGGATAACCATAATCTTGAAATGGAAAGGTTATGTGTTATCAATCTTTTGCAAAAGAAGAAGATTAATCTTCCGTGGATCATTCTTTTCGATATGGCAAGAAGAAAACTGGAAGACTCTACTATCCTACCTCACAATACTGTGATCATGAAGATTCTTTTGGTAAACAATGTGTTCATTAGCCACATGTACGATCATAGACATCCTGGTCTTCTTAAGGTAAATCATCGGAACACAGAGGAAACCGATGACATTCCTGAGATTCAAAGACTAAGGATGGAGAATGCTCAACTGCGTCGCAAGATAAAGGAGTTAAGGAAGAATGTGCTCAAGATCTCTAATAATATCTAGTGTCTAACGAGCAATCTTATGAAAATTAGTTCCCTCTATCATCTTTAGAACTCATCTGATGACAGCTTAAGTGTCTCTGTTTCTCTGTCTCCATGTGTTTTCTTCTGTGAATTTAGTTGTTCTCTTTTAGTTAAAAATCTTCTTTGTTTAATTTCATTTATGCTTCATAACTTCTTGATAATTGCTTAACAAAATCTTAACTGTAACGAGAAACTCTTAAAAGACCGTAGAAAACTAATCAACTTAGGGGGAGAAACCTCAGTATTAAGAAGTAGATCTTTAAGTGTAACCAACTTAATAGGAGAAATATATCTGTCAAAACGATACATTATTTAACATTTGGTATAGGATTACATTAACTTATAATATAAACCTTTTTAATTAATGACAAAAGGGGGAGAAATATAAACTAACAAAATACTAAAAAGAGTGTAACAAAGAGGGAAATATATAGGGAGATAACAGGAAGTAGAAATAAATAGCAAAGAAATATTGTTAGAACCACAGGCAACACTAGAAGGGGGGTTGAATAGTGTTTTAGACATTTTAAGACAATTTTGGAAATCTTTAAAATAAACAATCACGCTAAGTAATCATTGTACAAAGCCAATCTTAAGATCAGAGTTATTTTAAGAACATGCGGAATATATGAAAGATTTAGATTAAAAACTTTCTCTTACACTTAAGATTATTTTGATTTTAAACAAACTTCTCTTAGTGTCTTCTGAAGAATATTACTAAGAGTACCTTCAGAACTGTTTCTGAAATACTTTAGATGATCAGAGACCATCTATATCATGTGTCTGAACTGAGTTCCTGTTGGGCTTACTTCAGACAGGTATTTCAGACAACCCTTTGAATATATTCTTCTATAATACTTCAACCTACACTAGAGACGTTTTACAGTTATGTTTGACTGAAAACTTGTTTTATTGAAATCGTTGTGTTAAGATTATTATGAAAAATACTTTTCAATCCCCAACGTAAATATAAAGACTGTAAGTAAAAGAGATTAAGGAAAAGGAAACTTAGGCACAGAATTTATCCTGGTTCACCCACAAACCCTGTGAGCTACATCCAGTCCTAGTGGCAAACCACCACTAGCATTTTTATAACAATAACACATATGTGCCACTCCGAATCCCCCAGACCCTTGCAGCCACATATATGTTCCACTGAGTATTCTTTTACAGTCAAGCCTCTTCAGGCTCAGGATCACACCGATCCTTAACACATATATGCGTCACTCCGAATCCTCCAGACCCTCGCAACCACATATATGTCACACTGAGTCACACAGACCAGCTGTAGTATTTTCTATCAAGCCTCTTCAAGCTCTAAGAGTATTCTTTCTTCCACCAAGCCTCTCCAGGCTCTCAGACACTTAACTAAGTGTTGAGTATTACTACTCAATCTAAGCTAGATGTTCGCTAGAACCTCTCAACTCAGATTTTTCTTGTACATAGAGATTACTGAGTACATACTCAGGATACAGTCATTACAAACTAAATACAAGGATAGACAGTGATACAAGTGTTTGAATTTAAGTACAATCCCTGTCTTTTCTATAAGGAATACATCCTCTGAGAGTAGGCTAACTAAGAATGTGAAATTAAGCTCCAGCCTTATTCTCCAACCATTGGTTTCCATGGGCTACATTCTCACCCGTATCATTGGAATACCAAGGTATCATCCAAGCTTCAAACCGTACCTGGTTTGATAGTCATTTGTACAACATGATTGCCTTCCCGACAACCAACTCACTTGATCAACAGACCAACTGTACAATCTAACTAACTGACCAGCTGATCAGTAGCCTGATTGAGAAATCACTCTCTGATCAATCGTAGTTGACATTTTCATGATGTATTTAAGCTTAAGTCAACTCTTGTTAACTGTAAGACACTCAGCCTAGTTAACAATTTTCATCTTGATTGATTTCAAGAACCTTCTTGAGAATCAATCCCGATTGATCTATCTTGGTTGTACAGCAGCTGCATGGTTGTTTCCAACAACCTGATTGATCTTCTACCCAACCAGCTTGGTTGTGTGCTGTAACAACAACTCGTTGGACCGACCAACTTGGTTGTGTGTTTTCAACAACAACAACAACAACAACAACTTCAACTTTAATCTTGAGTCTATTTATACGTTCTTCTTGAATATAGCCGTTGAAGATGATTCATAATACCGTTGAGCTTTTGATGATGTGGCTCATATAGCCGTTGTGTAATAGCTTCTCAAACGGTTGCTTCTCCTTAAGCATATTGAGTGTTCAGAATACTCTCGTTCTGACACTTCTGTTGATGAGCTCTATTTTGAGAGATGTGATGATTATGTGTATTCTCTCTCTTGAATTCTCTTTCTTGCATCTGTTTTATCCAGCTTGCATCTGCTTGCTCCAGCTTGCATTTTCTTGCGTCTGCTTGTATCTGCTTTATCCAGCTTGCATCTGCTTTATCTGCTTTATCCAGCTTGCATTATCTTGCATCTGCTTGCTTTCGGATTTCCTCTGATTCTCTTGAGAGTATGTATCCGTTGAGTTTGCCCTTTTTGCTTATTCTGCATATACTCCTTTTTCACTTGCTCCTGACACCATTACTTCTTTGAATGAGATGTCTTGATCAATAGTCGTTGTTTGCAGATTCCTCTTTTGATATTTAGATAAAGATGTTGAATTGAATATATTTTATTCAAACATCTTCCTTGTTGCTTTTGCTTAGTCTCCTTAGCTTTTCTTCTGCTTTGTTCCAGTTTGCACAAATGAAGAAATGTCTCGTTGAAATGCTATCGTTTAGAGACAGCAAATAGTCTTCTTTTAATCCGTTGTGAGACACGCTTCTTGAGAGTTCTGACATAGTACAACGTTGGTGCTGCAGTAAAGCTGCTACTGTTGTTGCTGCGACTGCTGCGTTGCAGAGATTTCCTCAGTGGTGTATGAAGTTCAAATGCACCGGGAAAGGTCTCTGTGTTTGTTGCCACAAAAGTGTTTCAAAACGTACGAGCAGCAGAGACTTAGAAAAGTCTTCACGCAAGGTTTCAGCAAAGATGCCACGTCATTACTAAAGCTTCAGACAGCTTCCAACATTCAGACGGGTTTCAGTCTTCAGACGGACTTGGCTCTTCAGACAGCTTCATTACTTAAGACAGGTTGATGACTTCAGACAGCTCAAGTCTTTAAGACAGCTTTGTTGCTTCAGACAGCTTCAATACTTCATTCGGGTTGCTTCCTTCAGACAACTTCAATTCTTCATTCTGGTTGTAGTTTCATTCTTCTTTGTATCTTCTTCTTCTTCTTGTATCTCTTCTTCTTCTTGTATCTTTTCTTCTTCGTTTCTTCAGTTCATTGTTGTTCTTCAGACAGACGTATATTTGAATCTGTACTTCTTCATATCTTTTGCCTTCAGTTCTTCAGATAGTATTCTTGGTCTTCACTTCTTCAGATAGTCTTCAAGTCTTCACTTCTTCAGACAGTCTTCAAGTCTTCGATTCTTCAGATAGTTTTTCAAGTCTTCACTTCTTCAGTCAGTCTTCAAGTCTTCACTTCTATTCTTCAGTTGCTTCAAATCTGTTAAGGATTAATCTTCTTCAGATTCTGCACTCTTGTTCTTCTGATTCTGATCTTCTGATTCTGTTCACAAAATCTTCTTCTTCTTCTAAAGAGTATTTTATCCTGAAACATAATTAACACACAAATCCCTTATATCTCCTAAGTCTCAATTTTGGATGTTACAATAAGCATAGATGGTAGTGTATATGCCTTGGTAATAGTTGATAATTATTCTAGATTTACTTGGATTGCATTCTTATATGCTAAAAACAATGCCTTTAAGGCTTTCATCAAAATTGCCAAAAGAATTCAAAATGAGAAATAGTTGAAAATTAAATCTTTGAGAAGTGATCATGGAGGAGAATTTAAGAATGATGAATTTGAAAAGTTTTGTGAAGAAAATGACATTGATCATAATTTTTCTGCTCCAAGAACTCCTAAAAAAATGGAGTTGTGGAAAGGAAAAATGGATCACTAATTGAACTAGCAAGGACAATGCTTAAAGAAAATGATTTACCTAAATATTTTTGGGCCGATGCTGTAAGTATTGCTTGCTATGTTCTCAATAGAATTTTGATTCGTCATTTTCTTAAAATGACTCCATATGAGCTTTTCAAGGGTAAGAAACCAAATATATCTCATTTGAAAGTTTTTTGATGTAAATGTTTCATATTGAATAATAACAAAGATAATACTGGAAAATTTGATGCTAAAGCTAATGAAGGAGTGTTTTTAGGATATTTTGTATCAAGTAAGGCATATGGAGTCTTTAATAAGAAATCCTTGACAGTAGAAGAATCTATTCATGTTGTTTTTTATGAATTTAACCTCTATAAGAAGGGAAACTCTCTATGTGATGAAGAAGATGCTGGTACATTAAATATACCATTAATTCATGATAAAGACAACATCGAAATTAAGCAAAATGAAGATGCAAAAGAAGTACAATCATTACCCAAAGAATGGAGGAAGCCTAGGGATCTCTCCTTGGACAACATTCTCGATGACATTGAAAAGGGAGTAACTACTAAACATTCTTTTAATCTCTTTTGTGAAAATATGGCATTTGTATCTCAAATTGAGCCATCTTTTGAGGATGATGCTTTGAATGATGAATATTGGATGATGACCATGTATGATGAGTTAAATCAATTTAAGAGAAATGATGTTTGGGAACTAGTGCCTTATAAATCAAATATGAATGTCATAGGTACTAAATGGGTGTTTAGAAACAAACTTGATGAAACTGGATCAATAACTAGAAATAAGGCTAGATTAGTAGCTAAGGGCTATAATCAACAAGAGGGTATAGACTTTGGTGAAACATATGCTCCTGTTGCTAGATTAGAAGCTGTTAGGCTCCTTCTTGCATTTGCATGTGTAAATAATTTTAAGCTATACCAAATGGATGTGAAAAGTGCCTTTTTGAATGGTTTCATTGATGAAGAAGTATTTGTTTCTCAACCACCTGGTTTTGTTTCAGATATTTTAGATAACCGATTGTTAAACTTTTTCTTGTTAAGATTTCAGATACCTATTGTTATTTTTCTTGTTAAGATTTCAGACACCTATGGTTATTAGAACCCTTCAGATACCTATTGTTATATGATACTTCAGAAAATTCAGATACCTATTGTTAAAATGTTCTTGTTAAGATTTCAGATACCTATTGTCTATTGTTATGACTTTACCTATTGTCTATTGTTATGACTTATTGTTATTCTTACTTATTATTAGAGCTCTTAGTTTGTTATCTTCTCTCTTACTGTATGTTATATTTCTTTGCTATTTATATTTGCCTCTTTGTCACACTCTTTTTAGTATTTTGTTAGTTTATATTTCTCCCCCTTTTGTCATTAATTAAAAAGGTTTATATTATAAGTTAATGTAATGCTATACCAAATGTTAAATAATGTATCGTTTTGACAGATATATTTCTCGCTTAAAGATCTACTGAGGTTTCTCCCCCTAAATTGATTAGTTTTCTACAATCTTTTAAGAGTTTCTCGTTACAGTTAAGATTTTGTTAAGCAATTATCAAGAAGTTATGAAGCATAAATGAAATTAAACAAAGAAGATTTTTAACTAAAAAAGAGAACAACTAAATTCACAGAAGAAAACACATGTAGACAAAGAAACAAAGACACTTAAACGGAGACACTAAAGATGATAGAGGGAACTAATTTTCATAAGATTGCTCGTTAGACACTAGATATTATTAGAGATCTTGAGCACATTCTTCCTTATCTCCTTTATCTTGCGACGCAGTTGAGCATTCTCCATCCTTAGTCTTTGAATCTCAGGAATGTCATCGGTTTCCTCTGTGTTCCGATGATTTACCTTAAGAAGACCAGGATGTCTATGATCGTACAGGTGGCTAATGAACACATTGTTTACCATAAGAATCTTCATGATCACAGTATTGCGAGGTAGGATAGTAGAGTCTTCCAGTTTTCTTCTTGCCATATCGAAAAGAATGATCCACGGAAGATTAATCTTCTTCTTTTGCAAAAGATTGATAACACAGAACCTTTCCATTTCAAGGTTATGGTTATCCTTAATTCGTGGGATCACACAATATTTTAGAATATTGAAGAGAACTTTGGGAATAACTTTCATTCCTCTCCTATTGAAGATTAGATGGTTAAATTGTTCCTCAAACAGATCTTTCCAAGCTGTGGAGAACAATTCTCCTTCAGCTTTTACTCTGAGAGCTTTTTCAAGGATATTGGTAGTTACAACCACCTTTTGATTCATAACTTGGGCTTTGAGGCAGGTCTCTTCCCCTGAGTTTTCCAGACAAAGCGTGTTCCAGAATTGATACACATTTTCTTCATGCCATTTGCAGTCAATGGCTTCAAAGAAAGGTAACCATCCGGCGGCTTCGAAAAAGGCAGTTACATTATAACCGACCTTAGAGAGATTCTGAAAGTCTACAATTTGAGTTTGAAGGATAGAGGAAGACATTTTGAGAGATGGAAGTGAGAAATCTTTTGGAGGTTTCCTAGAGAGATTTGGACGTTGAGATGAAGAGAGCGAATAGAAGTTTGAGAATATATACAAGAGCATTTAATTTTGACACTGACAGCGCGTTCTTGGGAAGAGTGCGTTGATTGATAGACAAGTGAAACGCCGCGACCTTTAAAGATATTAGGCGTTATTGTTCCAAGAGACCCCCTTATTAAAGCAACACTTCTTTTCAGAGGACAACGCATTGAATGAAGGATCATGAAAGTTTAGATTAGGTAAAGAAGAGATGTTACCACAAAATCCGTTTATTGTTATCTGGATGAAGAGGTGTTAACTGACACTGCTTCTTGCCTTGAAGACTTTTTCTTCATCTAAGGTTGCTCGATGTCTGCACGTTTCAGTATGCTTTTATCTTTTGTGCTCCTAGAGAATCTTTGAACAGTCATCTTAACTTATCTCTTTACAATTGAGTTGGATTCTAATGACTTGAGCAACTATCCCTTAACATTTCACACCCACAATTTCAGACAGTCCATAAGGAGCCTTCTGAACGGGTTAGATGAATAGAGATATTACTAAGTTAGTATAATCCACTCAGAGATTGAGTTAGGTTTGGTGCATAGAGTGTTAATCATCTTTAATATTGATAACCCACGCTTTCAGAGAGTTCATTTTGAACTTCCTGAATAGGTTCAGACAATGAAGATGTTATCACATTATGTCCTTTTAGATGATGTTTCTTAGATGGTCTTCTTAAAACCTGTTTCCTGAAACATTCAAACTAGAAGTACCTTTCAGTAGCACCTGATTGTAATTTGTCTAATTATTTAAATTGAGCATTTTAGAATTACAGATAACATTTCATCAAGTTCAAAAATTATCTTATTAGGTTAATTAAATTTATCTTTTAGAAATACAATTTGTTATTTTGCTAAGAAAGGATTATGTTCTTAATTATGCACAAATATTAACACAAATGGAATCAAAACAGAGAGACTTCAAACAAAATAGAATTTCAGTATCATTAAAAATATAAGCACAAAGACATAGAAATAAAGACTCCAAAAACAGGTCACATGTATATCATTGATCATTAGATTGGTTCTCATCAGCCTTTTCCTTTTTAGCCCTAAGCTTTTGAAGCTCTTCTTCTGTAGCTCTCAATTTCTTTGTCAGCCGAATTACCCTATCATTCGCCTTCTTCAGATTATTTGCACCCAATGCCATCATTTTCCTTTTACGAGACTTGGTATCTTCGGTTCCTTCATCAATGCGTGGAGCAAAAAGAGGAGGAATGACCACTTGATTTTCAGGAGCTTCTTCTCTTTCTATGAGAGTCCGGTCTAACTCAGCATATTCAGCCGGAGTGAAGAAGTCAGGAGATGGTTGGTCAAGGAGACTTTCCATAGGAAATCCTTTGTGCAATAGAATTTTCATAATCAAGGTGTTATGAAGATAGAGGTCCTCATTTCCCATCTCATCTCTGAATATCATCTGGTACAACAGTGCCCATGGGAGATTGATTTTCTTCTTTGTCATCAAGAGTCCCAACACGAACCTCTCCATCATACTTAAAGTCAAATTATTTCTTCCTCTGGGAAGAATGCAGCAGTTTAATACAGCAAGGAGGGCTCTGGGTGTGCTCAGAAGTTGAGACGGTCTGAAAGGAGCAATCCTTCGTCTTCCAAAAAGATGTTGGTCAAGAACGAATGTTCCACCATGAAGAGATTCCCATCTTTGGAAGTATTGTTCTCCTCTGTCAGGAACACCTATAACTTCAGCAATAAGTTTGGTGTCCACGGACAGTGATTTTCCCATCACCTTTGTCTCAATCCTGGTTCTATTGGGTTCAGATATGATCTTGATGTTGTCCCAAAAATCCGTTACGCTCTTCTTATGCCAGGAGGAGGAAATGTTGTTGAAGTATGGAGTCCATCCAACGGCATTGAAGTACTCAGATATCTTGTAGTCTGCTTCATCAAAGTCAGAAAGGTTAACCGCCTTACATGGTATGATCCTGTCATCAATCACAGAAGGGTTTGAGTTGCTTGATGATGCAGACGCATTTGCCATTGATTTCTATGAATCAAATGATCTTTCTGAGATGAAGATACTTGAGGAGATTTGATCTTTTTGGGGAAAGGATTGAGTAAAGTGTGATTTCCATGTTGATCATCCAATCCCTTTAAATAGATAGCCAAGCATGCTTCAAGCATTGATGAGAGACGGTTATGTGTGCTGAACCGGTGTGGGGAGAAGTGCATCGTGTCCTTTGAGAGAAACCGGTTGATGATTCAATGATTCACATCGTGCCGTTTCATATTTTCAAAAACAGTTATGACTAACACACACGAATCTTTATTTACTTAATTTAAACATGCAGTTATTACTTTACTAAACATGTGTGACTCTTCAACACATACATTTAAATTAGTAAAGCATACATAAAATGAATCATACATTTCACATAGTGAACATAGTAAAACACATACCATGCAGACATATATTTACATAATTTCGAAAGCATGAAACAATTATGTCATGTAATTATATTTTTCATAGTTTCAATAAAACAAATCATGCAACAGATTAATAGCTATATTATAACTTAAATATAGATAGGAAAAGTGTTACCAGTTTGTGATCTAGAGATAGATTCACTTTCCTTTTCAGTTGCGTCCTGTGCTTTAGCCTTATGAATAATGAGTATTGGAAAAATGATTTTCCTATTCTCATTGTCATTCTTCAGAGTTGCTTCAGCCTGGTGAGATTTCCATCTTCTGAGGATCTACTCCTTCTGCATTTGTTAGATGCTCAACCCGAAGGTGAGCTCTGATACCAATTGTTAGAACCACAGGCAACACTAGAAGGGGGGGTTGAATAGTGTTTTAGACATTTTAAGACAATTTTGGAAATCTTTAAAATAAACAATCACGCTAAGTAATCATTGTACAAAGCCAATCTTAAGATCAGAGTTATTTTAAGAACATGCGGAATATATGAAAGATTTAGATTAAAAACTTTCTCTTACACTTAAGATTGTTTTGATTTTAAACAAACTTCTCTTAGTGTCTTCTGAAGAATATTACTAAGAGTACCTTCAGAACTGTTTCTGAAATACTTTAGATGATCAGAGACCATCTATGTCATGTGTCTGAACTGAGTTCCTGTTGGGCTCACTTCAGACAGGTATTTCAGACAACCCTCTGAATATATTCTTTTATAATACTTCAACCTACACTAGAGACGTTTTACAGTTATGTTTGACTGAAAACTTGTTTTATTGAAATCGTTGTGTTAAGATTATTATAAAAAATACTTTTCAATCCCCAACGTAAATATAAAGACTGTAAGTAAAAGAGATTAAGGAAAAGGAAACTTAGGCACAGAATTTATCCTGGTTCACCCACAAACCCTGTGAGCTACATCCAGTCCTAGTGGCAAACCACCACTAGCCTTTTTATAACAACAACACATATGTGCCACTCAGAATCCCCCAGACCCTTGCAGCCACATATATGTTCCACTGAGTATTCTTTTACAGTCACGCCTCTTCAGGCTCAGGATCACACCGATCCTTAACACATATATGCGTCACTCCGAATCCTCCAGACCCTCGCAACCACATATATGTCACACTGAGTCACACAGACCAGCTGTAGTATTTTCTATCAAGCCTCTTCAAGCTCTAAGAGTATTCTTTCTTCCACCAAGCCTCTCCAGGCTCTCAGACACTTAACTAAGTGTTGAGTATTACTACTCAATCTAAGCTAGATGTTCGCTAGAACCTCTCAACTCAGATTTTTCTTGTACATAGAGATTACTGAGTACATACTCAGGATACAGTCATTACAAACTAAATACAAGGATAGACAGTGATACAAGTGTTTGAATTTAAGTACAATCCCTGTCTTTTCTATGAGGAATACATCCTCTGAGAGTAGGCTAACTAAGAATGTGAAATTAAGCTCCAGCCTTATTTTCCAACCATTGGTTTCCATGGGCTACATTCTCACCCGTATCATTGGAATACCAAGGTATCATCCAAGCTTCAAACCGTACTTGGTTTGATAGTCATTTGTACAGCATGATTGCCTTCCCGACAACCAACTCACTTGATCAATAGACCAACTTTACAATCTAACTAACTGACCAGCTGATCAGTAGCCTGATTGAGAAATCACTCTCTGATCAATCGTAGTTGACATTTTCATGATGTATTTAAGCTTAAGTCAACTCTTGTTAACTGTAAGACACTCAGCCTAGTTAACAATTTTCATCTTGATTGATTTCAAGAACCTTCTTGAGAATCAATCCTGATTGATCTATCTTGGTTGTACAGCAGCTGCATGGTTGTTTCCAACAACCTGATTGATCTTCTACCCAACCAGCTTGGTTGTGTGTTGTAACAACAACTTGTTGGACCGACCAACTTGGTTGTGTGTTTTCAACAATAACAACAACAACTTCAACTTTAATCTTGAGGCTATTTATACATTCTTCTTGAATATAGCCGTTGAAGATGATTCATAATACCGTTGAGCTTTTGATGATGTGGCTCATATAGCCGTTGTGTAATAGCTTCTCAAACGGTTGCTTCTCCTTAAGCATATTGAGTGTTCAGAATACTCTCGTTCTGACACTTCTGTTGATGAGCTCTGTTTTGAGAGATGTGATGATTATGTGTATTCTCTCTCTTGAATTCTCTTTCTTGCATCTGTTTTATCCAGCTTGCATCTGCTTGCTCCAGCTTGCATTTTCTTGCGTCTGCTTGTATCTGCTTTATCCAACTTGCATCTGCTTTATCTGCTTTATCCAGCTTGCATTATCTTGCATCTGCTTGCTTTCGGATTTCCTCTGATTCTCTTGAGAGTATGTATCCGTTGAGTTTGCCCTTTTTGCTTATTCTGCATATACTCCTTTTTCACTTGCTCCTGACACCATTACTTCTTTGAATGAGATGTCTTGATCAATAGTCGTTGTTTGCAGATTCCTCTTTTGATATTTAGATAAAGATGTTGAATTGAATATATTTTATTCAAACATCTTCCTTGTTGCTTTTGCTTGGTCTCCTTAGCTTTTCTTCTGCTTTGTTCCAGTTTGCACAAATGAAGAAATGTCTCGTTGAAATGCTATCGTTTAGAGACAGCAAATAGTCTTCTTTTAATCCGTTGTGAGACACGCTTCTTGAGAGTTCTGACATAGTACAACGTTGGTGCTGCAGTAAAGCTGCTACTGTTGTTGCTGCGACTGCTGCGTTGCAGAGATTTCCTCAGTGGTGTATGAAGTTCAAATGCACCGGGAAAGGTCTCTGTGTTTGTTGCCACAAAAGTGTTTTAAAACGTACGAGCAGCAGAGACTTAGAAAAGTCTTCACACAAGGTTTCATCAAAGATGCCACGTCATTACTAAAGCTTCAGACAGCTTCCAACATTCAGACGGGTTTCAGTCTTCAGACGGACTTGGCTCTTCAGACAGCTTCATTACTTAAGACAGGTTGATGACTTCAGACAGCTCAAGTCTTTCAGACAGCTTTGTTGCTTCAGACAGCTTCAATACTTCATTCGGGTTGCTTCCTTCAGACAACTTCAATTCTTCATTCTGGTTGTAGTTTCATTCTTCTTTGTATCTTCTTCTTCTTCTTGTATCTCTTCTTCTTCTTGTATCTTTTCTTCTTCGTTTCTTCAGTTCATTGTTGTTCTTCTGACAGATGTATATTTGAATCTGTACTTCTTCATATCTTTTGCCTTCAGTTCTTCAGATAGTATTCTTGGTCTTCACTTCTTCAGATAGTCTTCAAGTCTTCACTTCTTCAGACAGTCTTCAAGTCTTCGATTCTTCAGATAGTTTTTCAAGTCTTCACTTCTTCAGTCAGTCTTCAAGTCTTCACTTCTATTCTTCAGTTGCTTCAACTCTGTTAAGGATTAATCTTCTTCAGATTCTGCACTCTTGTTCTTCTGATTCTGATCTTCTGATTCTGATTCTGTTCACAAAATCTTCTTCTTCTTCTTCTAAAGAGTATTTTATCCTGAAACATAATTAACAAACAAATACCTTTCTCAGTAGAACCTGTTTATATAATCCAATTGGTTCTTTATATAATCTTATTTGTTATTTATATAATCTTATTTGTTAATCATTAAAACTAACGGATGTTAAGTCTTATAATCATGTTTAATTACTTAAACAGATTTATAGACTTCACAAATATAACATACAATAAGAGAGAAGATAACAAACTAAGAGTTCTAATAATAAGTAAGAATAACAATAAGTCATAACAATAGGTATCTGAAATCTTAACAAGAACATTTTAACAATAGGTATCTGAAATTTCTGAAGTATCATATAACAATAGGTATCTGAAGGGTTCTAATAACCATAGGTGTCTGAAATCTTAACAAGAAAAATAACAATAGGTATCTGAAATCTTAACAAGAAAAAGTTTAACAATCGGTTATCTAAAATATCTGAAATATTAACAATAAACTTGTAACAGTTGGTTAATAAAAGATTTAACAATTGGAATTGATTAATTTAAGACTTAATTGTTTCAGAAGATATCTAAAAGAATCAATGCCTATCTCAGGGGGAGTAATATAGATAGGGGGAGTAATAAAATCTAGTATATTATTTTATTATCTCTCATTTATTTTTATACCCATTTGTCGGTAATATATAATTTATTTGTCATCATTAAAAAGGGGGATATTGTGAAGTCTATAAATCTGTTTAAGTAGTTAAACATGATTATAAGACTTAACATCTGTTAGTTTTAATGATTAACAAATAAGATTATATAAAGAACAAATAAGATTATATAAAGAACAAATAAAATTATATAGAGAACCAATTAGATTATATAAACAGGTTCTACTGAGAAAGGTATTTGTTTGTTAATTATGTTTCAGGATAAAATACTCTTTAGAAGAAGAAGAAGATTTTGTGAACAGAATCAGAATCAGAAGATCAGAATCAGAAAAACAAGAGTGCAGAATCTGAAGAAGATTAATCCTTAACAGAGTTGAAGCAACTGAAGAATAGAAGTGAAGACTTGAAGACTGACTGAAGAAGTGAAGACTTGAAAACTATTTGAAGAATCGAAGACTTGAAGACTGACTGAAGAAGTGAAGACTTGAAAAACTATCTGAAGAATCGAAGATTAGAAGACTATCTGAAGAAGTGAAGACCAAGAATACTATCTGAAGAACTGAAGACAAAAGATATGAAGAAGTACAGATTCAAATATACGTCTGTCTGAAGAACAACAATGAACTGAAGAAACGAAGAAGAAAAGATACAAGAAGAAGAAGAAGATACAAAGAAGAATGAAACTACAACCAGTATGAAGAATTGAAGTTGTCTGAAGGACGCAACCCGTCTGAAGTATTGAAGCTGTCTAAAGTAACGAAGCTGTCTGAAAGACTTGAGTAGTCTGAAGTCATCAACCTGTCTTAAGTAATGAAGCTGTCTGAAGAGCCAAGTGCGTCTGAAGACTCGAACCCGTCTGAAGACTGGAACCTGTCTGAAGACTGGAACCCGTCTGAAGGTTGGAAGTTGTCTGAAGCTTTAGTAATGACGTGGCATCTTTGCTGAAACCTTGCGTGAAGACTTTTCTAAGTCTCTGCTGCTCGTACGTTTTGAAACACATTTGTGGCAACAAACACAGAGACCTTTCCCGGTGCATTTGAACTTCATACACCACTGAGGAAATCTCTGCAACGCAGCAGTCGCAGCAACAACAGTAGCAGCTTTACTGCAGCACCAACGTTGTACTATGTCAGAACTCTCAAGAAGCGTGTCTCACAACGGATTAAAAGAAGACTATTTGCTGTCTCTATACGATAGTATTTCAACGAGACATTTCTTCATTTGTGCAATCTGGAAAAAAACAGAAGAAAAGCTCAGAAGACTAAGCAGAAGCAACAAGGAAGATGTTTGAATAAAATATATTCAATTCAACATCTTTATCTAAATATCAAAAGAGGAATCTGCAAAAAACGACTATTGATCAAGACATCTCATTCAAAGAAGTAATGGTGTAAGGAGCAAGTGAAAAAGGAGTATATGCAGAATAAGCAAAAAGGGAAAATTCAACGGATACATACTCTCAAGAGAATCAGAGGAAATCCGAAAGCAAGCAGATGCAAGATAATGCAAGCTGGATAAAGCAGATAAAGCAGATACAAGCAGATGCAAGCAGATGCAAGCTGGATAAAGCAGATACAAGCAGATACAAGCAGATGCAAGAAAATGCAAGCTGGAGCAAGCAGATGCAAGCTGGATAAAACAGATGCAAGAAAGAGAATTCAAGAGAGAGAATACACATAATCATCCCATCTCTCAAACCAGAGCACATCAACAGAAGTGTCAGAACGGGAGTATTCTGAACACTCAATATGCTTAAGGAGAAGCAACCGTTTGAGAAGCTATTACACAACGGCTATATGAGCCACATCATCAGAAGCTCAACGGTATTATGAATTATCTTCAACGGCTATATTCAAGAAGAACATATAAATAGCCTCAAGATTAAAGTTGAAGTTGTTGTTGTTGCGGTGCACAACCAAGTTGTTGTTGAGTGCACAACCAAGTTGGTCGGTCCAACCAGTTGTTGGCATGCAGAGCAAATTAACCATGCTGCCGAGATGCAGTTGTTATGCTATACAACCAGAGTGAATTCTCAATCGGGCTACTGATCAGCTGGTCAGTTAGTTAGATTGTACAGTTGGTCTGTTGATCAAGTGAGTTGGTTGTCGGGAAGGCAATCATGCTGTACAAATGACTATCAAACCAGGTACGGTTTGAAGCTTTGAAGATACCTTGGTATTCCAATGATACGGGTGAGAATGTAGCCCATGGAAACCAATGGTTGGAGAATAAGGCTGAAGCTTAATTTCACATTCTTAGTTAGCCTACTCTCAGAGGATGTATTCCTCATAGAAAAGACAGGGACTGTACTTAAATTCAAACACTTGTATCACTGTCTATCCTTGTATTTAGTTTGTAATGATTGTATCCTGAGTAGTACTCAATAATCTCTATGTACAAGAAAAATCTGAGTTGAGAGGTTCTAGCGAACATCTAGCTTAGATTGAGTAGTAATACTCAACACTTAGTTAAGTGTCTGAGAGCCTGGAGAGTCTTGGTGAAAAAAAGAATACTCTTAGAGCTTGAAGAGGCTTGATAGAAAATACTACAGCTGGTCTGTGTGACTCAGTGTGACATATATGTGGTTGTGAGGGTCTGGAGGATTCGGAGTGACGCATATATGTGTTAAGGATCGGTGTGATCCTGAGCCTGAAGAGGCTTGACTGTGAAAGAATACTCAGTGGAACATATATGTGGCTGCAAGGGTCTGGGGGATTCGGAGTGGCACATATGTGTTGTTGTTATAAAAAGGCTAGTGGTGGTTTGCCACTAGGACTGGATGTAGCTCACAGGGTTTGTGGGTGAACCAGGATAAATTCTGTGTCTAAGTTTTCTTTCCCTTAATCTCTTTTACTTACAGTTTTCATATTTACGATGGGGATTGAAAAGTATTTTTCATAACAAGCTTAACTCAAGGATTTCAATAAAACAAGTTTTCATACAAACATAACGTTAAAACGTCTCTAGTGTAGGTTGAAGTATTATAGAAGAATACATTCAGAGGGATGTCTGAAATACCCGTCTGAAGTGAGCCCAACAGGAACTCAGTTCAGACATATTAAATAGATGGTCTCTAATCATCTAAAGTATTTCAGAAACAGTTCTGAAGGTACTCTTAGTAATATTCTTCAGAAGACACTAAGAGAAGTTTGTTTAAAATCAAAACAATCTTAAGTGTAAGAGAAAGCTTTTAATACAAATCTTTCATATATTCCGCATGTTCTTAAAATAACTCTGATCTTAAGATTGGTTTTGTACAATGATCACTTAGCGTGATTGTTTATTTTAAAGATTTCCAAAATTGTCTTAAAATGTCTAAAACACTATTCAACCCCCCTTCTAGTGTTGCCTGTGGTTCTAACAAATACAAATGAATGACAGGGCGCCTATTGAGAGAATATGATTTATAAATAGATAGATAGTACCCTGTTTAAGCTCCATGACCAAGAAGATATTGAAATCAAGAGCAAGTTATTCTCTCACAAATTTTATAAAGTGTAAACAACCGACATTTTGCTCTATATGTGAAATTTTTAATCTAAATATGAGAAAATATGGATATATCTAGTTTCTAAATTTAAAAGGACCAGATAAAATGTCAATCTCTAAATAATTGGTTATTTAAAATGGTTGTGGATTTGGCTAAGGATATGATTAATTAAACTGGTTATATTGAAAACCCTATAAAGAAGTAACCAACATGATCTTAACTACTCAATAAGACCTACAATTTACTAGAGTTGTCCAAATAGCCCCAATCCAAACCCACTTGGCCCTGTTTTATAACCCATGATTTACAGCCCACTAACTATAGGGGACTAACAAAGCCCAACCCACACAACCCCCACATAACGTGGGCTAGGACGAGGTTTCTATGTGGGTTAGACCACACTTTACAAATTTTACATTTTACTTCATTTTGTAAAATTTTGAACCTTAATTCCCTTTTGAAAAAAAAAGTAAGTCTCATTTTCAACCATTTTCACAAATTGAACCCTAGCGAAGAATCGCCTTACACCGATCTATTTTTGAGAACCAGTGCACCGATCAAGGCCTCTGCACTGATCAAGGCCTCTGAACCCACCGATCCACGACGGATTCACGGTTTCCATTTGTTGAGGATAGGACCAATCACATTTGTTTAGGTTTGTTTGATTTCTGCATGTTTCTTTTTTCGTATTTTTGGGTGTACGATTTTGCATTTTTCTCTATATCTCTGCAATGCATGTTTCTCTGTATCCCCACAATGCATTTTTGGTATGCTTTAATGTGTCTTTTCTCATCTCTGAAATTAGAATGATGATTTATATAAAATTCCATGACCATTATATAAAATGCCATAACTCGGGGCTCTTTTTACTAGTATACTTATAGTTATTTGGATGTGTTCCCCCCAATAATTAATGTGATAATCGTTGCTAGAGCTGCAATGAAATTAGGGTTACCTGCAATGACGACACTAAATGTGTTAGCAAGATGTGATGATGGTTCCTGTTGTGAATTGTAACATAATCAGGAAGGGTTTGCCACATCTTGCGACATTTATTGAGTTGTTAAGTTATTGTTGGTTAGTTACTTCTTGTTATGGGTGTGCAAAATAACCAGTTTTATCAATCCAATCCTTAACCAAATCCATATCCTTTTTAATAGTAAGCTATTTAGAGATTTAAGTTTTATCAAATCCATTTCAATTTAAGAACCATTTATATCCATATTTTCTCATAATTAGATTAACAAATTCACATATGAAGCAAGCAAGTGGCTCTTTCCACTTTATAAAATTTGTGAGAAAATAGCTGCTATTCAATTCAATATCTGTCTCGTCAAGGAGATAAAAGAGGTTACTATCTATCTATCTATCATATTTTCACCAAAGGTGCCTTGTGATTCATTTTTATTTGCCCATTAATTTGTGTTGTAGATAATTAGTTAAGGCTATAAATATATGTTTGTGTTGATTCATTGTACAAAGATTAAGTCACGCAAAGGAAGTGAATATGTGATGGACCTTTCTAATCGAATGGTTCAGAGTTTTTGTAATGTTTTCAACCTGAGAGGTTGTCCTCATTTCACCAGCTTTAATCTGGGGAACACAAATGAGCTTGATGTTAGCCTTAACAAAAGTCACAACATCAAGCCAATCAAATGACTTCATTGGTACTGCTATTCTCTCCATTTGGCTTCCTGTGCTTCCACAAAATGTCTTTTACTACCTCAAGAATATGAATACATGACCTCAGGTAATTCCCAAACACTCCTTATTTCAACTGTATATTAATTAATTAGAATATCTTTTATTTCTAAATGAGTTTTGATTAATCGTTATACCTTGCTTTATATATAAAAATTAAAAATTTGCTGTTTCTGTTGCAATAAGTCGTTCTTGCCTTTAGAAGTCCAGTGAATGACAATGCACACATCCCGATTAGTGAAATAAGTCGAGTCCACAATAATTTAGCATATCAATGATTGAAATCATATATTGTTTCCATATATCAAATACAAACTATTAAAAGGAAGGACATTTTAATGTACCTTAATAACTGAAACACGACTTGTTTGACTAACTGGGATGTGTGCAATCTCAATCACTGGACTTCTAAAGGGAAGAACATCCTATTGCAAGAGAAACAACAAATGTTTAATTTTTATATATAAAGCAAGGTATAACGATTAATCAGAACTCATTTAGAAATAAAAAATATTCTAATTAATTGACATATAGTCAAATTGAGGAGTGCTTTGAATTACTCGAGGTCGTGTATTTAGATTCTTCAGGTAGCAGAAGACATTTTGCGGAAGCATAGGATGCCTAATGGAGAGCATAGCAGTGCCAATGAAGTCATCTGGTTGGCTTGATGTTGTGCTTTTGTGAAGACTAACATAAAGCTCATTTGCGTTCCCCACATTAAAGCTGGTGAAATGTGGGCGGTCTCTCAGGTTCAAAACATTACAAAACTCTGAACCATTCGGTTAGAAAAGTCCATTACATACTCTCTTCCTTTGGGTCATTTGATATCTAAAGAATGAATCGACACACACACAAATATAGCTTAATTAATTAGCTACAACACAAATTAATTGGAAAATACAAATGAATGACAGGGCGCCTATTGAGAGAATATGATTTATAAATAGATAGATAGTACCCTGTTTAAGCTCGATGACCAAGAAGATATTGAAATCAAGAGCAAGTTATTCTCTCACAAATTTTATAAAGTGTAAACAACCGACATTTTGCTCTATATGTGAAATTTTTAATCTAAATATGAGAAAATATGGATATATCTAGTTTCTAAATTTAAAAGGACCAGATAAAATGTCAATCTCTAAATAATTGGTTATTTAAAATGGTTGTGGATTTGGCTAAGGATATGATTAATTAAACTGGTTATATTGAAAACCCTATAAAGAAGTAACCAACATGATCTTAACTACTCAATAAGACCTACAATTTACTAGAGTTGTCCAAATAGCCCCAATCCAAACCCACTTGGCCCTGTTTTATAACCCATGATTTACAGCCCACTAACTATAGGGGACTAACAAAGCCCAACCCACACAACCCCCACATAACGTGGGCTAGGACGAGGTTTCTATGTGGGTTAGACCACACTTTACAAATTTTACATTTTACTTCATTTTGTAAAATTTTGAACCTTAATTCCCTTTTGAAAAAAAAAGTAAGTCTCATTTTCAACCATTTTCACAAATTGAACCCTAGCGAAGAATCGCCTTACACCGATCTATTTTGAGAACCAGTGCACCGATCAAGGCCTCTGCACTGATCAAGGCCTCTGAACCCACCGATCCACGACGGATTCACGGTTTCCATTTGTTGAGGATAGGACCAATCACATTTGTTTAGGTTTGTTTGATTTCTGCATGTTTCTTTTTTCGTATTTTTGGGTGTACGATTTTGCATTTTTCTCTATATCTCTGCAATGCATGTTTCTCTGTATCCCCACAATGCATTTTTTGGTATGCTTTAATGTGTCTTTTCTCATCTCTGAAATTAGAATGATGATTTATATAAAATTCCATGACCATTATATAAAATGCCATAACTCGGGGCTCTTTTTACTAGTATACTTATAGTTATTTGGATGTGTTCCCCCCAATAATTAATGTGATAATCGTTGCTAGAGCTGCAATGAAATTAGGGTTACCTGCAATGACGACACTAAATGTGTTAGCAAGATGTGATGATGGTTCCTGTTGTGAATTGTAACATAATCAGGAAGGGTTTGCCACATCTTGCGACATTTATTGAGTTGTTAAGTTATTGTTGGTTAGTTACTTCTTGTTATGGGTGTGCAAAATAACCAGTTTTATCAATCCAATCCTTAACCAAATCCATATCCTTTTTAATAGTAAGCTATTTAGAGATTTAAGTTTTATCAAATCCATTTCAATTTAAGAACCATTTATATCCATATTTTCTCATAATTAGATTAACAAATTCACATATGAAGCAAGCAAGTGGCTCTTTCCACTTTATAAAATTTGTGAGAAAATAGCTGCTATTCAATTCAATATCTGTCTCGTCAAGGAGATAAAAGAGGTTACTATCTATCTATCTATCATATTTTCACCAAAGGTGCCTTGTGATTCATTTTTATTTTCCCATTAAGTTGTGTTGTAGCTAATTAGTTAAGGCTATAAATATGTGTGTGTGCTGATTCATTGTACAGAGATTAAGTCACGCAAAGGAAGTGAGAATGTGATGGACCTTTCTAATTGAATGGTTCAAAGTTTTTGTAATGTTTTCAACCTGAGTGGTTGTCCTCATTTCACCAGCTTTAATCTAGGGAACACAAATGAGCTTTATGTTAGCCTTCACAAAAGTCACAACATCAAGCCAATCAAATGACTTCATTGGCACTGCTATTCTCTCCATTTGGCTTCCTGTGCTTTCGCAAAATGTCTTTTACTACCTCTAGAATATGAATACATGACCTCAGGTAATTCCCAAATACTCCTTATTTCAACTGTATATTAATTAATTATAATATATTTTATTTCTAAATGATTTCTAATTAATCGTTATACCTTGCTTTAAATATAGAAATTAAAAATTTCCTATTTCTGTTGCAATAAGACGTTCCTGCCTTTGGAAGTCCAGTGAATGACAATGCATACAATCCGATTAGGGAAGTAAGTCGAGGCCACAATATTTTTGCATATCAATGATTGAAATCATATATTGTTTCAGTATATCAAATACAAACTATTAAAAGGAAGGACATTTTAATGTACCTTAATAATTGAAACACGACTAGTTTGACTAACTGGGATGTGTGCAATCTCGTTCACTGGACTTCTAAAGGCAAGAACATCCCATTTTAAGGGAAACAACAAATGTTTAATTTCTATATATAAATCAAGGTATAACGATTAATCAGAACTCACTTAGAAATAAAAGATTTTCTAATTAATTAACATATAGTCAAATTGTGGAATGTTTTGAATCACCCAAGGTCGTGTATTCAGATTCTTGAGGTAACATAAGACATTTTGCGGAAGCACATGATGACTAATGGAGAGCATAGCAGTGCCAATGAAGTCATCTGGTTGGCTTGATGTTGTGATTTTGTGAAGACTAACATAAAGCTCATTTGCGTTCCCCACATTAAAGCTAGTGAAATGTGGGCGGCCTCTCAGGTTCAAAACATTACAAAACTCTAAATTATTCGGTTAGAAAAGTCCATTACATGCTCTCTTCCTTTGTTTGATTTGATATCTAAAGAATGAATCGACACACACACATAGATATAGCCTTAATTAATTAGCTACAACACAAATTAATTGGAAAATATAAATGAATGACACGGCGCCTATGGAGAGAATATGATAGATAGATAGATAGATAGATAGTACTCTCTTTAAGCTCCTTGACCAATAAGATATTGAAATCAAGAGCAAGTTATTCTCTCACACATTTTATAAAGTGTAAACAACCAACCTTTTGCTCTATATGTGAAATTCTTAATCTAAATATGAGAAAATATGGATATAACTAGTTCCTAAACTGAAAAGGACTATATAAAATTTTGAATCTCTAAATAATTGGTTATTTAAAATGGTTGTGGATTTGTCTAAGGATATGATTAATTAAACTGGTTATTTTGAAGACCCTATAAAGAAGTAACCAACATGATCTTAACTACTCAATAAGACCTACAATTTACTAGAGCTGTCCAAATAGCCCTAATCCCCACCCACTTGGCCCTGTTTTATAACCCATAATTTACGGCCCACTAACTGGAGGGGGCTTTCAAAGCCCAACCCAAACAGCCCCCACATAATGTGGGCTAGGACGGGGTTTCTGATAAGTGAAAATTATATGATAAATTAGAGCATTTTTTAGTTCACTTATCAAGGATAAATTGGTAATTTTGCCCCAGTTTAATACCTTTTTATTAAATATTAGATAAATTGTATTTTTTAAGCTGAGATTTGAATTTGATGCTATTTTGATAGAAATATTGTTGATTTTTGCAGGATATTGCAAGGATTTGTTTTGAAGGAAAGATATCATTAAATGAGGGAGATATTTACAAGATTTGAAGTTTGATTGAAGACATTTAATAAAGATTTGAAGATTATTTGATGCAATGAATGAAGATATCACTGCCAATCAAACAAGGATTCTGCAGACAACCTTCCCAAATAAATCAAAGATGCTCAATAAATACAAGGATTTCATCAAGAAAAGGGAAACACGGAAAGACAAATCAGCCAAAACCAGTCTCGGGGAGAGATCAAATTAAAAAGAGAAAGTTTGGAGCTACAAAACGCATCCTGCGCTTCAACCTGCGCTACAACGCAGGATGAAGCGCAGACCTCTGGAACCTGCGCTGCAGCCTGTGCTGTAGCGCAGCTTGAAGCGCAGATCACGCAAATTTGTACCCTGTTGCCGCTTTTAGATAGATTTCTCCCCAATTTTCTTTGTCTTTCCTTAGCCTATAAATAGGAACCTCTTTCACCAGATCAGGTGTGCACGATTATTGTAATTCAGTGATATTTCATTGATAATGCACCAGAGCTAACTTTAGAGTAGGAGAGGAGCGTTCACAAGGATTGAAGATGGTGACAACATCTTCGGTGGTTTGTATGGCTACCATGTGTAGTTAACCCTCCATTAGGATTGAATGTAATCGATTCCATTCCCAAGTGTATGTTGAACTCTATCTATTTATTTATGCAGTTCCCTAGCTATAATATTGGTAATCTTATTCTGTGCTTAATTCCTAACTTCCGCGCTTGCGCCGGAGTTATAGGCTAGTTTGTAATTAACGTTACGACTAGGATTGAGTTTGGGGGATCCTAGACATAGGAAACTCAACCTCTGAGTGAATAAGAATACTCGGTTAACCAATGACTGAAACATGGGTGTTGCTAATGATTGATGGATAGTGTGAGTATCCTAATGAAGGGCACCTAAAGGATAGGCATGGTCTAATGGACCGATAGCAAAGGATTAGTTGATTGTCAATCCAGGAATCGAAACGTGGATGTATTCTAATGAGTGATAGGTAGTGGCAGTACTCTAGTGAAGGTGCGTCCAGAGGATTATACCTCGTTTATCAACTAGTTCTTTTACAAACGGAATAAAGAAAGCAAAATAAGCCGAGGGTAAGTCTGTCGCTTGGGAGAGCCCGCATGGATTACCTTTGAGTATGAGTGGCGCCTGGTAACTCGGTGTCTTAGCAATATAGTTTGTCTACAGTGTTATAGTTCAAAGCCTATAAATAATAGGTAGTCTCGACATACATGAGGGGTGTGGTGAGATGAAGTTCAATCCTAATCCAAGTAAAGTGTCTCTAACTCTTCCTTTCTAATTCATTGATTATTAAATTTCAGTTTACAATTTCCGCAACAATATTCATAAACCCATTTTGTTCTCTTGATAAATAGATCACGAGTAGACGTGAATTGACCGTTCCCTGTGGATACGATAACTCTCTTAGTATTATACCACTGGATTTTTGGTTCGCTTGCCAGAAACCCATCAAGTATTTTTGGCGCCGTTGCCGGGGAACGGTTTTCAATTCGTGTAAACCTTGGCGGTCTAATTATCAAGGGTATTTATCTTAGGATTTCTTTTATTTATTATTCTTATTATTTTAGGAAATTTTAGGAATTTACTATTATTTCTATTTATCATTATTATTATTAAATTTCTTCCACACTTACCTTTTTCAAGTTTTCTAGTTTTTGATTTTGAGAAGCCAGGTGTCTCACATCAACTAATACTTGATCCAGAAACAGAAAGGACATCAAGGAAGAACAGAAGTAGAAACAAGAGAATGAGACGAAGGAAAAGTTGAGAAGAAAAAATAAATGTTTTATTATTTTATTTTAATTATTTGCTTTTTAAAAAAATTTATATTATTATTATTATTAAATAAAAAATTATTATTATTAATTTTTTTTTAAAAAATAATAATATATTTATTATTATTAATTTAAAAAAAATTATTTTGTTCCTCTTTCCTGAGCTAACATTTGTTTGAGCTTCTTGAATAGTGCTCTTATGAGAGATAGGTGTCTCAAAATCAATGGGGAGAAGGGACCAAATAGAGAGAGAGAAAAAGGGACAAGCTCAAGGAGACAATCTCAACACTCTCTGTTCTACCACCCCAAGTGAAGTAAATGTTAAATGGCTTATGAATGGCAAAATCAACCAAGAATAACCCTTGGAGATTATGTTAGGTGGCAAGAACCAAGTTAATCCTCTCATGCACCGATTCAAGGTAACTTCTCTAATTACAACAATTATTCTAACAATTTTTCACAAGATTGAGGAAGTTACCATAATCAGAATTTTGGGAGACACCAAGATGATGTTTCACTCCGCATGCAACCTTCTTTTCAACAGCAGCAAGGTTACTCTTCCTATCAACAAAGAGACTCACAATTTTATGAGTTTTTGGAAGAATTCAATCAAAGCAATATACAATTTCAGAAAGAGAGCGAAGAGCGAAGCAGAAAGACTGACGCTCTGTTAAAGCAGATGGTGGAACAAAGGGAGTTAAGACTTCAGATGGAAAGAGAAGAAGCAAGAAGAAACATTGACACCTTGTTGGAGAAATTAACAGAAACAGGAGCCAACCAACAGTCAGAACAAATCTCAGCAAGGCATTCAGATAGTGACGATGATATTGAAGAAAAGTGGGACGAATATATACAATTTCAACAGTATTGTGAAAGAGAAGGACCAACCGTTGGCCTCGTACTAGAGGAGATAGAAAATATGATCAACTGTTGGAACAAGCAATCTTCAGCAAATGCATTACCCAACCCCGAAGAGCAGTGCGATGATATTGTTCAGCTGATAGGGGAGGAAATCAGTGACAATCTGGCTGATGAAGAAGAAAAAGAAAAAGAAGAAGAGGAAACTGAAGGAATTTCAGAAGGAAAAGCTGAAGAAAGGGAATCAGAAGAAGTTGATGAAGAAAAAGAAGAAGAAGGTGCAGCAGAAGTAGAAGAAGAAGATGGAGAGGATGAAACAGAAAAGATGGTGCTTGAAGAGGAGACTGACTGTGAAAAGGAGAAAGAGAAAAACACATATGAGGGTGTTCATGATGAAAAAGATCAAGAAAATGAGAAACAGAGTGAACAGGGAGATGGAAAATTAAAGCCCGAGGAAGGGAGGGAAGTGGTACCAAGACCAAATACCTTGCCTTATCCAACCAGTCCTCCAAGGGAAGATGAAGAGAGTCATGGTACAAGTGACAAACCTTCCAGACCTCACAAAAGAAAGGCCTGCAATCACACTGACCAGGACAAGGCAAAGAGAAGAAAAGTCAAGCTAGAATCAAATTCAGAGCCTAGAGCCAGATTGAAGATCAAGTGGTCAGGTGTGTTCCATATCAAAGACCCCTCTGAAGCAAAGAAATTGAGAGCAATCAAGTGTAAATCATCAAAGCTTCACAGTACAGGTTGTTCCAAGGCAAGATTATGGGGAGGAATATGGGCCAAAGAAAGGAAGGGTGCAGCTCACAAGCTCATCAAAATATTTCAGTTTCAGCCACCTTGAGAGAATAGGCGTCGAGCTATCAGACGTTAAACAAGCGCTTTCTGGGAGGCAACCCAGAGATTTTTAAAGTCTTTAATTAATTTTCGTTTTGTTTTATCTTCTTGCTATTAATTAGGATTTTTCTTTTTTTTTAGGATTTAGGAAATTTTCAAAATTGATTGGAATAAGTTTGTGGAAAATAAAATTTTTTAAATAATAGGAAGCAGCAGAAAACGTGACTGAAAATTGTAAAATTACACTATGATTACTCACAAACTTCCATCAATTTTGAAACTTTTAGTTATGTTTTCTTTAATTTTTACCAATTGAAATCTTCATTTACTCTATGATTTGAACTTTAGGGTAGCAACCTTAGTATTATGAATATTGTTGATAATTGCTATCTTAAATGTGATTTTGGCTGTGTGGAACATGAAGAACAATTTGCTGAATTGAAATGCTCTTTGTTTTGTGAGTTATTAAAGTTGAAAGTGTTATGCTCTGTTTCTTTCAGAAATTTTAAACTTTCACTTTCCATGGATTGATTGAATGCTTGCAAAACAAATGAGTATGTTTTGTTTTTTAGGAAGTCATTACCAGGTGCACTGAACTTTTGTTGTGAAGATGTTAATTCTTTGAATCATTCATGCAAATTGGTTAATGATAGGCTTCCATGTTCTTCATGAATTGATATTTTCAATAAGGCATCATTGAATTAAATGTGTTGTTATTTGACTTTTCAGATGTCAGAATTAAATTGTTGGTCTTTCCCGTGGCTTTAGTTCACAAGGAGAAGGCATTGTGAAGAGGAGCAAAGAATATGATCCCATGAGAATCAAAAGTGCACAGACTGCTGCAAAGTATAAAGACTAGTTGACCTCAAACCAATCAGGAGTTACCAGACCCATACTCAGGCATGCGGCTTGAAGAATTCCGGATATTCTTGCAGTAGCCTGGGGACAAGCCTATTCTTCCAGGGGAGGTAGAGCAGCAGCAGGACAAGGACTTACAGGATACAGAGGATGAAGATTGATACTGGTGTTTTCTTTCTTTTAGTTTTTCTTTTATTTTATAGATTTTTTTAGTTAATTAGGGTTTTTATTTTGTATTTCAATTTTTTATAAAAAAAATTTAATTTTTTTAGGACTTTAGGAAATTAGGATTTAAGGCAACTTTTTCAAATTTCTCTATAATTAAGTAGTTTAACTAACCAGATTAGGAAAGATGATAGGGTTTTGTGATTAATTCCATAATCAGTTAGGATCAGGATACTTCTCAGGAGAACCTATCAGGATAGTTAATTAAAACCAATAAGTGCTTTATCAAGGAAATTTTAGCCAATGACCGGTGAGCTGAGAGCCCAAACACTGAAATTGAGAGCTTTTCGCCGCTGCTTGTCAACTGTTATTGCTTGAGTTTGTGAATTTTGTCTTGCTAGTGGAAGATATGGAAGTGACAAAGGCATATTTTGTGATTATAATATTGTGCTCAGTGCCAAATAGCCAACCCTGATTAAATGTTTCCGTTTATTGCTTGCCCAGTTGAGCCTTGAATATTTCTTTTGATGCACCCTAGCCATATTCAATGATTATATCCTGTCCCTTAACACTTGGGGATAGAGAGCAAGGTTCACCACAACAACATGGGACAAGAGGTTGGTGAATTGAAAGGTCAAAGAAATTCAAAGAGCAGACACAAGAAATTACAAAGAAGAATACTCCCCCACAAATAAATTCTCTATGTTATTGTTTATTGGTAAAAAAAAAATATTTCTGCACAAAAGTGTGGATATTGAATAAGTTGGGGGGAGTATTTCTTCAAACAAAGAGGCCAAGCTGAAAAAGGGTGATAATTCAAGAATGATAAGGTGAATGGAGAGAAGTCCCAAGCACAATCACAAGATGCTCTCTATTCAAAGTGTTCCTTGCTTATCCAGAAAAACCATGAATTCTTGATAGCCTAGCCTCATTACAACCTAAGAAGGACCTTTTGATCCATATTAACTGCTTGCAGGTTCAGATATTGGAAACGACTATCAATTCTAGTTGTTCAACAGTGGTGAAAAAGATTGAGGAAAACACTTACCCGTGAGAATGAGAGATTTCCTTGGTTTATCACTTACTGCTTTAATTGCTATTTTTGAGAAGTTCGATTGATGTTTGTATTTCTATTCTGATTGATGATTGGTAACATCCCTTGATCCTGAGTTTTTCTTATGTTTAGGAAGTGACTGCTACTTAGCAAGGAGTTGATGAATAGTTCCTTACATTTGTTTTTGATTTTTTAATTAATTTGGGGATAGAATAGATTTTTGATTGCAAAGAGGTCTCTTGCTTGAGGACAAGCAAGGAGTTAAGTTGAGGGGTATTTTGATAAGTGAAAATTATATGATAAATTAGAGCACTTTTTAGTTTAATTATCAAGGATAAACTGGTAATTTTACCCCAATTTAATCCCTTTTTATTAAATATTAGATAAATTGTATTTATTAAGCTGAGATTTGAATTTGATGCTATTTTGATAGAAATATTGCTGATTTTTACAGGATATTGCAATGATTTGATTTGAAGGAAAGATAGTATTAAATGAGGGAGATATCGGCAAGATTTGAAGTTTGATTGAAGACATTTAATAAATATTTGAAGATTATTTGAAGCAATTAATGAAGATATCACTGCCAATCAAACAAGGATTTTGCAGACAACCTTCCCAAATAAATCAAAGATGCTCAATAAATACAGGGATTTCATCAAGAAAAGGGAAACAAGGAAAGACAAATCAGCCAAAACCAGTCTCGGGGAGAGATCAAATTAAAAAGAGAAACTTTGGAGCTACAGGACGCATCCTGCGCTTCAACCTGCGCTACAGTGCAGGGTGAAGCGCAGACCTCTAGAACCTGCGCTGTAGCGAAGCTTGAAGCGTAGATCACGCAGATTTGTACTCTGTTGCCGTTTTTAGATAGATATCTCCCCATTTTTCTTTGTCTTTCCTTAGCCTATAAATAAGAACCTCTTGCACCAGATCAGGTGTGCACGATTATTGTAATTCAGTGATATTTCAGTGATAATGCACCAGAGCTAACTTTAGAGTAGGAGAGGAGGAGCGTTCACAAGGATTGAAGATGGTGACAACATCTTCGGTGGTTTGTATGGCTACCATGTGTAGTTAACTCTCCATTAGGATTGAATGTAATCGATTCCATTCCCAAGTGTATGTTGAACTCTATCTATTTATTTATGCAGTTCCCTAGCTATAATATTGGTAATCTTATTCTGTGCTTAATTCCTAACTTCAGCACTTGCGCCAGAGTTATAGGCTAGTTTGTAATTAACGTTACGACTAGGATTGAGTTTGGGGGAGCCTAGACATAGGAAACTCAACCTCTGAGTGAATAAGAATACTCGGTTAACCAGTGACTGAAACATGGGTGTTGCTAATGATTGATGGATAGTGTGAGTATCCTAATGAAGGGCATCTAAAGGATAGGCATGGTCTAATGGACCGATAGCAAAGGATTAGTTGATTGTCAATCCAGGAATCAAAACGTGGATGTATTCTAATGAGTGATGGGTAGTGGCAGTACTCTAGTGAAGGTGCGTCCAGAGGATTAGACCTCGTTTATCAACTAGTTCTTTTACAAACGGAATAAAGAAAGCAAAATAAGCCGAGGGTAAGTCTGTCGCTTGGGAGAGCCCGCATGGATTACCTTTGAGTGTGAGTGGCGCTTGGTAACTCGGGGTCTTAGCAATATAGTTTGTCTACAGTGTTATAGTTCAAAGCCTATAAATAATAGGTAGTCTCGATATACACGAGGGGTGTGATGAGATGAAGTTCAATCCTAATCCAAGTAAAGTGTCTCTAACTCTTCCTTTCTAATTCATTGATTATTAAATTTCCGTTTACAATTTTCGCAACAATATTCATAAACCCGTTTTGTTTCCCTTGATAAATAGATCACGAGTATACGTGAATTGACCGTTCCCTGTGGATACGATAACTCTCTTACTATTATACTACTGGATTTTTGGTTCGCTTGCCAGAAACCCATCAGTTTCTAGGTGGGTTAGACCACACTTTACAAATTTTACATTTTACTTCATTTTGTAAAATTTTGAACCTTAATTCCCTTTTGGAAAAAATAGTAAGTCTCATTTTCAACCATTTTCACAAATTGAACCCTAGTGAAGAATCGCCTTACACCGATCTATTTTTGAGAATCAGTGCACCGATCAACGCCTCTGCATTGATCAAGGCCTCTAAACCCACCGATCTCAGACGGATTCATGGTTTCCATTTGTTGAGGATAAGAGCAATCACATTTGTTTAGGTTTGTTCGATTTCTGCATGTTTCTTTCTTCGTATTTATGGGTGTACGATTTTTGCATTTTTTTCTATATCTCTGCAATGCATGTTTTTTTGTATCCCCACAATGCATTTTTTGGTATGCTTTATTGTGTCTTTTCTCATCTCTGAAATTAGAATGATGATATTATATAAAATTCCATGACCATTATATAAAATGCCACAACTCAGGGCTCTTTTTACTAGTATACTTATTGTTATTTGGATGTGTTCCCCCAATAATTAAAGTAATAGTCGTTGCTAGAGCTGCAATGAAGTTAGGGTTACCTGTAATGACGACACTAAATGTGTTAGCAAGGTGTGATGATGGTTCCTGTTGTGATTGGTTACCTAATAAGGAAGGGTCTGCCACATCTTGCGACATTTATTGAGTTGTTAAGTTATTGTTGATTAGTTTCTTCTTGTTATGGGTGTGCAAAATAACCAGTTGTTGGGGTAAAATTTACAAATTTTTCTAAGTTATATTGGACCAGTATATTCGAATTCGAGGAATACAAAGAGGATTCTAAAGGTCTATTAGGAATCAAAACACACTATGACTTAGTGAAATTTGAAGTTTGTGTATTTTGAATTCGAAATTTGAGGCATTGTTTTATATGCATTTCAAAGGAATACATATATTTGATTGAGTGCCTATTCGAATTCAAAAAGTCTTTTGAAGGCATGAGACATAAGATAAATCAAGTCTTTTATTCACATGTGAATGCAATTCGAATTACATGAGAAATTCGAATGAAATACGTCAAGAAAATACAACAGGTGGAAATAAAGAAGATAAGTTATTCCAAAGATTTGATCAAGTTTCGAGATGTGATTCGAAGTTCAAATGGAGATCAAAGACTAGTTCAAGATAAGAAAGACATTCTGGATAACTTAAAAGAATTTATGAAGTCAGAAGCCTGGAAAGGAATATGAAGACCTATCAGATTTTGAAAGGCAATTCGAAGACTCATCATATTTCAAATGGAGCAGTTATCGGAAGTTAACATCCAGAGACAAATGTCAGAATCTCAAGCAAGCAGTTATTGAATGTTACTATCTGAAGACAGATGTCAGGATCTCAAGCAGTCAGTTATTTTTCAAATAGAAGATCGTTGCTGATTTGAATACGTGTCTTGCTTAGAAATTTGACACGTCATTTAGGCTTGTAAACGTGTCAAAATCTGGTTAAGTGTCTGTTATAATAGAAGTCTATAAATAGGCAGAATTCTGATGTAACGGTGGTTGGATTTCATTTTACTGAAACTCTCTGAAAACACTCAACGTCTAACATCTCAAACAACTAAGTGGTTACAAAGGAGATTGTCCAGTATGTGTATCCATACCAACTTTAAATCAATGCAATTTACAATTCTGCATTTTTCTTTTCTTTGATTTACATTCTGTTATTTACATTTCTGCATTTTTCTTTGATTTCTTTACTTTCTGCATTTACTTTTCTGCAATTTTTCCTTTTCTTTTATTTAAATTCTGAAGTTTTTCTTTTCTGTTATTTACATTCTGAACTTTCATTTTGCACTTTGTCCTTAATCTTTTCAACATTTTATGATTCAAGTTATTTGTAAATTTCGAATTTTACTTTTCATCCAGTTTTACGTTTGGAATACTGTTTCTTCCTGAAAATTGATTTTTGAAAACATTCTTTTGAAGAATAAGTGATTCAAAATTCTGTTACGACTTGAATGCAAATTCTGAATAAACCTGATTATAAAAAGAACCTTTAGAGGTTTCACATTCTAGTCCCAGATTGTACTTTCAGAATCAAGAAGGTTTTTGATTTCAATTGAAAATTTTCACAACAAACACCGGTTTTATCAATCCGATCCTTAACCAAATCCATATCCTTTTTAATAGTCAGTTATTTAGAGATTTAAGTTTTATCGAATCCATTTTAATTTAAGAACCAAACATATCAATATTATCTCATATTTAGATTAACAATTTCACATATGAAGCAAGCAAGTGGCTGTTTCCACTTTATAAATTTTGTGAGAAAATAGCTTGCTATTCAATTCAATATCTGTCTAGTCAAGGAGATAAAAGAGGTTACTATCTATCTCTCTATCATATTTTCACCAAAGGTGCCTTGTGATTCATTTTTATTTGCCCATTAATTTGTGTTGTAGCTAATTAGTTAAGGCTATAAATATATGTGTGTGTTGATTCATTGTACAAAGATTAAGTCGCGCAAAGGAAGTGAGAATGTGATGCACCTTACTAACCGAATGGTTCAGAGTTTTTTTTAATGTTTTCAACCTGAGAGGTTGTCCTCATTTCACTAGCTTTAATCTGGGGAACACAAATGAGCTTTATGTTATCCTTCACAAAAGTCACAACATCAAGCCAATCAAATGACGTCATTGGCACTGCTATTCTCTCCATTTGGCTTCCCCTGCTTCCGCATAATGTCTTTTACTACCTCAAGAATATGAATACATGACCTCAGGTAATTCCCAAACACTCCTTAGTGTTGTCTCTGTTGCAATAAGACGTTTTTGCCTTTGGAAGTCCAGTGAATGACAATGCACACATCCCGATTAGTGAAATAAGTCGAGTCGACAACATTTTAGCATATCAATGATTGAAATCATGTATTGTTCCCATATATAAAATACAAACTATTGAAAGGAAGGACATTTGAATGTACCTTAATAATTGAAACACGACTAGTTTGATTAACTGGGATGTGAGCAATCTCGTTCACTGGACTTCTAAAGGCAAGAACATCCCATTGCAAGAGAAACAACAAATGTTTATTGTCTCTATATAAAACAAGGTATAACGATTAATCAAATAGTCAAATTGAGGAGTGTTTTGAATTACCCGAGGTCGTGTATTCAGATTCTTGAGGTAGCAAAAGAAATTTTGTGGAAGCACAGAATGCCTAATGGAGAGCATAGCAGTGCCAATGAAGTCATCTAGTTTGCTTGATGTTGTGCTTTTGTGAAAACTAACATAAAGCTCATTTGCGTTCCCCATATTAAAGCTAGTGAAATGTCGGAGGCCTCTTAGGTTCAAAACATTACAAAACTCTAAACCATTCGGTCAGAAAAGTCCATTACATCCTCTCTTCCTTTGGGTGATTTGATATCTAAAGAATGAATCGATTCACACACAAATATAGCCTTAATTAATTAGCTACAACACAAATTAATTGGAAAATATAAATGAATGGCAGGGCGCCTTTGGAGTGAATATGATAGATAAATAGATTGATAGTACCCTCTTTAAGCTCCTTGACCAAGAAGTTATTGAAATCAAGAGCAAGTTATTCTCTCACACATTTTATTGGACTTAATCTATAATGGAAGATTCAAGTTATTCCTCAAGTGTCTCATGTGTTGAGTGTTTTGGTTTTGTTGTAGAAAGTATATGCTTTATGTTTCAATTCATTTTGCAGGGCTAAACAAGTTTCAATAGATTTGACACTTTTATTGATTGTTTTTAGTTTTATGCAATATGTGTGTTTGATAATTCTTCATTGATTGATTTATGATTATGAAAATTGAGTTCATGATTGAGTTTTCAAGTTTGGATAGCTTGGTATCTAAATTACTCAACTAAGTATTGGTTTGCCATTGTTTTAATCGATTACTTCAGTTGGTAATGGACCCCAAGTTGACCCAAAACTGAAAACTACCTGAATTCATGATCAGGATCGATTTAATCGATTACCTGATGTAGTTAATTGATTACCTACATAATCATATTAGAGTTCTTTGTTAATACGCTCTGGTTTAATTGATTACCAAATCTACTAATCGATTACCACAAAGTCTGCATAATACTGGACATTTTCAAAATTGTTTTAAACTGATTTTTAACAAACTTTTGAGTAACTGGTTAACTAACTAATTAGAAACAGATTTAATAATTAATTTTCGAAATGAAAAGAAGAGAAGAGCAAAATTTTCAAATGTAATCAAGAATCTCTTTAGAAAATTTCTCCAAGAATTCTACTCAAAAAGTCTAGAAAATCTGCAGCTTCAAGAACTCTTAATCCAAGATGATTAGACAAATGGAAGAAAGCTTATGATATTATCATGGAGTTTATCTGCACAAACAAGGTGCTATTGTTCTAAACTTAGTTCTTTATTGATTGTTCTGAATTGTGTTATCTCTTGAATAGGGTATTCATAGAGATTGTTTGAAATCTTGTGACGGGGTGTCATGAGTAAGGTTGATGTTCATATGACGGGGTGTCATTGAAGAACATGCTATTGTGAGGTGCAAGATTCAAACCTTTGTTTGTTAGAAAGTCTTTCTTTAGGATTGAATGTGTATGGTGTTTGTAATAAATTCTATAGTAAAAGCAGGTTTAGTGGTGTGCTAAATCTAAACTGGATGTCGCCCCCCTTTTTGTGGTTGAACCAATATAAACGATTGTGTGATATTCTCTATCCCTACTCTATTTGAATTGAGTTTCTTGGTTTACAAATTAGAATCTTGATCTGCATAATAATTGTGAATTGTTAAGTGTAAATTGATTATTACTACATTATTGAATTGAATATTGGAAATTGAATCACAAACCTTGAGTAATCAATCTTGGTAATCAGTTACTCACTGCATCAAATATTGGCAATCAATTACCTTCTACAACTCATTGATCTGCTGCACATTTGATTTTAAACCTTGAAAATTTTTCTTTTGAAAACTCAATTTGAAATAATCTTAAAGGCAAATTAGAAAGGGGAAATTGATTTTTTAATTTTGAAAAAAACAAGTTTTTGTGAATCTATTCAACCCACATTCTAGATTCCCTCTGGGACCAACAATTGCCATCAGAGCTGGAATCTTGAGAGTTATTCAAGATTTTAGCAAATTATTTGTAAAAATGATAGGGAATCAATTGCCGTTTGTAGAAGGTGCTTCAATTAACAGACCACCTCTATTTTGTGGAGATAACTATCTATTTTGGAAAGTTAGAATGAAAATTTTTATGGAGTCTGTTAGTAGAGGCATTTGGAAAGCTGTGGTAACTGATTACAAGGTTCCTACTCAAATGATAAATGATTCAATATCTGAAAAACCTTTTGAATTGTGGAATCAAGATGAAATTCAGCGTGCTTAAAATGATTCTAAAGCTTTGAATATTATACATTCTGCTTTAAATAGTGATGAATTTTTCAGGATTTCTGCATGCAAAACAGCCAAAGAAGCTTAGAATTTAATTCAAGTGACACATGAAGGAACAACTGAAGTTAGAAGAGCTAGAAAGAATACGCTGATTCAAGAGTATGAAATGTTTCAGATGACACAAGGAGAAACCATTATGGATGTGCAGAAAAGATTAACACACATTGTCAATCATCTTAAGGGTCTTGGAAAAGTTTTAGATGAAGAGGAGCTGAATGTGAAAATCCTCAAGTATCTAAACAGAAAATGGCAGCCAATTGTGACAGCAATTACCGAATCAAAAAATTTGGTGGTCATGACAAGTGCAAAATTATTTGAGAAATTGAGAGAGTATGAGATGGATATGATTTGGATGGCGGAAGAAGAACAAAAGGATAAGAAAGTCAAAGATTAGCTCTAAAAACTAATGAGCAGTCAAGTACTGATGATAGCACTGGTAATGAAGCCTTTGAATGAAAAAATCTGAATTTGATGGTAAGGAAGTTCAAAAAATTTTTGAAGAAGAAAAATGGAAAGAGCAAGCAATTCCAAGGAAGGAAATAGTCAAAGAAAGTTGAATCCTCCTCACCTAAATTCACTTGTTTTGAATGTGTAACATCCCAAATTTTATTAAATAAAATAAAATTAATAAAATAAGAGAAATAAATAAATAAATAATAATATTAGTAAGATTAGTATATTTTATGAATAAGGTTATTTAATAAATAATAAGAATAATAAATAGAATAAGTGGGTTAAGAGTGGGCCTAGCCCAATTAAGTATTTATTTAAAGAGGGGTTCTCAGTTCACTCTAATCCTTATTCGTATAATCGTCAGAGAGCGAAACGCCAAGGAGGGGAGAAACCAAGTCTCAAGAGGAGGTTGCTGAGGAGTAATCATTGAGAATCAAGAATTGTTACGATTCGATCTTCACTTCAAGGTACGGTGGGGGAGAGGGTGCTGCTTGTATGTGCATGTGGGGGGTGCTTGGGTAGTGGTTTAAGACTTTAAATTCATATTGATATATGTTTATATTGAGTATGGATGATGAAAATTGTTGATTGATGAATGATTTGATGAATCTTGATGAGTTCTTGAATGAAATTGAAGAAGATAATGAGAATAGTGAAAAGGGGTTAATAAAGGGTTTGATGATTTGGGGTTTTGATTGAATAACTGTGTAATCGTGTTAAAGATTGATTATTTCATTAAATTTGTTTGATAAAAACGTGTTGGATCGAAGTATAAACGATGAGGATTGAGTAGGGATTGAAGAAAGGGAGCAAAAAGGGGGCAAAAACATAGAACAAACGCGTTCTACGTAACTTGCACTGCAGCGCAGGTTGGGGCGCAGCTCGCAGATCCTGTTTTGACAGCTTTCTCTCCTGAGCAAGAATGTGTCCGTTAAGGGTGCAAACGAGCTCGGAACCCTATCATATAGCATATCAAACTAAAGCCTCGGATCTTAACTTTCTAATAGAAGTGGAATCATATTAATTGGACACCTATAACTCTAGATAATTCCAAATTAGTGCACTAAGGTCATTAAGCTTAAAACTTAAAGACTCCAAAATTGAGGAAACGCCTCGGGTAATAGATTACAACTATGTGGTAATCGATTACCAGGTAAAATTGTGTATGAGAGTGTTGTTTATGTGATGCACACCAAAGCTAGTAATCGATTACCACAGAGTTTGCATAATACTGGACGTTTTCAAAATTGTTTTTAACAAACTTTTGAGTAACTAACTAACCAAAAGTTGATTTAATCTGTGATTTTCGAAATTAAAAGACGAGAAGAGCAAAATTTTCAAACGTAAGCAAGAATCTCTTTAGAAAATCTCTCCAAGAATTCTACTCAAAAAGTCCAAAAAGTCTGCAGCTTCAAGAAACTCTTAATCCAAGATGTTTAGACAAATGGAAGAAAGCTTTTGATATTATCATGGAGTTTATTTGCACAAACAAGGTGCTATTGTTCTAAACTCAGTTCTTTATTGATTGTTTTGAATTGTGTTATCTCTTAAATAGTGTATTCATAGAGATTGTTTGAAATATTGTGGTGGGGTGTCATGAGTAAGGTTGATGTTCATATGACGGGATGTCATGGAAGAACATGCTCTTGTGTGGTGCAAGAATCAAACCTTTGTTTGTTTGTTAGAAAGTCTTTCTTTAGGATTGAATGTGCATGGTGTTTGTAATCAACTAGTATTCAACCCGTGCGATGCACGAATTTATTATTCAAATAAATATTTAAATATGAATTTTAATAATATATTTAACCTGTTTAATATATATAAACATTAAATCATAAGATTAATTCATTTTTAATATTTAATTTGATACTTGTTAGTAGATTAAGAATATAACAAACTAACAAAGTAAAATGGATTTGGAAATATGAAATAGTTACATCTAATAATTACAAATGAACATTGACAGCAATATTGCTTCATTTAAATTTTTTGAAACACTTTCTTGTAGACAATACTTTTTGTAACATTACAACACTTAAGGTTGTCATCACATATAAGAATCCTAAGTCTTTGTTGAGACTTAACCCTAGATACAACAACATATAATTGACCATGAGAGAAAACAGACCTTGGTAAATACACACCAACATGTGACAATGTCTTGCCTTGACTTTTATTAATGGTCATAACAAAGCAAAAAAAATGAAAATTGTCTCCGTTGAAACTTTAATGGGTGAGATTTTCAGATGGAATTAAATTCATTCGATGAATGAATACCTTTGTTCCCAAATGTGTTCCCGTAGTAACGGTTTCTCCAATGACATTAGAACCTAACTGATCAGCTATTAATCTAGTTCCATTGCAAATCAAGTCCGACAGATATATCAAGATTCGTCATTAGCATAACAATCACTTCAATCTTTAACACCAACTTATGATCATAGAGCCTAGAACACCTAATATCATTTAAGAATTCAGTTGTCAACCAATCAGTTTCAATACCAACTTCATCATCCACCTTCCATATAGTATCAGAACTCAAGTGCATCATTTCTTCTCCTAGAAATAATGGCATGGCATATTCATTGATGAAGTAAACAACATCCAATGAAGGAGCAAGAATTGTTTTATCTTGTAACAATTCTATGTTTTCAAAATTCGATAGCAAATTAGGATAGGCAAAGGAAACTATATCTCCAATTGTATTACCTGTAGACTTTATCAGTAAAGCCTCTGGTATTTCGATATCAGTTTGAGCATCAATAATTCATATCAATATTAATATGACATGTAATCTTGATCAATATAAGTTTATTATTACATATAGATGTGAAATTAAAGGTTTATTTCATCTATCACATTTTAAAATTATTTTAACATAGAAATGAGATATTCATTCATTTAGAGTACTTAGAGTTTAATACGATGTCTAACAGAATAAAAAATTATATTCCAATAATAAATAAATTGATAAAAATAATTGAGAAGTAATCTTTTTGTTAATTTATCAGTTAACATGTTTCTTACTTGATATGTATATAAATTATTTTTTAATTGTGATCACAATTGTAAAGGTTTGACACTAAATCCAACTCATTTATTTCAAGTTAAAGCTCATACGACATTTATTAATTACAAAATAAAAATGTGTCATTAGAAAAAAGAAACATTGAAAAGGAAAATCACAAAATCTTATAAAATGAAGAGAAAAGAAAAAAATAGAATGTTGTTACACGATCTACAAATATTAACACAAATATTTTTTTTAAATTATATTAACAAATAAATCTATTGACATTTGTTGCACGGGTAACACGATTTTTTAATTTTCATATATAATTTAAATATTACAGTATTTATTTTTATAAAATGATGAAATTGTAAGAAAAACAATTAAAATTAAATATATTTCTATCTTAAAAAATATTATGTTTTTTAATATTAGATAAATTATATTTTCGTTCATGTTTTTCAGTTAACTTTAGACTTTGTCCCTAACTTTTACAACCTTTTATTTTATATCGTTATACTTTTAAAACATTGTAATCGTAAATTCACAGTGTCTAACATTGGGTTCTGGGTTATGCTCATTTTTACATATATTACTATATTTTTATAATAAAATTAATTTATGATATAGTCATATACATCAAATAGTAGAATGTGAATATCATATTGTTATCATATTTATAGAAAATAATAACAAATATATCATTAATATAGTAAATTTAAAATACATTCACATTTGAGATCTCACAATGCAATCATTTCAAGACTATAGAAAAGTGTATGGAAAAAAACCATTATTGGGAGAGCTAACCACACTATGATATTGATATCATGACCGGAGCAAGACTAACTCCGATGGAGGGTATTTATAATTTATCAAAAAGATCACTTTAAACCTATAATTAAAAATTTTGCTTAACTTTTAAATGTATTATATATATATATTAAATATATAATAAATCAAAATAAAATATAATAATTTTATTCAAGTAAAAGAAAATAAAATAATTATAAATTTTATAATTCTAATTTAAAATTTTGTCCATAAAAATTATAATCAAGATATCATAAAAGTAATTATAAATTTAAGTTATATTAGTATTTGAGATCTCTCATCTTAGTCACCTAAAACCTATATAAAGTGTATGGACAAAACCATTGTTGGAAGAGTTAGTCCCACCATTATATGGATGTTCATTGAAGGAACATGCCTGTCTCATGTGAAAAGTACTTGGGGTCATAAAAAAATCACTTTATTGAAGTGAGAATAAAAAAATCTAAAAAAGTATGAATAACGAATGTGAGAAAATGTGACATATGTACTGAGTGAAAAAAATTTAATATAGAGTAGATAGAATAAATAAGAGAGATAATAAGTGAAAATATTAATGAATAAAATAGAGAGAAAATTATGTTAATATAATAAAAAATGAAAATGAAAATGTGATAAAAAAAATAAAAAGAAAAATAGAAGAAAACGACTGGAGAATGATTGCCTCACATGAAAGATAGTTGTATGGTTCATAAAAAAAATCACTTTACTATATTGCTAATAAAAAAATTAAAGAAACACAAGTGAGAAAACATGACACGTGTTATGGATGGACAATTTTAATATAGAATAAATAGATAAATAGTATAGTAAGTGAGATAATAAATAAAAATATTAATGAATAAAATGAAGACATAAATGATATATTAAAATATCATGTTAAATTTAATGTAAATCAATACATTTACTGTATTGCTTAATGTGAGTTTTCATGTAACGAAACAGATAAATAGGAATAAATAATGAGAGAAATTATTATAAGATGATAATAATAATAATAATTGTAATAGTAATAATAATAATAAAGAAAATTAAAGTGTGATAAAAAAGGAAAAAAATGTAGGAGAAAAGCTGCTTCACATGGAGGATAGTGGATACCCATGGTTTATCAAAATATCACTTTTATAATGAAACAAATTAATAGGAATGAATAATGAGAGGAAATATTTTAATATAATAACAATAAAAAATTAATTTGTGAAAAAAACGAAAAAAAAAAACATGAGTAAAACGGTCTACCGTGCAAGATAAATGTGGTTCACAAAAATATCACTTTACAGTAATGAGAATGAAAAAACTTGAGAAAATACAGATGAAAAAAATAACACGTGTACTGTGGAAATAATTTTAATATAGAGTGAATGGAAGTAAATTGAAAATAGAATAAATAAGAGTGATAATAAGTGAAACATTAATAAATAAAATAGAGAGATAAATAATATATTTAAAAAATACATCAAAATTGATGTAAATAAACTCATATCGTATTGAAATAGATGAACATAAATGGATAATGAGAAACTTGTTCAATATAATAATTATAAAAATTAAAAATTAAAATGTGACTAAAAAAGAAAAGGAAAAAAAGACAGGAGCTGGACTGCTTCCTACGGTTTATAAAAAAAATTACTTTACTGAAATGATAATAGATATGAATGAATAATGAGATAAACAATTTTAATATAATAACAAAAAAAGAAAATGTGATAAAAAAGAAAAAATGTAGTATCAAAACTGCTTCACGTGAAGGATACTCATGGTTTATAAAATATCACTTTATAATAAAACAAAATAATATGAACAAATAATGAGAGAAAATGTTTTAATATAACAATAATAAAAAATGAAATTATGAAAAGAAACAAAGCAAAAAGAAAAAGAAAAAGAAAATAATAGGAGCAAGACTGCCTCTTGTGAAAGACAAATGTAGTTTATAAAAAAATAACTTTATAAATGAGAGAATAAAAAAATTTGAAAAATGAAAAAAGGTACATGTAAAGGGCATATGTTAATAAGATTGTCTCGTAAATGGTACATGTAATTTATAAAGTCATTACCAACAACGTATATGAATTTGTCCAACGTAAATGTACAACCCGATAAAAAAATACCCAATATTAAAAAGTCAATGACCCACAATTGGCTTTTACCCAACAAAATAATAAAGCCCTAATAAATAGTTAATTAAAAATTACTCTTATTTAATATACATTAAAATTGATGTAAATAAACTCTTATCGTATTTCTTTATTTGAGTTTTTATGTAATGAAATATATAAACATAAATGGATAATGAGAAAACTTGTTTCAATATAATAATTATAAAAAAAAATTAAAATGTGATTAAAAAAGAAAAGAAAAAAAGACAGGAGCTGGACTGCTTCCTATGGTTTATAAAAAATTACTTTACTGAAATGAGAATAGATATGAATGAATAATGTGATAAACTATTTTAATATAATAACAAAAAAATAAAGTGTGATAAAAAAGAAAAAAATGTAGTATCAAAACTGCTTCACGTGAAGGATACTTATGATTTATAAAATATCACATTTATAATAAAACAAAATAATATGAACAAATTATGAGAGAAAATGTTTTAATATAATAATAAAAAATGAAATTATGAAAAGAAACAAAGCAAAAAGAAAAAGAAAACAATAGGAGCAAGACTGCCTCTTGTGAAGGACAAATGTGGTTTATAAAAAAATAACTTTATAAATGAGAGAATAAAAAATTTGAAAAAATTTAAAAAGGTACATGTAAAGGGCATATGTTAATAAGATTGTCTCGTAAATGGTACATGTAATTTATAAAGTCATTACCAACAACGTATATGAATCGGTCCAACGTAATTGTACAACCTGATAAAAAAATACTCAATATTAAAAAAGTCAATGACCCACAATTGGTTTTTACCCAACAAAAAAATAAAGCCCTAATAAATAGTTAATTAAAAACTACTCTTATTTAATATTATAGATTTGGGCCCATAATGCAAACATAATGGCCCAAATGACGACTAAAAAAATTTCAACTTGAATGAATAATGATTAAAAATCTTCCCCAATGTAATAGTATAGATTCTTTAGTGAAAGCATGTTTAGTGGTCTGCTAAATCTAAACTGAATGTAGGCCCTTTTTTGTGGCTGAACCAGTATAAACGACTATGTGATCTTCCCTATCTCTACTCTATTTGAATTGAGTTTCTTGGTTTACAAATTAGAATCTTGATCTGCATAAATTGTGAATTGTTAAGTGTAAATTGATTATTACTGCATTACTGAATTGAATATTGGAAACTGAATCACGAACCTTAAGGGCCCGTTTGGGGTGGTTTTCAGTTTCCAGTTTTGAAAAATTTAAAAACCAAAACCAGTTTTCAGTTTCGAAAATTTTAAAACTAAGAACCAGTTTTCAGTTTCAGTTTTATGGTTTCCAGTTTCATTTTTTTTAATATCGGTTTTAAGTTTCATGCATTACAGGAATAATTCTCTCTCCTCTCTCTCTTCTTTCCTTTGTTTCTCTACTGTCTCTCTCTCCTCGCTCTCTCTCATCTCTCCTATGTTTCTCTCCTTTGTTTCTCTCTCCTCTATTTCTCTAATTATTCTTCCCCTTCTCTCTCTTGTTTCTGCTCTTTCTTCTCGCTCTCCTCTGTTTCTCTACTATTATCTTTAGAAGGAAGAGAAATAGAGGACAGATAGGAGAGAGGAGAGAGAAACAAGGAGAGAGAGGAGAGAAAACGGAGGAGAAAGAATAGAGGAGAAATGGGAGAGAAACGGTAGAGAGAGGAGCAGAAACATGAGAGAAACAAGGAGAGAGGAGAGAGAAATAAAGGAGAGAAAGGAGAGAGAAACATGAGAGAGAGGAGAGAGAAACAAAGAGAGAGAGGAGAGAGAGAAAGAGAGGAGAGAAGAAACGTAGAGAAACCAAGGATAGAGGAGAGAGAAACATAGAGAGAGATAGGAGAGAGAGGAAGCGAGAATCAAACGAAGAGAGAGAGGAGGAGAGAAATAGAGTAGAGAGAAACAAAGAGAGGAGATAGGAGAGAGATGAGAGAAACTATGGAGAGAGAGGAGAGAGAAGAGAGAAATAGTAGAGAAATTAGGGGAGAGAGGAGAGAGTAACAGAGGAGAGAGAGAGAAGAGAGAAAAAAATGAAACTGAAAACATAAAACATAAAACTTTTTTTTTTTGTTTTGAGAAGTAAAGGGAATTGGTTTTGAAATTTGTGTAAAATCCATTTCAACCCCATTTTATCCAAACACGTTTTGTTTTCAAATTTGGATTTCGAAACCAAAAATCGAAAACTGACAACCACCCCAAACGGCACCTAAGTAATCAATCTTGGTAATCAATTACTCACTGCATCAAATATTGGTAATCAACTACCTTCTACAACTCATTGATCCATTGCACACTTGATTTTAAACTCTGAAAATTTATCTTTTGAAAACTCAATTTGAAAGAATCTTGAAAGTAAATTAGAAAGGGGAAATTGATTTTTTAATTTTGAAAAAGGAACAAGTTTTTGTGAATCTATTCAACCCCCCTTCTAGAGTCCCTTTGGGACCAACACATTTTATAAAGTGTAAACAACTAACGTTTTGCTCTATATGTGAAATTTTTAATCTAAATATGAGAAAATATGGATATATCAACTTCCTAAATTGAAATGGGCTAGATAAATTTTAATCTCTAAATAACATGTTATTTAAAATGGTTATTGATTTGGTTAAGGATTGGATTAATTAAACTAGTTATTTTGAACACCCTAACAAGAAGTAACCAACATGATCTTAACAACTCAATAAAACCTACAATTTACTAGAGCCGTCCAAATAGCCCCAATCCCCACCCACTTGGCCCTGTTTTATAACCCATAATTTACGGCCCACTAACTAAAGGGGGCTTTCAAAGCCCAGCCCACACAACCCCCACATAATGTGGGCTAGGATGGGGTTTCTATGTGGGTTAGACCACAGTTTACAAATTTTACATTTTACTTCATTTTGTAAAATTTTGAACCTTAATTCCCTTTTGAAAAAAAAACAGTAAATCTCATTTTCACAAATTGAACCCTAGCGAAGAATCGCCTTTACACCGATATATTTTTGTGAATCAATGCACTGATCAACACCTTTGCACTGATCAAGGCTTCTGAGCCCACCGATCTCTGATAGATCCAGGGTTTCCATTTGTTGAGGATTGGAGCAATCACATTTGTTTAGGTTTGTTCGATTTCTGCATGTTTCTTTTTTCGTATTTATGGGCGTACGATTTTTACATTTTTCTCTATATCTCCGCAATGCATGTTTCTTTGTATCCCCACAATGCATTTTTTTGGTATGCTTTATTGTGTCTTTTCTCATCTCTGAAATTAGAAAGATGATATTATATAAAATGCCATTACCATTATACAAAATGCCACAACTCGGGGCTCCTTTTACTAGTATATTTATTGTCATTTGGATGTGTGCCCCCAATAATTGAAGTGATAGTCGTTGCTAGAGCTGCAATGAAGTTAGGGTTATCTGCAATGACGACACTAAATGTGTCATCAAGGTGTGATGATGGTACCTGTTGATGTGAGTATCGTATCCACAAAGATTAAAAGTTCAAGTACCACATACAGGGGAATTATCTAGTTGGATAAGCAAAATGTGATTGTAACTAGTGACATCTAAACTAATGCAGAACTTAAACCAAAATAATTGAATTGATGCAAAGAATAAAGCAAGAACACAATATTGATGAAGAACAATATCAACAAATGGTGAGGACTTGGTTCATTTCAACTCAGTTGTTAAGAATTAATTCCTAATCCAATTCACTAGAATAGTCAAAACCCAATTCCTTGGTGAATTTACCTTATATCAACAATCAAGAACCCTAATTCCTTAGGCGAAATTGATTGAGACATGAATTAGTGTCAAGAATTGATAAAGATCACATGAGAATTAACTCTTATTCCTAAGTAATTAACCACTCATGTTGCTTACTTCAGATCCAAGTTTTTCTCCAATTTTCCAATTATGAGAATCACTCTCAAATCATACATTGATTGATCAATTCAATGAAGCATTAAGATTGGAAGTAAACAATGTAATTGCATCATAACAATCTGAATTAAATTCAAGAATGAAAATTACATGGAGTTTGAATCAAAATTCCCCAAATCCTAACCTAAAAGAATTAGAAAGACATTACAAGAGATGAGAAGATGAAGAGAAGAGAGAAGAACTTGAGAGAAGAATCCATAGTTGTAGTGTTCAAGCTTGCTTCCACAAAGTTGTTCTTCAAGTTCTTCCGAGAAAGAGAGAATTCTAGTGTTTAGATCTAAAAACGAAAGTGAAAGAATGAGGAAAAACTTGTTTCTGACAGTTACAAATTCCTATTTATAGTTGCTGTCAGCTCGCGTGGGGACATGATGATCTCCCGGATGATCCCCACAGGAACCACTCTGTATGTGTGCTAACATGAAGAGGCAGTGGCTACTGATGCTCTCTGATGGCTAGTGTCCTCACGTGACAACAATCTTCACGTCTCCATACGCATAGACAGAATTGAATTTTGTCTTTCCATAAGTTATTGGGATATGGAAGCCTTCTTGTCCTCCCTCAAGCATCCAAAAGCTCAAATTACATACAATTAAGAACAAAATGACATTAAAACTACACCTAACATCAAAAACTATGAATTAAACACCAAATTTCCTAACTCTAAACATTTTAAACTATTTAACATACAAAAACATCCTAATTACTACTATTTCTAAGCTAATTACACCTATAAATCCACTAATGATATGGATTTATCACAACCCCACACTTAAAATTTTTCTTGTCCTCAAGAAAATCATTAAAGCTCAATCAAGAATATATCATAGTACAATGCAAAGGGTTTAAATCCACAAGTGATCTTCTCAAGTTCCAAAAAAAAAAATCTTTCCAAAATCTTCTCAAGTTCCATTCACTGTTAACTTCATTCTTCAAATAATTCCACAAAAGTGTGCAAACAATTAACAAAGCTTCAAAACTTCCCACATTGAGTTTTTAGTTCTACTCTTGAAACTTTGCAAGATGACATGTTCAGTAGCTTCTCAAAACACAACATGAATTGCAATCACTATCCTCACCGGATTTGTGTTTCACTCACCACTCTTAAGTGTTTGAGGAAGGTGTTTACTCTCACAAATGCTACTTAACTCAAGAATCACTACCATAAGCTTGACAATATTCTCAAATCTCCACTGCATATGCAAATGCAACACCACAAATCATGAGGACTTTTGTTGGGTTGTAATGAGGCTAAGGACTAGGAAGGATAAAATTTAGGATCTAGTTAAAACCAATGAAAATCAAGGGATATAGGTGATGAGTCGAAAATTCAGCATGGAATTAAATGACCAATTCACTTCAATCCCTTTTTACTTCCTTTCCTTTCTTCATTCTTTTGAATTCTTTCTTCCTTCTTGCATTCAGTTTTTTTGTTTACTGTTTCGCTTCCTTTTTTATAACTTGATTCTATTCCTTTTTTTCTTTCTTATTCACTTTTTCTTTCTTTTAACTCCTTTTTTTAAAACTTTTGCTATTTTTTTGTATACACCCAACAATTTCACTTTTGTAAGTAGCTTTGCTATTCCACCCCACACTTAAGATTTTTGCTTGCCCTGAAGCAAAGAGAATAGATAACCCCACACTTAATTCAAAACTCATCTTTCAATACAACTTACATCCCTTGATCTTTGATGGTTGGGACATGCATGGTTTTTCACTTAAAGCTTGTAATGAGCTTAGAAACAAAGGATGGGTAATTAGGCACAAAGGGGCTCAGCAAGGGATAATATTTTCAGGTTGGCTTATGTTGCAGACTTGCTTGGCAGTAGCAAAAAGAAAGACTCTGTGGGTGCTGGATAGTGGGTGCTCAAGGCACATGACAGGAAACAAAAGCAAGTTCTCAACACTTGAAGAGAAAGCCTCTGGAGTCGTCTCTTTTGGAGACAACAGTAAGGCTCAAATCAAAGGGATAGGTAAAATTGGTAAGACAAACTCAGCTCAGATTGAAAATGTCTATTTTGTTGAGGGTTTGAAATACAACTTACTTAGTATTAGCCAATTATGTGACAATGGTTATCATGTTATTTTTCAATCCACATTTTGTGAGATCATAGACTCTAAGACTGGAAAAACAATTTTTTCAGGAGAAATAAATAGAAATCTGTACTCAGTCTCTCTTGAGAGTCTATCTGACCTCACCTTTCTTGTGTCTCCTGATAATGAAAAATGGTTATGGCACAAGAGAGTTGGACACATCAACATGAGAACCATAAATCAGCTTGCAAATCAATCTCTTGTCAGAGGATTACCTAAGATCAAGTTTTACAAAGATATGATATGTGAGTCCTGCATAAAAAGCAAACATACTAAGACAAGCTTCAAACCCAAGTCTCATGTAAGTACCACCAGGCCTCTTGAGATGCTCCATATTGATCTGTTTGGACCTACTAAGACTACAAGTCTTAATGGCAAGAAATATGGTTTTGTAATAGTGGATGACTTCTCAAGATTTACCTGGGTTCTGTTCCTATCTCAGAAGGATGAATCTTATGAAAATTTTAAAATATTTTGTAAAAAGGTCCAATCTGAGAAGGGATATGGAATTGGTGTTGTGAGAAGTGACCATGGAGGAGAATTTGAGAATGCAAAATTTAAGAACTTCTTTGACAAAAATGGCATTACCCAACAAAATGGTGTAGTTGAAAGAAAAAATAGAACTCTCCAAGAAATGGCAAGAACTTTATTATGTGACTCTGGAGTTGAAAAATATTTTTGGGCAGAGGCTGTAAACACCTCTTGCTACATCATCAACATAGTTACCAAAATGGAGATCTTAAATAAAACTCCTTATGAACTATGGAAGGGGAGAAAGCCATCTATTTCTTACTTTCATGTGTTTGGATGTGACTGTTACATTCTTAACACAAAAGAATTGTTGGGAAAATTTGACACAAAATCTGACAAAGGAATTTTCCTTGGTTATTCACAAACATCCAAAGCTTACCGTGTATATAATCTAAAAACTAGAACTATTGAAGAGTCTACGCATGTAGTGTTTAATGAGATACAGGGAATCCCACAAAATAAGGTAGAAGAAGAAATAGAAGAAATAATGGGGGACTTGAGAATCTCAAGCAAAGAAAATGAAGAAAAGGAAAGACTCTGCATATATCAAAAAGATGAAGGTCACCTCAGACTGAACTGAGAAGGGGATCTCAAACAGAGATCAAGAGAACACCTTAGAATGAGTTACACAGACGTCTCTAGCTTGAGACTGGAGATCACTCTCAAATAGAAGAAAAGAATGAGGACCAGTCTGAGATAGAGCCAGTAAGATAAACTATACATGAGACTCATCATGAGCACACCTTTGAGATGCCCAGAAGCTGGAGACTGGTCAGATCTCATCCAAGAGATCAAATAATTGGAGAAACCTTAGACAGAGTCAGAACAAGATCATCATTCAGAAATGCTGAAAATATGATGGCTCTCTTATCTGAAATAGAACCAAAGGACATCCAAGAAGAATTAAATGATAAGTCATGGGTTAAGGCAATGGAAGAAGAGCTCAATCAATTTAACAAGAGCAAAGTATGGGATCTTGTTCCTCCTCCCTCACATTAATCCATAATTGGAACCAGATGGGTATTTCACAACAAACTTAATGAGAAAGGTAAGGTGATTAGGAACAAAGCAAGACTGGTAGCACAAGGTTACCATCAACAGGAAGGAATTGACTATGATGAGACCTTTGCACCAGTAGCAAGACTTGAAGCCATCAGAATTCTTCTAGCCTTTGCAGCATACAAAGACGTCAAGCTCTACTGAATGGACATTAAGAGTGCCTTTAGAAATGACATAATTGAAGAAGAAGTCTTTGTGAGACAACCCCCTAGATTTAAAGATCCAAAACATCCAGAGTATGTGCTCAGACTGAGAAAAGCTTTATATGGACTCAAGAAAGCACCAAGAGCTTGGTATGACAAACTGAGCTCATTCCTTGTTGAAAATGGATTCTCCAGAGGTCAGATTGACACAACTTTGTTTAAAAGAGAGTATAATAAAGATTTATTAATTTTCCGAATCTATGTAGGTGACATTATTTTTGGATCAACTAATGAATCTCTTTGTCAAGAATTTTCAAGTCTTATGCAGGGTGAATTTGAGATGAGCATGATAGGTGAGCTGATATTCTTCCTTGGCTTACAAATCAAGCAACAATCAAAAGTCATCTTTATTCATCAAGAGAAGTATGCAAAGGATTTGTTGACAAAATTCAAAATGAATGATGCCAAGCCAATGAAAACACCAATGCACCCATCGGCTCAGATTGACAAAGATGAACAAGGTAAGTCAGTCTCAAAGAAACTGTGCAGAGGTGTGATAGGATCTCTTATGTATTTAACTGCTACTAGACCTAATATCCAGTATGCTATGGGAATCTGTACTAGATATCAGTCTAATCCAAAAGAATCTCACCTCTTAGCTGTTAAGAGGATTTTTAGATACTTAATTGGAACTACTAAACTTGGTCTTTGGTATGAGAAGGGATCCAGATTTGATCTTACAGGCTACAGTGATGCTGACTTTGGCTGGAGATAAGTTGGATAGAAAAAGCATAAGTGGTACTTTTCAGTTTCTAGGAAAATGTCTTGTCTCATGGTCTTGCAAGAAACATAACACAATAGCCTTATCTACTACTGAAGCTGAGTACGTCTCAACTGCAGCTTGTTGTGCCCAAGTCTTATGGATCAAATCTCAGATGCTTGATTATGCAATAAGGTACTCTAAAATTCCAATTTTATGTGATAACACTATTGCCATTAATCTAGCCAAAAATCCCATTCATCATTCAAGATCTAAGCATATTGACATAAAGCATCATTTTATTAGAGATCATGTCCAAAAAGGGAATATTGAACTTATTTTTGTGGAAACTAAAAATCAATTGGCTGGTATTTTAAAAAACCCTGATAGAAGATATATTCAATTTTATTTTAAATCTCTTAAACATGCGTATCTGTGAGTAATTTTATACTACAATATTTATCTTAGTTATTTTTCAACTTATTCTAGTAAGACTGAGACTAAGTCCAGAGCTGAGACCGAGCTCAGCCCTGAGACTCAGTCTGAAGTAGAGATTCAAATGAGATTCAGATGGGAAAGCCAACGCATCAAAGAGAGGCAAACCATCAGAAAGACATTGGTAACTATCTCTGAAGTAACTAACACCTAACGGCTAAGTTACACATAACGGCTACCACGTAAACTACACCAGTACTATCTATTACATTTATAAGGACATAACCGTTCAACCACTTTTTGCGCTCCACTAAGTCTCTTTCTTCTTTTATTCTCTCTTTCTTCGTCTCTCTTCTCACCTATAATAGAAAAAATCTCTTTCAGAGCAAGCTCTGACCAATGCGTATCAAAATCACTGCCATCAAACTTCCTCAATCTCATCTCTCTTCATCTTCATCCTCATCTGAGCAAAACATGTCTTCTCTTTCTAGTGAATCTATGGGTTCTCCTGCATCAAGTAAAGAAAGGCTCACCCGTTCTCCTACTCCACAGCCAAGCACAGAGTCTGAAGCTACGCAGACTCAGTCTCAACCTCCCTTAAAATCAAAATCCACCTCTTCCCGCAAAACCAAATCAAAGTCCACTTCCCTCAAAACCAAATCTCCACCCGGAAAATATGTAAGAATAGCCTCAAACATGGTGCAAACCTCTACACCCAAGTCACCCAGATCACCATAACATGTGGATCTCACTGTTCCTTCCCCATCTGTCAAAGGCAAAGGAAAGATTGGTTAAGGAAGCAAGAGCAAGAAACTCTCCTTCCAGTGTGACTTGTTTGCTGATGAAGCTATTGAAAACAAATTTACCGGACGTTTTAAAGAAAGGAAAATAGTTATAGGAAGAGTGATTCTTCTTGATGAACTGAGACAAGAAAGTTGGGACATTGCTCCCTATCTTAAGATGCAAGGCTGGGAAGCCTATTTGTCCATGACTGAACCAGTTTATCCAAGGTTAACAAGGGCATTCTATGCCTCTTGTACCACTGCAAAAGGAGCTTCTCAAGGTTTGCCTCATGTGGTGGCAAACCTCAAAGGCGTTCATATGGAATTGAGGGAAGAGGTTCTTGGAGCAATCATTCAGGCTCCAGTTCCTAGAAACAGAATCTATAACGAGTAGCAATGATGGAACTTGCTGGATATTCCTCCTAAAAACGTTGCTTCCTCTCTCTTTAGTCAAGCTGTGCTGAGCTCCTCCTCCTCCTCCTCTTTGAATCCTTTTGGAAAGTTTCTGTTTCACTTGGTTGTCAAAACCATCTTTCCTAGGGTTGGAACCTTCGACAGAATATATACAACTGATATGATGGTCATGTACCATCTCAAGCATGGTATTGTAAATTCTGTTTCACATGGAGCATGCTTTCAACAACACAAAGATGACTGCCTCTCTGCCCTTTGCAATGCTGATCACAAAATTTTTGAAGCACTTCAAGGTGGATCTCTCTGGGAGTGAAGAGACTCAGGAGAGACCTACTTTGTTTGGAAAATCAAACATCCAAGCATTGAAATTAGAAGGTAAATCAATCCCTCCTCCCACTTTCACAATTCCCTCTGACTCACCCTCTCAGGTCCCTCAAAATGTGCAAGCATCCCCCTCCTCAAAGATGTCCTGTCCTGAGACAATGACGAAGAAAAAGAAGAATATGGTTGAAGAAAGAGTTGGTGAAGGATCTCAAGCAGAAGTTGAGGTCACCAAGAAAAAGGAGAAGAAAAGGAAGACTCAGCCTGAGGTCTCTGGTGAATCTGAGGTGAGAATGAAGAAAAAGAAGAAGGAGAAGGCTATTGAAATCTCTGGTGCATTAGTTCAGACTGAGCCTAAGCCACTGAGGTCAGAACCTTCACTACCTACTGAGACCTTTGCTGAGACTGAAGCTCAATCTGAAGCTCAAGCTGAACATCCTCGGGTTACAACTCCACCAGTTGATAAGTGCCAATTATATGATATATTCTTGTATTTTTACTGCACTTATCAAGGTTAAAATAGTAATTTATGCCCTAAAATAATCCCATTTTATTAATAATTGTAATAATTGTGTTTATTTAATTTGAATTTTAATTTGATGCTATTTTAATATAAAATCTGTTGATTTTGCAGATTTATGAGAGAGATTTGAACAAGGAAAGAAGATAGCATTATTTGAGGATAGGATTTGCAGATTTGAAGTTTGAATGAGAGCAAATAAAGATAAGATCAGCAGCCATTTAAACAAGGATTCTTCAGATAACTTCCTCAGTTTAAATTCAAAGACAAGATAAACACAAAATCAATTCAAAAAGAGGGAAACAAGGGAAGCCAAGCAGATAAGGATAAGATCAGGAAGAAATCAAGCTGTTAAAAGAGGAAAACAGAAGAAGCAGTTACGCGCTCCACGCTCCACCTACGCTGAGTGCAGGGTGGAGCACAACATTCTGTAATCCACGCTTCACTTGCGCTGAGCGCAAGTGAAGCGCAGCTACGCGTATTTGTTTTCATATCTGTTTTCAAAATAGATTCCTTCCAGATTTAAGATAGCTTTCCTTGGTCTATAAATAGGACCTTTTGTAAAGATCAGGATGAGACGAAGAGTTTAGAGAATAGAGTTTAGGGCTCAAAGTTAAGAGGAGACCCCGAAGGGCTGCCGAGATAGCAACGCTAGGATTGAAGAAAAGCGTGACAGTTTCTTCATTGGTCTGTATCGCTACCATGTGTAGCTAAACTCTCCAATAGGGTTGAATGTAGTTGATTCAATTTATTAATTATGAATCCCTATTCTATGATATCGGTACTTTTATACTTTACTTAATGCGTAGCTTCCGCCTTTGTGCCGGAGTTATAGGTTGTTTTTGTAAAATACATTGCTAAATGGTTTTGTAAATTCAACAGCGAGTTTGGGGGAGCCTAGGGATAGGAAACTTGAATTCTGATTGGTAAAAGTACTCATAGTAATCGCTATAGGAATATAGGGGGAATCAATGATTGAAGAATTGGAATGTGACAACCTCTTCATAGTAATCCCTATAGGAATATACGGTGAATTGATAGTGTTAACAAACGAAAAATTAGAACAATCAAGCCGGGGTAATTTGTCGCCTGGGAGAACCCGCATGGATTATCTTCGAGTATTTTACTATCTGGTAACTCGGGGTAAAATAATATAGTTTTGCTAGGATATCATGGAAATATATTCATAAACAATATTGGGGTTCACAAACAAACGAGGTGCGATGATACGAAGTTCAATCCTGATCCAAGTAACGCTATCTTACTCTATCTTTACTATCTCATTTACTTTATGCAATTTACTTTCTGCACAATAATTACCAAATACCATTTCTTACTTGATAGTCTGATCACTAGTAAATACAAAGTGAATCGTTCCCTGTGGATACGATAACTCATACTTACTATTATACTGTTGGAATTTTGGCACGCTTTCCAGAATCTCATAACCAGTCTCACCTCGTCCTTCTCCTCCATCACCGGATTGAATCATAATTCTAGGGATCTGACTAGAATTCCTACCTATGATTTGGCACTGCAAGCCTCAACTGATGCTCAGATGATGGCTGTTGTTGAAATGCCTCATAGATTTTACAATGTTCCTTTGGAGGAGAGGCCCAGAGTTCCCAAGTTTCCAAATTTGTATGAGGAGCTGCTGTTCTTTAAAGCTACACCACCTCTTGCTACTCCCAAAGGTCTGATTCTGGAGTCAGCTGAAGCAGCAAGGAATAGAAAGCTGCAAACCCAAAAACAGAGGTGAAAAAGAGCATCTTCTACCTGATCAACTAGAAAAGATCAGAAGAGGATTACAATATCCTTGTCACAAATGGAAGTTTCTTGATCCATTTTCTGAAGATCAACATTGCTTGTCCTATGAAGACTGGGTATTAGTGAGGATGTTGTGTCTGGAAGCTGAGCTGATTGATCAACATGTCATGAAGGCTTCAGGCTGTAGAGATTTCAAGCCTCCTTTGCCTAATTCTGTGAAGTTATCTACCAAGATCCTTGTGCAACCAGATAGGATCATTCTCAGGTATCCTTTTGATGAAAGGTGCTTTGAGAAGAAGAAGGAATTTAAGGTGTACCCTCTCTATCCCACTTCTTTCAAGCCTATGAATCCTTCTTAGTGGAATAAGTTACCAGATTACATCATGAGTCATGGAGGAGGACTGGATCATGTTTACAAAGACTGGGTCTGGGAATCTTACTGGAGTGAGAAAGAAAAAGAAGGCTCATCATCAGGAACTTCATGGAATGTTGAAGATTCCAAAACTGCAGGAAGCTTATATGTTCAAAAGTTCACACTCTTCTTTCCAGGACATTTTCCTTCATCTGATCGTGAACTGCATGAAGAATGGGTGATTCAGAAGAGGCCCTACCAGCAATACTTTTGTGCTATTTATAGGCATGATAAGTGTAGGTTGCCTAAAGGTTTTCAGATGTTCAGATTCTCTTGAAGGCATCTCTCCATTGTTCTTTATGAGCTGAATCTGGAAGAGGAGGTTGCTGCTCTGGAAGAAGAAAATAAGAAGCTAAGGAACAGGAACATGGAGTTTGTGCATAAGAAAGAAAATTCATGAATCTGTCCAAGAATTTAAGAGATGAAAAACGAAATTAGAACCTCAATTTCCTTTGTGAATTTAGTAGAGAGACAATCCTTGAAGCTTATCCTTCCATTTCCATGGAGGAGAAATTCTAAAATTGAAGAAGAGGAAGAAGAAGAGCCAAAATCGAAATTGCAAGAAGAGAGAAAAAGAGAGGGAAAGTGAAGAGTCTTTTTTCTAAAATCTGAAAAATGAGGGAAAAGTGTTCAAACTACTCAGCAACACACCTATTTATAGAGCCTAAATCACTAACAATCTGATTAGGCCTTAATTGGGCCGAAATTAATTAAAACAGGCCCACAAACTAATTACAAAACTAATCAAATTCGGACTTGTGACAGACAGAAACTGATGTGAACCCAACCGGGTAAGAATAAAGAATATGGTGACATGGCTTTAAATGAAGTGACAGTTGCATTTAATGCAACTACGAGTTGAAGAGCCATCATTTATCATGGAGGAGGGCCATGTGGGGCGGCCAACATAGTCCCTAAATTGATGATTTAATTTGATTTATTTTGTTTCAATAAACTTGTGGGAGTTACAAGACACAAGGGTTTAATTTCTGGTGGTTACGTTTCCTATTCTAGTGGTTACAAAACAAGGTTATAATGTTGTTTAATTGCATTAAAACTTTGTCTACTAACCGTTGGAAGGAGCTTGCTAGGTGCGCATGAACCTGGCCATCTTTGAAGCCACATGAAGACCTTCCAACAAGTAAAATGGGGCGGCCACATTTGAAGGAATGGCTGAGTTATAAGCCATCAAATGGGGCGGCCAACATGTGCTTAATTGGGTGAGTTATGTGTCATCAAATATGGACCAACAAGGAAGTAATTGGCTGATTCAATTGTCATCAAAGTTGCGGCCACATTCATGAGATGGAGGTTACAATTTGAAGACAATCTTGATTCTTTTGGGAAGTTTTGTGCGGCCACTTCAATGGCTGGTTCAATGGCCATTTTACTACATGTTTGGTGGTTATAATCCAATGTTTATTGCAGCCACATGTGCCAAAGAAGCTGAATAGGAACTGCGGCCAAATAGCTACATTAGGATACATTTTTACTAGTTAATTAGTTTCTTTAATTAATTAAATTGTAGTAGTTTTAATTAAAGTTGCATGGGATATGTAAGAGGGGTATTTTGGGGTAAAATAGGCGTGTAAACCTAGGTAGGTTGCATGACCTTTTGAGTGCCTTGTAATCCTTATAATACATGCTTCATGCATGCAAGAAAAACAAGAATGATTTATGCAAAAAGAAATTTCCTTTACTTTGAGAGTGTTTCTCTAAGTTTCTTGCTTGTCAAGAGTTGAGGTTTATCAAAGGTTCCTTGCCTTTGTGTGTGTAATCTCAAGGGCTTATCTTTCAAGTCTTGAAAGTGTGACGTCCACCTATCTTTATTTTTACGTTTTATTCTTCTTCTTTCTTAAACAAGAATCCTATTCTCTTGCGTGGAAACTTGGTTGTATGGGATTTACAATTCAAAGTTTAAAAGGCTGAGTCAAAGTTCTTGCTTAGAAAAGTTGTTATTTTTGTTTTTTTTTATTTTATCAAATTCAAAAGAAAGAAAATCAAAGAAAATAGAATTGAAAAGAATAGAAAGTTGGTTATCAAGAAAAGTGATGTTTTATTCAGAAATTTCTAAGGTCCATGAAAATAGAACCTCAAGGTTCTCATCATTTGGTAATCAGAGCTCCGGTTATTGGAAATTATTCTGAATCATTTCTTCTTATTTCTTCTAACAAATTGTTTTTTTTTTCTTCTTAGCTTTTCTCGTTTTATTATTATTTTTCTTGACTGCACGCAGGATGGTGGATTATTTGATTTTTTTTCTCCTCATTGGTGTGGTAAGAAATTCAAGAGAAAATATAGTGGAAAATGGCAAGAGAGTTACGTCATAGAAAAAAGCTAAATATTGTGTGCAAACACGAGAGTGGTGAGGTTTCTAAATAGTTAATCTTATTTTCTCTGTTACGTTTTTTTTCTTGTTCTTTATCATGGCAGAAAGGGTGGGAGAATTCTACATGATTAGAAGACTTCTTGGTAGCCAAACTGTGGACAAAGAGGAAAGCCAAAGGGATAACATCTTTCACACTAGATGTTCAATCAATGGTAAAATCTGTTTGGTGATTATTGATGGTGGTAGTTGCACTAATGTGGTTAGTTCCAGATTGGTAGACAAGATGAAATTGGACACAAAACCACACCCTAGACCATACAAGGTTCAATGGCTTAGTAAGGGAGATGAAGTGCACGTGAAAAGACAAGCTGAAATTCCTTTTTCAATAGGGAAGTATCAAGACAAGGTGACTTGTGATGTGGTACCGATGGAGGCCAGCCATATTCTCCTTGGAAGGCCGTGGCAGTATGATACTAGAGCTATCCATGATGGCTTTACAAATAAAATTTCTTTCATGTACCATGACAAAAATATTATTTTGAGACCTTTAACACCGAGAGAAGTTAGTGAGGATCAAAATAAATTGAGAGAAAAGATTGCTCAAGAGAGGTTGAGTGGGAAATTTGAAAAAGAAGGGCAGATGAGAGAAAAAGAGAAAAAGAGCGAAGAGATTTTATTCGTTAATGATTTTTCTTCTACTTTTTGTGATGTTAATTTACAGGAACAAAAGGATGGGGATGTGAATGAAATACACCAACTCCCATGTTTGAAGAGAAAGCTTATTGATATTGTTCCTAGTGCTCCATTGTACATCCAACCCACTATTGAAGACCAAACTCGTGAGGATATTGAAGACAAACACATAGAGTTTTTTGTTTTTGAGGCTGAATTGCATTTGTTTAAAAACAAAATTTTGCATGTTTGTTTGACAAAAAAAATTACTCATGATCATGATGTTTGGGTTTGGAAATCAAAAAGGAAGAATTCCTTGATGCATAAAGAAAGAATGACCAAATCTGAATTTGTACAGGTTGTATTTGATCCTGGAGGTTGGGTTTCTTCGTTCCAATTTCAAGTGAATAAAGCCTTAAGATTCGGGACGAATCTTATCTAAGAAGGAGGGTATGATGTGAACCCAACCGGGTAAGAATAAAGAATATGGTGACATGACTTTAAATGAAGTGACAATTGCATTTAATGCAACTACCAGTTGAAGAGCCATCATTTATCATGGAGGAGGGCCATGTGGGGTGGCCAACATAGTCCCTAAATTGCTGATTTAATTTGATTTATTTTGTTTCAATAAACTTGTGGGAGTTACAAGACACAAGAGTTTAATTTCTGGTGGTTACGTTTCCTATTCTAGTGGTTACAAAACAAGGTTATAATGTTGTTTAATTTCATTAAAACTTTGTCTACTAACCGTTGGAAGGAGCTTGCTAGGTGCACATGAACCTGGCCATCTTTGAAGCCACATGAAGACCTTCCAACAAGTAAAATGGGGCGGCCACATGTGAAGGAATGGCTGAGTTATAAGCCATCAAATGGGGCGGCCAACATATGCTTAATTGGGTGAGTTATGTGTCATCAAATATGGACCAACAAGGAAGTAATTGGCTGATTCAATTGTCATCAAAGTTGCGGCCACATTCATGAGATGGAGGTTACAAATTGAAGACAATCTTGATTCCTTTGGGCAGTTTTGTGCGGCCACTTCAATGGCTGGTTCAATGGCCATTTTACTACATGTTTTGTGGTTACAATCCAATGTTTATTGCAGCCACATGTGCCAAAGAAGCTGAATAGTAATTGCGGCCAAATAGCTACATTAGGATACATTTTTACTAGTTAATTAGTTTCTTTAATTAATTAAATTGTAGTAGTTTTAATTAAAGTTGCATGGGATATGTAAGAGAGGTATTTTAGGGGTAAAATAGGCGTGTAAACCTAGGTAGGTTGCATGACCTTTCGAGTGCCTTGTAATCCTTATAAATACATGCTTCATGCATGCAAGAAAAACAAGAATGATTTATGCAAAAAGAAATTTCCTTTACTTTGAGAGTGTTTCTCTAAGTTTCTTGCTAGTCAAGAGTTGAGGTTTATCAAAGGTTCCTTGCCTTTGTGTGTGTAATCTCAAGGACTTATCTTTCAAGTCTTGAAAGTGTGACGTCCACCTATCTTTATTTTTACGTTTTATTCTTCTTCTTTCTTAAACAAGAATCCTATTCTCTTGCGTGGAAACTTGGTTGTATGGGATTTACAATTCAAAGTTTAAAAGGCTGAGTCAAAGTTCTTGCTTAGAAAAGTTGTTATTTTTGTTTTTTTTATTTTATCAAATTCAAAAGAAAGAAAATCAAAGAAAATAGAATTGAAAAGAATAGAAAGTTGGTTATCAAGAAAAGTGATGTTTTATTCAGAAATTTCTAAGGTCCATGAAAATAGAACCTCAAGGTTCTCATCAGAAACAGTAGGCGATTTTGAAACAGCAACTGCTCCTAATTTCTTCATAGGAATAAGATCATATAGCATATCAGATTAAAGCCACGGAAGTTAGCTTTCCAATTCCACTGGAATCACTCAAATCAGACACCTATAACTCCGGATATCATCAAAACAAGACAGGTAGGTCAGTAGGCTTAAAATCCGAATTTAAACAACATTCACAATTAAAGCCCAATTAAGCCCAATTTGGTAAATTCCAATTAAAACAGTGGATTTAATCACAATTGTAGTCCAAGAAAGCTAAGATTAATTATGTAAAGTGTGAATAAAAATGTGTTCATCAGTCATCAATCTGAAGTATAAAGGCTATCTGAAACAGTCATCCGTCTGAAGGAAGCTACGATCTAAAGTGATCAAGGCATCTGAAGCTCAAGTATCAAAAGATTCATCTGAATTCTGAAGATGTATCTGAAGTCAAGCTTTCTGAAGCCAAAAAAACTGACGTGGCAAGTCAAAGTCTAACCCAATCCTTCACGCAACCTAATAACATAAATATGGTAAGACAAAAGAACGCTTTCTGCTAAGGTTTGAAAAGCATGCACCAAAGAAGAAATTTTGCGCAGCAGACGTGCAGTGGTCAGAATAGTTAGAGTTTGGGGAAAAAGGAACATGAACTTGCTAAACCCCTGCTTTTTGCCATTGTCCACATGATAGAATCTTAAGAAATATACACGATTTACATTCTCACTTATAATATGAGGTTGGTGCACATATTTGTGTAAGAGGAAAACTTATGGGTCTTCGGACCAAGAAGGAAATTGGTCTTTCAACCTGAGAAGATTATGTAAGTTTGAAATAAAAATTTGACTGTTAAATTAAAACGTGAGGTTAAAAGGCCGCAAGGAAGACGTTCCTTGTATGGATATTGAGCTCAGTCCGGGTCAAAGGATTAAGTGTAAGACCCCACTGGTATTGGGTAATACACCAAGATGTATTTTGATAATTGAATTGTCTTAATGTACCTTATTGTTATATGACTCTTGTGCTGTGCATTTACATTTGTGTGAATTTTGTCCCACCACATGTTTGTGGCTTATTCTAGATGTGCAGGGCTTCAGTCAGGTGCTTGATCGAGTCATTCGGTAGCCTAGACTCTTTTGTATAGGCATTATTGTTGTATTCTCTTGGCGGGATATCATGGTACTGTTTGTGGTGATTTTTAGTTAAAGATTCTTATGAACAATCCGGGACTGGAATCAAGTACTCTTGGTGGATTCTATAATATTTATATGCATTTAAGAAGTAAGAAGTAGGGAAAAGAGTAAATTGCAGTAAAAATAAAGAAAGAAGAAAGTAAAAGGGTTGAAACAAATGATATATTAAAATTGATGAATTCCAGACTAACATACTTTTGGAATATTCTCTGATTAGCAAGTAGTCTGTGAATGAATGTGTAGAAAATATGCTTTTCGAGTGAAAATCTAAGTATGTTTGAGTCTAAATGTTTTCGTCCCTATAACTTGCTAATTTGCCAAATTTATAGACTTTTACCTCTAACGGTAAACTAATTTACAACAGACACGTATAACAAAATCCTAACTGTCTAATCTTTGACCGAACAGATGACTTCATTCCGCTGGATATCCTCCACGTGCCTATCTTTGTTTGAATTCTGATTCAAAATCATCAACTAATATGGTTAAGTCTTTACTCAAAATCTTCAAGCAACTATTTGAAATCTTCAGACAATATGGTTGTCTGGATTCGAAATCTCCTTCAAAAAGTCTAAGTCTGAAGCTCCATTTTCGCAATCTTCCATTCTGTTCTAATTCTGACCTTTATTTAATTGAAACTATTCAAAAATCAGTGTGTTTTCATCATGACTCAATCCTTCTAATTTTTCTTTAAGTTTTGGCTTCAAATTATCTTCAGAATATTACTTTTCCCAATAACTTCTTCACAACTTTTGTTCCTTTTTTAACTTCTGCCACGTGTCAATCTGTCACTGGTTCTTCTCCTCACATTTTTATTCTGAGGCTTTTAGTAAACAATTTTAATTATTCCTTTGTAGTTAATGGCCTCTTTTACCTTCTGCATTTATGCCAATGTCCATGACTTTCCTTCTATAAATATAGTCATTCTCTTAGTCTTTTTCACTCATTCCATTCAAAGTTACCTTTTCTCTACCTTTTCATTTTACTTCTCTTTTCTATTGAAGTAAATTTTCTTTCTTTCTCGAATATCTTTCATTCGAGAATCCTCTTCTTCCCTATTTCTTCATTTTGAAATAGAGAGGTTTCTAATATTGACTATTACATTTGATCTAACTTTCGAGTAGTTTTATTCTATTTAGGTCGATGTAATGGCCAATGTTAGGAATGTCTCTAACTTTTTCTAATAGCCTTTTGGGTCGAACGTTGTAGTCAAAAGTGGGCATTTATTAGGTTCTCCTTCCTAATAACGCTCTTGATTTCTCCACCAATTGGGAAATTTCTATGTCCTTTGTGACACTTCCAACCTCCACCATATCATTGCTTAACACCCAAATTTTAGGAAGAAGAGGAAGAAGAAGGAGAATCAACACATGGGGGATAATTACCCCCATGTAAATTGTTAGGTGGAGATGTCCTTGGAAGAATTCTTCTTCCTTTCGAATCTGTGGGGGGTTTTATCTTTCTGCTGATAATATAATAACCTCATGACTTGTACATAATTGCTTTGGAGGAAAAGGTGAATAAAAATCACCATCAAAAGCTTAACGAAAGCATCGTTTTCCTTTGAGTAAACCCTCAAAATGGTCCTCGAAAGATATGGGGTCGGTCACATTGGTCCCTGAAAGATAATAAATTGTAAAAATGTCCCTGAGAGATAGTAACGTCAGTCAATTAGGTCCTTCCGTTAACTCCCCTCTGTTAAAGTTAACAGAATTGCAAGTAAATCCTCAAAATGGTCCCCGAAAGATATGTGGTTGGTCACATTGGTCCCTAAAAGATAATAAATTTTAAAAACGTCCCTGAAAAATATGGGGTCGATCACATTGGTCCCTGAAAGATAATAAATTGTAAAAACGTCCCTGAGAAATAATAACATCATTTATTATGCTTTCTTTTTCTTCGTTGATTTCGTTTCATTCCCAAATGCGAGTCATGCTTCACAATTTCTGGAAAGGCTGGACTAATGACATTTACCCCGCTATCTTGGTCCTATCGAATCAAAATCATGAAAGAAACTGCAAAAGGATTGGTCTATGTGCATGAATTTAGCCCAAAAAAATATATCATTGGAGATCTCAAGCCAAGTAACATACTTGTTGGACATAACATGACACCCTACATCTCTGATTTTGGACTTGGGCGCCTTGCAAATATTGTTGGGGGGAACCCCAACCTTGCAATCCAACTGAGTGGCTGTAGAGAAATTCCAAGAGAGACAAAAGAGCTTGTCCACTGAAGTTGCAACTAATATTTTGGGAAATAGTTATCAGGCTCCAGAAGCACTCAAAGTGGTAAAGCCATCACAGAAGTGAGATGTTTATTCATATGGTGTGATTTTGTTAGAAATGATCACAGGGCGATTACCCATTATCCAAGTGGGTAACTCAGAAATGGACCTTGTTCAATGGATTCAGTTCTACATTGAGGAGGAAAAGCCACTCTCAGACGTATTAGACCCATACTTGGCTGAAGATGCAGATAATGAAGAAGAGATAATTGCAGTTTTGAAAATTGTGATGGCATGTGTCCATAACAGCCCTGATAAGAGACCTACAATGAGGCACGTGCTTGATGCTTTGGATAGATTGTCCATTTCCTCTTATTGAGAAATTTCAGGGAGTTGTGAATCCAGCTCACGTGTGAAGCTTTTGCTTTTACTCTTTCTTGCCATATCATTTTTACTTTTATTTCTCTATACTTTCTAAAGTTTTCCCTCCTTCAACGGAATAATATTTCAAGATTCATTAATTTGATGGTGGGCTTCCTCAAAGTCATCTTCAACAAGAAGATGATGATTTGGCTCATGCACTTTCTTTGTCCTTAAAGGTTTTGGAGTTTCTATTTATTCTTAGACTGCATAGGAAGAGGATATGTGTGAGTTTCTAGTGAAAGAGGAAACCAAAAGACTTGGAGTTCATGATGCATTAGCCAAGGGAGAGAAAACCAACAATAGCAGACATGGACCAAAGGTGTGTAGAGCATTATAATAGAAACATATGCATGTATTGGATGGTCGACCAATAATATTTTGGAATGGAACGAAATCATCGAGGAAAAAGTAAGCATAATAAATGATGTTATTATTTATCGGGGACGTTTTTACAATTTATTATCTTTCAGGGACCAATGTGACTAACCTCATATCTTTCAGGGACCATTTTGAAGATTTACTTGCAGTTCTGTTAACTTTAACAGAGAGGACTTAACGGAAGGACCTAATTGACTTACATTACTATCTCTCAGGGACGTTTTTACAATTTATTATCTTTCAGGGACCAATGTGACCGACCCCATATCTTTCAGGGACCATTTTGAGGGTTTACTCTTTTCCTTTTTTTCAATTTTTAAACTTGACATTAATTGTATCATCATTTTTTTATTGTTATACAAAAATTACCATACTTTTGATTACTACTTTGAGATCAATTTTATCACTTTGTTTTAAATAATAATTTGTGTAAAGATTCTAAATTATCATTAAGGTAAAAAGAGATTCTGATTGAATTTTGGGTGATAGTTCATTTGATTTTTTTTATTTTAAATTTTCGTTTTCTTGTAAGTATTTTAAAATTGTGTGTTGATTATTAAGTATATAAAATGGGTAAAATAAACATTTAATTTGCACATTCAATTTAGGGTAACCGTTATAAAACGAGCGTGTAGGGGTGTTGTGGGGTTTAGTCTCCACCATTCCCAAAACGTAATCGATTCCCGAATCCAAATCAAATTTCAAAGATTACATTTTTAGGGTTTCCAATTTTCCCCAATTTAACAAAATTGGTGGTGGCTCCCATTTTTAAAAATCATTATTTTTTGGGGTCGTTACACTATGCCTATACAAAGTAATCCAATATCATCCCAAAAGAGTTGAGCCACCCCGAAGGCCCAATAACAGCTCCTACCATCCATCAAGTCTCTGAACAGGAACCCAACACAACTGAAGATATTTCCCACGAAGTGGGGTGTGACTAACGTCCCAGTGAGTGTGATAAAATATGCAGTGTAGGGTAGCATGCAAATGAGATGGAACAGTCAACATACTCAGCAATTCCAAGACATGAACAATGACAATGAAATTATGCATACATGATTGTGATGATGTGTTTTTACCCGATACCCGAGGTATTTTCTTTAGTTGTGGTTGTGACTGAGCGCTCGACCATGTGACCAAGGACGGTCGTCCAGGGTCACCTATGATCAAGTTTTATTAATAATCAATGAACAGTGCATGTTGCCATTTTTAGCTTGACGACCCCTCATCTCCCTCTTGGCCGAGAGTTCGATGTGGTTACCTCGTCTTTTTATATCGGATTGCCCGAAGGCCTATGATGGTCCAAAGACCCTGAGATGGTCCGGAGACCCTGTGATAGTCCAAATACTCTATGACATATTCTTTGATGACCATTGACCCATGAATGCTTGGAGGTATTAGAAATATATCCATGAGTATGAATGACATGATGAATACAATAACTAATCCATGGATATGGTAACTTAAAGACCTAGATATGTTCTAGGGTTTGAGCATATCCACACATACCATTCAAGCAACCACTATAATCTATATAATCAACCAATAACACTCACTAACAAGGTAAAAAAGCAACGTGAGAAAAGAATAAGGAGCATAAAATAGGGCAATCAAAATGGAAGTGAGTGGGTGACCACACTCACCTCAAGAGTAGGAGAAATGAAGATCATAGAGGAGTGGATCCAAGCTTCCTTGATGACCTTGAGGTGGTGGAGTGGCCCTTCTTTCTTCCTTTTGGCTCCAAAAGCTCCTCTCTCTCTCTAGAAGTGAAGGGATGGAAGAAAATGAGATAAATGAGCCCTAACAGTGTTTTTATAGAGTTTTGCTCGATCCCCCTCGCTCGGGTTCGCTCGAGCAAGCCCTAAGCGGAATTTCCCACATTTCCTCTTTGTTTTTCTCGCCCAGGCTCACTCAAGCGAGGTTGAGCGAGATTATCAGGACGTTTAGGGGTTCAAATGAGATCGAAATACTATTATGTTACATATCAAACTGAAGCCTCGGATCTTAACTTTGTAATGCAAGTGGAACCACTTCAGTTGGGCACCTAAAACTCTAGATATTATCGACCTAGTGCACCAAGGTCATTAGGCTTAAAACCCAAAATTAAACAACAACCTTGGTTGAATCCCAAAGGGACACACTTCACGTGAACCATGATGTAAATCATCAATTCACTTCTATAAGGCTAAAGTCAAAGGGTTCTAAGTGTCCATTCGAATATGCTCCTCTAATTCCTTGTTCTTTCCTATAAAATCAATTTTCTACCTCGGTTCCTTGAGTCTACGCCTCTCCTCTTCTTTCCCGCCAATTCTTTTAAGCTTAGTTCCTTCCGTCTCAATCTAATTCCCTAGTTTCAATGTGTCTACTTCCTTCCTCACCTCCTCACCATGCTATCCTTTCCACCATCGAGTGTGACTCCTGCTAAGTTAACTCCACCGTCATGTGGGACTTGATACTTGGTTTTTCCTTTTTTTAATTCTCTTAAAACTCACAACTATTAACCCATCCCCTAACACTTGTCTTATTTTCCCCCTCAAACCCTTAAGTCCTCATTTTATTTCCAACTTACTTCTTGAAGTGGGATTCACAACCTAAGACTTCTGTTATATTCTCTAAGTTCTGATCTTTGGGATGTTACAATAAGTCCATTTTCACTTAAAAGATCACATGAGAATCAACATGTGTTGGTTCGAGTAGAAGGGATTCGAATCCCTTAAGCATGTGGTCTTGAGTTCGATCCTTTTATCTATGTGTATGGAGAAAATAATATTGGGGGGATTCCCGCTTTGGCGCTTGACAGTATCCTGAAAGATTAGTTTCTCACTTACTGGGTGGAATGATAATCTAGCAAACAAAAAAAAAAAAGATGATCACCTGTGACAGCTCTTTTCTGTCAAATGATTATTCAAAGAAGCTACTTCATCCTTCATTATGGGTTCCTAAACTACTCCTAAAAGCTCTTAGATGAGAAATTAATGTTTGAATGGAAAATAGATCTGTAAATAAACACTAGCAATGCTAAAATTGACTAAATAAACAATTGAATTAATGGTGGATAAAATCCCTTTAAATCATTGGATTCCCAATTCTTAGGACTTTTTTACTAGGTTGGCTACTTCTTGCTTATGCGACTAGTTTTCAACATTATTTCAATTAATCCTCGATTCTTGGTGAAAGCTTAAGTCATTGATATATTTGATCCATTTTGAAAATTAACCAAATTGGTTAATCCTTGAATGGAATAAACCCAATCCATGGTAACAAGTCTACATTGATCAACCAACTAAATCGTTGCTTTTGTGAGAAATCATGGGGTGTTGAAAATTGTAAAGAGTAAAAAATGCCACATTGATTTGTATGTGGATTCATGGAAACTTTGGCGTACACATGCATTTTTTATTTTAAAATTTTCATGTTCTACTCAAATTCTTCATAAAAAGAATTAACTAAGTCATTTTAAATCTTCTCATATTTAGAATTCACCAACCAAAATATTATAAAACTTTCACTAAAATTATAAATTTAATTTTTTAAAATTATTTCATATCCAAAATCCATCAGAAACCCCAAAATATTTGAATAGAAAACAAAAATTTAAAGGTTTCAAGTAAAAGGAAATTGACCAAAAAGATCAAATTTGCCTAATTTTAAAAATGAAGAGATTGGATTGACTATAAACAACTTAAGCGTATATACCAAGTTAAAGAAACCAAAAGTGTAATTAATATTATTCTTTTTTTATAAAAAGTTAAAGATGCTTGTATGTGTGACATTTGAAGGTCTATATTCAAAGATATTAAGAAAATCACACAAAAAGTATATTAATTTCATTTTTCATTTAATTTTTGAGATAGATGGAGTTTGTTAAAAAAGTATACATATCTTTTAACTATTAAAATTGAGCTTCCATATTACTTGAGGCATTATAAATTAGAGAATAAATACTAAGAAGTCAACAAGTGGTTGATTCAAGTGATACATGTTTGATTCCCCTTAAGCAACGTCTTGGGTTCGAGTCTTGTGTATTGAGAAAACTTCCGTCAGGAGACCTATGGTCTAGACAAGAAATAAATACTTTAAGAAGTATAGAAAGTGTGTATATGTATGTACGCGCGTGTGTGTGTGTGTGTGTATAATCATGGTCGAATTCTAATTAGGGAGGAATCCAACCTCTGTTTAAGTTTTATTGTAGCAGTTTTGTTAACTAAAAGATAGAGGAGTATCAAGTAGGTACCTACAAGATACTTAGACGTTCAAATTGAGTACTTTTTTTTTTTATGTAAATCACATGTATTCCTGTTCAAGCTGAGAGCATCTACATCATGGTGGAGCTAGATCTCCCAACATGTTTTTTCTCCATATGAAAAACTCGAACTCGAAACCTTTCTTAAGGGAAATCAAGCATGTACCACTTTAACTAACCACTTGTTGGTTTGTTCAAGTGAGTAATGACACTAATGAAATAATGCATACTTGACATGACTGATACCTTCATATTTAAGGGCCTCAATCGCTCGCGACATATATTCCTATCAGTTAAGGTCCTCCCTTCAATCATCCTATAAGAGTTTGAAATCTAGTGTGGATATTATGACTTGCCTAAGCAAGAGAAACACAAAATATTCTAGATTCAGGATTTAGGTAGCACCTTCTTTATTGATCAGCTAGGCATAATGCTCCACCAATGGAGTTGTTCGCAATGAGTGTTGGAATGAGCTCTAGGTGTAGTGGTGATGTCATTATAGTAGTAGTAGTTTTCTCGTACTCCAATGGTGGTTCAAGGAGGTCCAACATGATGTGCACCTGTAAAGATACAAAACCTAAAAGTTAAGAAGTATTTTAGTGGAGTTTCAGCCATGGAAAAAGTGTGTGTGTGTGTGTGTGTGTGTGTGTGTGTGTGCGCCTAGGTTTTGCACGAGGGATCTTCTTATAAGGAATAGTCCCTTATGGTTAGTGGGATAAGTCTCACCACCATGCAAATTGCACAGCATGTGGCATGTGGCAACCTGGGAATATAAAGAGTCTTATGAACTCTCATGTGGCAGCTAATTTGTTGATTTTGTTCAAGCTACATCACTGGTTCTTCAATCCTTTAAAAATTGAGTTATACCTCTAGGTAATAGGTTGATTTTTCCAGAGTTTCACAAAAGGTTATCATATCCCTTAAAATTAAGTTATACCTCTACATCAATGATCCTTCAATTCCCTAATAAAGGAGTTATATCTCAGGGTAATATATTGTCTTCGCCAAAGTTTTGCTAAAGGTTCTCCAATCCCCTATAAACCAAGTTATACCTCGGGGCAATGAGTTGATTTCGCCAAAGTTTTTCCAAAATTTCTCCAATCCCCTAAAATGAAAGTTATACCTCGAGGTAATGAGTTGATTTCAAAAGAATTTTACCAAAGTTTCTCCAATTCCGCAAAATTCTAGTTATAACTCATGGTAACACATTGATTTCGCTAGAGTTTCACCAAAAATTCTCTAAATACAAGTCTTGAGATGACAAATAATATCTATTAAATTGACTAAATAGAAACCTTAGTATAATAAGCACCTTACTTCAATGCCAAATGACATTCATTATATGCTCAGTACCTAAAGACCAAGCACAAGTTTCCTATTTTAAGTAAAAGCCTCGGGTAACATTCATTATAAGTGGACTATTGAGTTGAGTGACCTTGAGATAATGGACACACAGACTACTATTCAAATACCACATGAGCACATGAAAGTTTGGAGCCTGTACAATCTAGGAAAATGATGAACTATTTTGTTAACCTCATAGGTCAACCCTTGGCAGGGACCTCTTTGACCAACCGTATAGGCAGGTCCCTTATTGGTCGATCTATCCTCATTGGCCGAACTTATAGGTCAATCTCTAGCTAACCTTTCAAGCCTTGGTCGATTTCATTGGTTAATTCCTAACCAACTCTCTAGTTTCTCCGGTAAACCTTTTGATCTTCATCGATAAATAACTTATTAATTACTTAATGAAATGACATAATACACACTTTGACAATCACAAACTACTCATCATTGAGACAGTTACAAATGACTTATAATTATATTGTATCAATATTAGGTCCTTATGGCTTCTTTAGATGTTATAGTCTTAGAATCTTATAAAATATGAGTTTTAGGACCTAAGGAGGGGGATTCACTGGATTTTGAGGCTTATGCAATAAGTTACCTTATAGTTCGACCTTAGGTCCAAGCAAGAACAAAGTCTAACCTGAAGTTGGCTGAATGTCTCTAGAAGAGGGGTTGAATAGAGTCTTGCAAGATTATTCCCTGAAAACTTGAGATCAATCTGAGACAATTCTCAAGACTTGCTTAGATACTCAGATTGACTCGTTAAATTTAAAGACAATCTCATGTGTATAGATGTTAGATAAATCAATAATAGATCACAGTAACATTTGTCTTAAGTGATACAATATTGCTCAGACTGAGACTGCTTACTGATGATTTACGTTTTGTTATCTTAATATTATAGTAACTTGACAATATAAAAGTTCAATAGATTATAATCAGATTAGAAAAATAAATAAGAGATTAAGGATAGAGAAGAACTACACATAGATTTACCCTGGTTCACCCACACTTTGGGCTACGTCTAGTCCTCACACACTTGTGAGCTTTTCCACTATAACTGCAATTATCTTACAAGTACTCTTCAATCCACCTCCTAAGGTTTGCTCTTAAAGTATTCTTATTGTAGTGCCTCTCTAGGCCAACAATTACTCACACCAACACATATGCAACTTCTAGTTTGGTTAGGATTTTAACACAGAAGATAAAATTGAGGTTTTTCTAGCTTTGACAATGTACAAGGTACGGATAAACGGTGAGCTTAGCTAGATACAATCACTCTTTAAGAATGAAGCTTACAAATAAAAATAAGAGATGATTGATAATAGATGGACAAAATGTGAGTGAAAGCTGAAAAGATTAGATTCAGATTTGGCAGCGTTTCAGCAAAGTTTCTCACTTTCAGGATCCATGGAGCTTTCTATTTATAGGCTTCTTTCTTGATGCAGCCGTTTATGACCGTTATAGAAGAGAGAGAGAGAGAGAGTATGCTTTTTCTTTTTCTTTTTCAAATGGTCAATTGTGTCAGCAAGTCTTGATAGTACAACCTGATCTGCGTCAGAGTCTTAGTCTTAGCTCTTGAGTCTGAGGTACAAAGTTTGAGCTGTCAGTCTGAGTTCAAATCTTTCTTTAGTCCATTACTCATGGTTTGATCTTGGTTCATGTCCATGTTTCTGCTTCCACATCATATGAGACCTTAAGACTTAACTTGTTCTTAATTTTTATTGTATGAATCTTCTAAGACTTGATCTGTTGACTACATCTTACTAGAACAACCTTGAGGATTTAAACTCATAATTGAATAACCTGTATGATAAGACTAAGATCTATAACACTTGACACATAGATTATTATAACAAGTGAATCTTATATGAATCAAGAATGTTTACAAACATAAGGAGTTTGTTAGCATTAATTCCAACATAACCTTCGTAAGTATCACTAAAATCAAAATCTAGCCCCACTTGTCTACAAATAGAAACAAAAAATTCAAATTAAAAATGCCCAAACATAGTAGTTAGACAACTTCGCTAGAAGATTCCCCTCACCATTACTATGGTCTCTTTCACTAATCGGGTGAAATACTTCATCCCAAGTTTATTTTGTAATATAGTACTTGAATAAGCTTATGTATCCTCCTAGCCAAGCTATGACCTAAAATGACCTTAGCAAGCTTCATTGACTTCTAGGCTCATGCTTGGAGGGTTGTGCACCCTTTCAGCCAAGCTATAACCTTGTATGACTTTAGCAAGTTTCATCTTCTTTCAAGATCGTAGCTTGGGGACCATGTACCTTTTCAACCAAGTTATGACATAGAATGGCTTCAGCAAGCTTCATCACCTTTTAGGCTCACAACTTGGGGGACTATGTACCCTCTTGACTAAATTATGATCTCAGACGACTACCGCTCTATGGATAAGTTATCCTAATCGACCAAGTTTAGTGAGCACTGACACTACACTATTGAAAGAGCGAATTATAGTTATAATTGTATAATCACAATGAATGGAGCATTAATGTCTAATCAACACCTACCGCATAATTACACTATTAGCGCATAATATTGCCTTACTTAATAACCTTCCACTTACTCATGATATAAGTACACATCAAGGGGTACCTAAGGTATGTTATTTCTTTACTCATATTCTTCTTGCAGTTTATAGTGACCTAAGCATTGAAGTCCTTATAGGTACCCTCCACCCAATCCCCTTTCATGAACTCTCTCATACGTGATCAAGCAATCCGATCATTCTTAAGAAATATTTGTAGGAACGGATTTAAGTAAATTTATTCAATTTACCTATTGTCACACTCATTCTCAAAATGTATAGAGAAGTTGAATTTGTACAACATGTATAACATTGCCATACAATCAAGAGAGGGGTAGAAATAGAAAAGAAACGTACTGTAAAATGTGATACGTAATATGATGAAGAGAGATAAAAAAGAAAAAATATGGTGTATGAATTGTTGTATAAATTTGTTGTATAAATAATTATCTCAAATTCCCATAATGGTAAGTTGCAATTGCTTCAAAGTAAAACAACAATGGGTGACAACATCAAAATGAAAAGCTAAAAACACGCAACAAATTAAACAACACACAGCTAAAACAAAAGTGGGGTTTTTCGGTTCGGATTTTATTGCCTCAATTCAATTTCCATTTTCACAGCATAATGATGATGTTCTTATCCGAATTAAGATTTTGACAATGTTACATCAGGACACAAGTCCATTGATTCAGGGGACAAAGAAGAACAAAACCTTTATTTGAATGAGGTACTCTAGGCACTACTTGATGATTTGAATTTTCCCTTACTAGGGGTGCAAGTGTGTTATTTTGTTCGGTGGGTTTGTATCGTAGCAACCACAGCTTCATCCAGCGAACCCCACAAGAACTATAATGCAAATGAAACAGAGAATGTGGGCACATCTCAATGGGGATTTGCTTTGGTGGTTGAGTTGATGAGCAGAGTCATGTGATGTTAGAATCACTACACAGGAGCCCCATGTGATGAGCTACCCTGGTTGTGGCTGTCCCCATCAATCTAATGTATAATTTAACTCGTCCCTTTCACTCGCCTATCCACGATAGACACTCCCCAGATACTTCTATATTTTTCATACAAGATATATTGATCGATCTAGCTTTTTTATTTTATTTCCACAAGAATAAAATAACCCATCTTTTTCTCCTCCTTTGAATTGATTGAGACTTGTAATATTGCTAATAAAATCACATAGTGTTTAATTTAATCATGTATGATCTAATGAATCTAACCCCAATTATATATAATCGGAATACGACATCCTTAAGATCCATATATGTACTATGTTATATGTGTTGACTCCCAGTTAGTGAGTGTATACTCAACAGTGATCTGTCCAAGTGTTTACATGTGTGTATTGTGATTAGGGCGTCAATCACATACACTGGAACTGCTATATATTTTCCTTTTCACCTATTCACATCTCTTTTTTATATTGTAAAATTGTAATACATGCATCTTTTAATTTTATATCAAATAAAATCAATACTTTTATATAATTAATTGTTCTATCGAAGAAAGATTTTTACTTTTCTTGATTTTTTAGTTAATTTTTTAAAATAAACATTGACATTATAAGATGTTTGCAAATCACTATTAAAACAATTTTTATCAAGTTAGCGTCTCTCAAAACTTTTATTTATCAGGTGTTTAATTATTTTTCAGTTAATTAAAAAACTAAAATATTATTAATTTTTTAAATTTTCATATGATAATTAAATTCCTAACATAGCATATATGACAAAATTATTTTGTTTTATTCTTCTTAATTTTTTATACTTAACCAAATATTATATACGTAAATAACCATAGTGTTTATGGTTTTTTTAATGTGTATTAAACACAAAACAGGACATAATTCTGATGAGCCAAGGTATTTAATAACATTACCCAAAAAAAAGGAATTTAATAATTGAATCCCATTTCTAGGAAAATTTCAGTTTTTTGTTAAATTATTGGTAGGTACTAAATGCCCCAATCCTAAATGTTATGTTGCTAAAAAATGTGCTAAGTAGACCATTAGTTAATCTTAATTAATTAACTCCTACCAATTGGTTAGGTTTTTTATTTTATTACAGATTAACCACAATTTGCTGTAAATTTACAACAAATTCCATGCTATAATAAAATTACAGATTATTTGCAAAATAAATTTTCTATCAAATAAAGTGGCGCACCATTAACTACCCAAAATGCTTGACCCTAGAATATGGGGCAAATGTAATTAGCGTTCTAGTCTATTCTATGCTAGATATTATGAATTATTGAATTGTGATCATTTTCATCCATTTGAGGTTTCTATCCTCGTGGTGTTCTTATTTAGGATTTGCTGCCTTCTCTCCGTGGGACAAAAAAGGTTATATAATCACCTTCGTATCCTCCAAATCCTGTTCTCTTTGTCATATATGCTTATTGCTTACAAATACAAAATCTGAAAATTTATGATTATAAATGAAATCATTCGTTAAATATCTATATAATTAAATTGACCTTAGAATTCTTATTATTTGATTATATGTAATATATATATATAACTTAATAATTTTGGTATATTAATTTAGTTTTAATTATAATTTAAGTGATTATAACTTTCTCATCAATTTATAGTATATATATTTGGATCATTTAAATAACAGTTTTCATATCATCGATAATAAATGAAAAGTTTCTACTTGAAAGAAAAATAATTATTATATTTTTAACATTTTTTAGATAAATACTTTTATTTTGAATATTATTATTATTTAGGGATGATCATATCAAAATTGTTTACAAAATTTAAATCATTATTAGGACAAATACTTTATACGGTAATTTTTACCCAAATTAGGGGTGATTATGGGTTTTCTCAACCCGACCAACCAGGACCGATTCAGACGGATCATTGAGTGAACCCGACCCGGACCCATTTAAAATCTGGGCTGACAGGTCGAGCAACGGGTTGGGTGTTTACACACCCGTGAAACCCGACCCGACCCGAGGTACATATATAAAATTAAAAAAAAAAAACTTGTTTTATTTTCCCTTAGCTGAATTGAGAGACACATTTATGCTCTCACCGTCTCACACACAATCACACAAGACAGAGTCCCCCAGCTCCCGCGTCGCGTCTGATCATGCCTCCTCTCCCCCAGTCTGTCGTCTGCTTCCGTTCGCCAAATCGCCTCCGTGTGGCATCTGCTTGCTGCGTCCTGTGTTCGTTGTGTGCTCTACGACAGCGTCCTGCGTCCCTCATCTCCTTCGTCACCGTCCCTCCATCAGCGTTCCTCCTCTCCGTCAACGTCCCCCTGTCTGCGACTGTCTTGCCTTTGCGTCTCCTCCTCTGTGCTCTCCGTCAGCGTCCTGCGTATCCTCCTCTCCTCCTCCGTTGAACTTGATCTTTTCTATTGATTTGTGACTATGTTGTTTGTTTGATTTGTGAGTCTGTGACCGTGTGAATTGTGAAGGTGTTAGTGAAATTGTTCAGATTGTGGCTTTTGTTTAGATTGGGGTTTCTGTTGGTGTTAGAGTATTTTGATTGGGGCTTTTGTTTAGATTGGTGATTTGTTGTTTGTTCAGATTGGGGCTTTTGTTTAGAATAAGGTTGCCTGGCAGATTTAATCAAAATAATTGTATATAATTGTATCAGATTGGGGCTTTTGTTTAAATACTTGTATATCATTGGCAGCTGGCTGTTCTTGGATTCTATTGAGTTTTGGTCAATATTATTGTTGTTGTGTTTTTGGTTTATGAAACTTCCCCAATAGGTCCAGGCTTTCTTTTGCTGTTGGACCTTAAAATCAACAAAACCTCTTTTTTCCGTTTTTGTTTGCAGAAGCCCAATTGGCCCAAAAACATGTGGCCCAACCCGAGGACCCATCTGAACCGACCCATTCATTCTCGGGTCGGGTCCAACCCATGAAAAGTGAACTCACCCGAACCGGCCCAACCATGTATCATGCTCGGTTCGAGTCCAAAATGTTTAAATCATAGTTTTAGATTTAAAGGATAAATATACTTTTAATACTATACTTATTGAAATAATTGAATTTATCTTACCTTTAATTGAGTTATATCGAATAAAACAATTTTAAAAATCAAGTCATATAAATACAATCTCTTTTAAAATTTAAATGGTTAAACTCTACTTCTAATTTTAAAATATTTGAGGTTGATAATATTAGTTAATAAAAGATGAAAAAACTATTCAATTTAGTTCCTATGACATTGAAAAAATATTTCAAAGATTAAATTGAATATTTTTTCATTTTTCAATGATTAAATTGAATAACTTTTTTATCTTTCAAGGACAAAAATGCAATCTCTATCTTTTAAGTACTAATATGATCAACTTCAAATCTTTCAAGGATCAAAATGAAGATCTAGTCAAGTTTAATTTGTGTTCACACCATGTCAATTTGGATTGAATTTTTTTGTTTGCCTATTCTCTTCCCTAGTTCCCTATATATATATATATATATATATATATATATATATATATATATATATATAATAACAACTTAGGGAAATGTTAATTAAGTGCCTTAGGGCTAAGGGTGTTAGTTAAGAAGTTAAAAATGGAATATTTTTATTAGATTAAGTAACATTTAATGTTATAAATGCAATTAATGTCATAATTTCCAATAAAATTATTGGATAAATTAAATTTTTAATCAATGTTAGAATATATACTTAGGGATGGAAAGGTGGGCTAGGCCCGGTGAGGCAGGCCGCCTAACTTGCCAAAGTGGCGAGGTGGGTTAGGTCCTTCCCGATAGCCCACCAACCCGACGGGCAAACAGGCAAGCTGGCACGCCATATTTTAATAATTTTTAAAAGAAATTTTATTTATTAATATTTATATTTAATATTTCATTATAACTATTTCATGAAAATTGGAAAAAAAATATTATGTAAAACCAAAAAAATTAATAATTATATTTATTTTCTTACAATTTAAATATATTATGTATTATTTTTTTATTTTTTAGGCAGGCTAACCCGCCTTAAAACGGAGTGAGTTACTTATCTTGGTCCACTTTACTTGACAAACCAACCCACCATGTCCCGCCCCATTTTTTGGCGGGCCAACGACGGATCGGGACAGACCGGCCCGCTTTACCAGCCCTAAGAATACTTGGTGGTAGGACCAAAAAACATATCAATTCTGAGAAGATTTTAATACTTCCTCCGCTTCATATAGAATGTTGTAGCATTTTTTTCATATTTATTGTCACTTTACAATACTAATAAATAATAAAATCAACTTTGTATATTATAATTTTGAAACCTCATTTTGGAGACTGAGACTCTCACTTACTCTACTCTCCCTTCAATTATTTTTTACATTCTCTCTCTGTTTCTCTCATTGGATAGTGAATTTCACCCACACTTATGAGAGTGAGATTCTTCTTCTCAATCATTAATATTAATTTTCTCTCTCTTCCTATTTGAATTTTTAAATGTTAATCTTGAATTTTAAAATTTATTAAGATTCAAAATCTTATCCTAGTTTTCTATTTCAATCCTTTATAATATATAAATCTTTATTTTATCTTTATAAATTTAATTTTTTTATCCTATCTTATTATCAAATAATAATATAAATTAGATTTAATATTCAAATATAATATATTATTAGAATTTAAAAATTTTAAAATTATTCAAAATTATTTTTTTATTTTTTAAAAATTTAAAAATTTTATTTACTATAAATTTAATTTAATTAAATAAAAAATGCATTTATCCGCATATATTACGCTGGTTAATATACTAGTATTTTTTAATTGTACCCTTAATAATTAATATGAAAAGAAAAAATTAAAAAGAATAATAAATGTGTGAAAAATTAATTAATATGAGAGATGAAGATTTATAATAGAAAATTAGTTAACAATTTTTTTAATTAGAATATTAATTATGTTTCTTGATTTCAGATCTTTTAATTAAATATCTACTTGTATTGAACTCAAATCAGGAGAGTACTTGAATCCCTGTTTACTCAACCAGCAGCCTAGTCACATCTCCTCCTTCAAATTAAACATCTAGCCAGCCCACATGACCACTAGTTCACCATTGCATAGGTTATGTTCAATCGACAAGAGTAACATGCTACATACCTAAATGCAAGGAAGACAACAAACTATTATTAAAATTTAAGACTGCATGCGTCCCAATCATCGGACAACACCCTCCCCATCTTGTCCATCAGAGACTTCACCAGTTAAACTATTCTTAGCCACGACAACACACCCACGCGCCACAATATATATGTTAACATTAATTAATATTAATATAAGACACAGATTGCAGATCAATTCTTAGATAGGTATTGCTCACCAAATTATTGCTAGACATAAAACGATTTTTTGTGATTTCATTTTATAGTTTAAGCTTTTGGTATTTTACAATATAGTGTCACAATCTTTTATCATTCTGTGATCTTTCAATAGTCAATGATTGTGATTTGATCTAATGATCGAAGCCCATCGATCATCTTTTCTCTGCTTAATATATATATATATAACACTATAATTAATCATAGAGATGGAGCGTTACCATGACTCCATGAGAAAATAAAATAGGGTCTCTATCATTTTAATTTAGGGGGGAAAAATAAAATAATGCTGCTAGCTGAACGGGTTAGAGCATTAATTTAGCAAAATCTTGATAGCAAGTAAATAAATTGCAAAAGATTAGATGTTGGTAAACTATGCTCAGAGCTTGGAAATTTATTAAGGTAGATTGATTAGGGTACCCTTCGGATTTTAATTATTAGCAGACCACATTATTAGAAATATATATAATATTATAATATTTCTAATACACATCGATATCATATCAAAGTAATATTATATATTCAGATCTTTAGGCTTCCCGCAGTTATCCCTAATTAATGTCAATGTTAAAAAATCACATAATAATCCATGTCATTCAAATAGCACTTTTTGGGTTTTTCTATATATATAGTGCCAGTGCCAGACTGCCAGGGGTTTATATAGTATGCATAATTAATTAAGCATAACTGCGGGAAAAAAATATTTTTAAGAAATAAACTCAATGTGCATTCAATTTAAATTCACAAATTAGCTTAGCCAACCAATTGAACTAAACTAAGTATTTAATTAATATAATGATGACGAGTATCGAACTGCATTTGAATTTTCTAATCTTTTTTGTTTTTTTGGTCAAAGAATTTTCTAATCTGAACAAGAACGAATTGCGTGTGATCTGAGTCAAACGGCACAACAGAGAAATTTTACACGTTATATATAGGTAAATCAGACCCAATGCTTTGGATTATATATAAAAATTATGTGTGTTTAACTGTTATATACATATCTGAATTATTGACGTAAAAAAAAAACATATCTGAATTATCCGTTTTATATTCTTCATAGTTTGTGCGCAATATTTGTGTAATATATAATTTTATTGATGTGAAAGAGAAAGACAAGATTTGAAGTATAGATATTTATGTGACAAGAACAACAGTGAAACAAACAAGTATAGGTTTCAACTTAAATTTTATTTAATGCATTATCAGTAAAAATTAAATTATCATTCAATAATTTATTTTCATATTATTTAATAAGTGTGTTTAATATGTTAGTTAATTACTTGAATAATATAATAACATATCATCAAATTATTTTATAGACATAACCAAAAAAATTATTTTATAGACATCAACTCAATGTGGGATTCAGTTTGAAATTACAAATTAACCAAGCCAACCAATTAAAAATAAACAAACATATATAAATATAATGATCAGTATTCAACTGCATTTTAATTTCCTATTTGAACATGAACAAATTGCATTGCATGTAATCGCAATCAACTATAGATTATAGTACATACCATTATTAATTGAAAATTTTTGTCGATATAATTGTAAGATTAATTTTTAATTATTTTATGTAAAAATTATTTGAGATCATAGTCTAGTTTCACTACAGAAAAATGAAAGAATTTTTTCGAATGGATGGTATAGTATGGTATTCTCTACTCAGAGAGACGAGAACTCCACACCCCCAAAACCGCCAGATGGCAATGGAGGAGCGGGTGCCGCAAATGTCATTCAAAAACAAGGTATTGGCGGGGAAGAATACTCCACCTAAACGGGAGACAAGGGACTAATAGAAGAAAAACTCTTCAGAATTGAATTGCGGGGATGGAAACAGACTGATGCCTAAATCTTACATGGATTAGTATGCTCAATGAGTTGTCAACCGTGGGAGGATGGGGAAATCAATGAGTTATGATGTGATGCAAGATAAATTGCGTGTCCTCTAGAAACCAGTAGAGGTAAAGAGTTAATGGATGTTCGATATGGATTTTTTATGGTGAAGTTTGACCTTGAAGAAGACAGAACGAAAGCGACTAATGGTGGTCTGTGGATGCTTTTCGACCATTACTTGTTAGTTCAAACGTGGACTCCAGAGTTTGTTGCCTCTAAGTGCAAGATTGAGACTACTATAGCTTGGATTCCTTTTCCAACTTTGAGCTTACATTATTATGATGAGAGTGTTCTTCTTGCATTGGCGGCAACAGTAGGGAAACCGATCAAAGTGGAATCTAATACTCTAAATGTAACAAGAGGCCGCTTTGCCAGAGTTTGCGTTAAGGTTGAATAAACAAACCAGTAGTTGGTCGTGTTTAGATGCATGGGCATTGGTGTTACCCCGGTGAGGGGAGGAAAAGGCTATTGGACAAGTTTTTTTTGAGTACTGAAAGACTTCATATGACTATGCACATTGTGGCTGTTATGGGCATCATACTCGGGAGTTTCCAAGCCCTCGTGGTGGCTAATGTGGTGATCATCACGATGATGTTGCTCCCCCTAAGCCAAACCCTATGGACACTAGGTGTCCCAAGAATTCTGTGAGCTATGCTGGGAAAGAGGAAAATCAGGGAAAGATAATATTAACAACATTTTTCTTTATGGGACTGGATTACAATCACTAAAGTTAAAAAAAGTCAAAGGAAGGGTATATCGAAATGAGATTCTAAGGGTCAGACTTATTTTAGAAAGGATTCTAATAAATTCCTTAATTTGCATGATGAGGGACCCATGTTTCTAATCGGACCAAGGAGGGAATAGGGGAAGTTCTGTTGTTGGCACTTCTTCAGACTCAGGCTCACTTAAAGCCAAACATGGATCCAAAAGCGCCAAAGGAAGGAGATTAATGGGCCATCTTGCCTAAGGAATCAACTAAGCCCATATGTTAGTATATGCACTAGAGACTTATATGTTTTTGAAACATCCATCACATGTTATCATATTATTTTATAAAAGGCAATTCATTCTTTTAGAATATAATAAATGTCCTTAGAATAGTAAGCTCAAACTTCATAAGAAATCAAATAGATGACTTGATCGTGAGATCTATGACGAACTATTCTTAAATAGTCCCTAGTCAAGTATCATCTTAGGACAAAGATGCATTTAGACTAGTATAGATATCATTGATGATCACATCTCACGGATCATGGATATGAGATATCATGTGCTCACATAGGTACACATTAAGAGTAATGGTGTACTGGACAGGCCACCTTAAACGTTGTATGGATTGTTACAAAAGTGTCATGAAAGTTTCTTAAATTGATAAATGTTATATGAAGTCCTTTGACCTGAAATCACTACGATTCCTACATAAGGAATTATGTGTTTTAAATATCATCAAACGTTGCCTGTAACAAGGTGATCATAAAGTTGGTATTTGGACATATAATAAATTATGTGGTGGAATGTGAGCGCCCTAGATGGGATTTGTCCCTCCTATGTAACAGGAATTATATCTGTAGGCCGCTTGATAAAGTGAGACTGCAAAATGCATGGCCATGCTCAGGAGGATAAACATGAGATGTTTATTTTCTGTACAGTCTACTTGGGGATCAAGAAAACATAAATTGAACTATACAAGGTTGACACATTTCATGCCCTTGTGTTCAATTAGATATTTGGACAAAGGGGCAGATCATATAAATTATTATCATAAAATAGGATTAGTCAAAGTTGTTAACAATCTCAATATTTGGGTAGTAGTGATGTGTTGCTAGATACCGCTCACTATTTATATATTAAATATAAAGAGTTTTATTTTAATATCATAACCAAATATTAAAAACCTATTGGGTCACACGCATACAACAAGCCGCTAGGAAAAATAATAATTCTAATTTGATTAGAATTATAACCTAATGGGCCAGGCCCATATGTGTGTTGAAATTCTGGCAAGCGTACCAAAACTCCAACATTATAATAGTAAGTAAGAGTATTGTATCCACAAGGAACAATTCAATTTATAAAGGTTAGTGATCACAACTATCAAGTAAGAACGTATGTTTGTTTATTGAGAATTGCAAAAGTAAATAAATCTGAACTTGAAGTGAGATAGAGATAGTTACTTGGACTAGGATTGAACTTCGTATCATAAAGTAGAATATGATGTTTTAGATAGCTCACTTCCCAAGTTTTAATGCTTAACAAATTTGGGTTAAAATACTTATCATAGATACATAACGTTTAATGATCTATCTATGATTTCAGCAAGCCATTCTGAACATATATAAGACTGACTGAAGTGCTTTCAACCTATCTAAAGTATTAAGCCTTCTGAAGGATCAACATGTCTGAAGTGTTGAAGCCATCTGAAGTGCATCAACTTGTCTGAAGTGTTGAAGTCGTCTGAAGTGCACAACCCGTCTGAAGTGTTGAAGCCGTCTGAAGTCTCATTAATGACGTGGCACTCTTTACTGAAGTTTGTGAAGACATCTCTGAAATTCTGCTGAGTCAAGCGTTCTCTGCTGCACGTACCTTTTCAACAACATTTATGGCAAGGAACACAGAGACCTTTCCTGGTAATTTTGAATTTCATACACACTGAGGAAATCTCTGCAACGCAGTCTTTGCAGCAACAACAGTGGCAACTTTGTAGCGGCAAACCTGTACCGTGTCAGAGAAATCAGATCTCTCAGAAGCATGTCTCACAACGGATTAAATAGCATTTAAGTCTATCTCTAAACGGTGATATTTCAACAGATTGAAGTTTCAACGAATTGAAGATTGGTTATAAATACCCCTTCATGAAGACCATCAAAGGTAGTGATTTCATATACAAGAAAGCCTAAGAGAAACATCACGCTGCAAGTTTTTACTCTGTAAAAACACTCTGATATTATTCTCTTTGTACATCATTTGTATATCCTGAGCATACCTCAGTTTTTATTGTACACTGTCTCTGTTTAAGCTTCAAACTTGTGTAGTTTTAAAAGCTTAGACATATTTCTTTGTAAAAATTGTCTTTGAGCCTGGAGAGGCTTGACTGTAAAGAATACTTGGTTGTAGAGCCTGAAGAGGCTTGACTGTAAAAGAATACTTGGTTGTAGAGCTTGAAGAGGCTTGACTGGAAAAGAATACTTGTAATCTTGGTGAAGATTAAGAGAAAATCCAAGTGCTAGTTGGCATTGGGACTGGACGTAGCTCACAGTGGTAGTGAGTGAACCAGGATAATTTCCTTGGCTAAGTTTTCTTTCCCTTATCTCTTGTCAATTTATTTATACTAATCTAAGGGTGTTGAAAACTGTTCTGATAATTTTAAAAGCAAGAAACCTTTTAAAAGATTTTTTTCAGAACCCTTCTTAAGAAAACTTCAGACAGCCTCTTAAACATGTCTGAAACTGTTTTAAACTTCGCCATTTGCGAAAAGCTTCCATAAATTATTAAGAAACACTATTCAACCCCCTTCTAGTGTTTCCCTGTGTTTCTACAGTTGGTATCAGAGCTCAACTCAGGGTTGAAAACCTTACAAGTGTTGAGGACTAAAGATCCAGATGGAAGCTTCCAACAACAGACAGTACATCACTGAAGGAGCCTCTATCACAAGACCCCCAGCATTCAATGGAGTGGACTACCACTATTGGAGGGATCGTATGAAGTTGTTCATTGAGAGCAACAACATTGATGTTTGGGATGTGGTCACTGATGGAGACTATGTGCCTATGCATAACGGAGTGCCAATACCTAAGGCTGAATGGACCTTAGAGCAGAAGGGTAGAGTTCAGTTAAATGCTAAAGCCAAACTCTATCTGATATGTTCTCTGAACAAATCAGAGTATGAGAAGGTTCATGGATGTTCATCTGCCAAGGAGATTGGGATACACTTGCAGCTGCCCATGAAGGGACGGAGACTGTCAAGCAATCCAAAATCAACATGCTTATACATCAATATGAGATGTTCAAGATGGAAGAATCTGAAACCATAGATCAAATGTTTGGAAGGTTTCAGACTATAACTAATGGACTCAGGTCTTTAGGTAGGACTTTTGAATCTGGAGACAATAATAGAAAGATTCTAAGAAGTTTGCCAAAGTCCTGGAGACCCAAAGTTACTGCCATTCAAGAGGCCAGAGACTTAAACTCTTAGAATGGAAGAACTGTTGGGATCTCTCAAAGTTCATGAGCTTGAACTTGGGGAAGATGACATCAAGAAGAAATCTCTAGCATTAAACTCCAAAGCCAAACAGCCTAGGTATGGCAGCATGAAAGCTATGTAAGCTGAGGAAACTTCAGAAGCAGATGAAGATTCTGAAGATAGCTCAGAAGATGATGATCTTGCTCTTCTCAGCAGGAAAATCAAGAGGATGTTGCAGAACAGAGGAAAGTTTAGAAAGAACCAACCCTGAACCTCTAAATTAGGTAAGTCAGGTAAGGATTCTCATGATGACAAAATTATATGCTATGAGTGTAAACAGCCAGGTCATATGAAGGCTGAATGTCCAAGACTGAAGAAGAACAACTTCAAAAAGAAGAAATTCTTCAAGAAGAAGGGTCTAATGGCAACATGGGAGGATCTTGATGAGTCTACCTCAGAAGAAGAGGAAGACACTTCAGAAGAGGCCAACATGTGTCTCATGGCCAGCCTGCCCTCATCAGATAGCTCAGAGTCTGAGGTATTTCCCTTAACTCTTCAAGAGATGTATGATGACCTGATGGAAAGTTCCAAGGAACTCTTCCAAGAGTATAAGAATCTGTCCAAGGCCCACACAGAAATGTGCAGTAAATATGAGGCTCTTGAGATAGAAAATATTATGCTCAAGGAGAAAATTCTTGGGACTGAAAGCAGCAGTTCAAAAACTGTCTCTGAAGAAAACAAAAACTTCAGAAACAAGTTGAGGAACTGACAAAAGACTTAGCTAAATTTGTCAAAGGAACAGAAAACCTTAACAGATTGCTTGGCAATCAAAGACATTCTCTTGACAAAAGTGGATTAGGCTTTTGTGATCATGATACTTCTGAACCTCATATTTTCAAAAATTTTACTAAAGGCAAAAAGAAAGCTATTGGATGTTCTCACTGTGGCAAGCCTGGACACAATGTGGCTCAGTGCAAACACAAGGGAAAAGCAAAACCCAATCTAACAAGAAAGGACCCAAAAAATATGGGTACCTAAGAACTTGATCATTCTTGATGCAGATGTGTTTAACAGGACAAAGGAAACCCCACAATGGTACCTGGACAGTGGGTGCTCGCGACACATGACAGGAGAAAGGTCTTTGTTCCAAACCTTAGGCCCAGAGCACGAGGTGTGGTCACCTTTGGTGGAAATCAGCAAGGGAAGATCACAGGAATAGGGACTGTAGGTATGTCTCCTCTATCCCTTATTAAGAATTTTCTTCTAGTAGAGGGACTTCAGCACAATCTACTGAGCATAAGTCAATTGTGTGACAGTGGTATGTGGTCTCCTTTACTAAAGAAGCTATTAACACAGCTTGCTACCTTCAAAACAGAATATTGGTTAGACCAATTCTGAAAAGACTCCTTATGAATTGTGGAAAGGAAGAAAACCCAACATATCATATTTCCACACCTTTGGCTGTGAGTGTTTTATACTCAACACCAAGGACCTTGGAAAATTTGATGCAAAATCTGACAAAGGATTTTTCATAGGATATTCTGAAACATCTAAAGCCTATAGAGTATATAACTCTAGAACTTTAACTGTAGAGGAATCAATTCATGTTAAATTCAATGACAAGAAAGAGACTGATAGGGAACTATCAGATCTAGAAGATGATTTTGCAGGAATGGAGCTGAATAATCATGACAGCATCAAGGATGAACAGGTGTCTGAAGCACCATCTGTCACTGAACCTCTTCAGAAAATGTTGAGTCTCAGACTGATCTGATACACCTCAGAAACCTGACTGGAGATACAAATCACATCATCCAAAAGCAAATCATTGGCAGCACTTCAGAAGGAGTTAGACAAGATCAAAATTCAAGAATCTGAATTCTCTTGCTCTCCTGTCTGAAATTGAGCCAAAGAACATTGATGAAGCTCTGCATGATGAAGGGTGGATCCTAGCCATGCAAGAAGAGCTAAACCAATTTGCTAGGAGTGATGTCTGGACACTTGTTCCTAAACCCCATGGGAAAACAATTATTGGAACCAAATGGGTGTTCAGAAACAAGCTGTCTGAAGAAGGAAAGTAGTCAGAAACAAAGCAAGACTGGTGGCTCAAGGGTACAATCAACAAGAAGTCTGCGCAGCCAGTACAGGGCCATTGCATCATGGGATTATAAATGTAGGAGTAAGTGTGTCGAAGAAGCCTTACATTCTCTTTCCTCAATATTCGTTTGATTTTCTTCTCTGCTCAAGCAATCGTTTCTCTCAAAGTTCTCTGCAACTCAACAATGGCACCCAAGAAGACTTCTGGTGGAAATGTGACTAGATCAAAGGGAGTGAATCTTGATGAGCTTCGCATCATTGGCATGGACTTGGTTGAGGAGTTTGATGCAGTTGGGTGGTATTCTTTCTTCGACCACATTAATTGTGCATGGCATGAACAGAGTGTGGTAGACTTCTGGACTTCTGCTCGAGGTATACCTAACTCTAAGGAGTGTATGTAAGCATCAAGGCCACTGTTCAAGGGGTTTCCAGTTTTTGTTGATGAAGGCATTCTCTCCACAATCACTCAAGTTAGGGCTGAGGGTGCAACCTTCATTCCTGGGTGGGAGATGAAGAATGGTGGGCACAAGGTGTTTACAAAGATGTTGTATGGAACAGAAGAACCTAAAGGAGTGGACTCCAAGCTCTTGTTAGAGAAGGTCAGAGTTCTTCATGCTATCTTAGGGTGTGTTATAATCCCTAAGAGTGGAAGCAGAAACCATGTCTCAGAACTAGAAAGTTTCTGTCTGATTCGCCTGATTTAGAAGAAGAAAGTCAATCTCCCAAGCATCATCATGTTCCATAGGCAGAAGAGGATTCGAGACTCTGCTGAAAACTTTCCCCACAACACTCTCATCATGAAGGTACTTATGCATTTTAAAGTACCTGTTGAAAGATTGTTTGACCATAAATCTCCTGTGTTCTTTGGTGAGGCAAATCTGAAGAGCATGAAAATCACGCTCACTCCAACCTCCATCTCCTACTCTGAAGGAGAGTGTTCTTATGGAGAAGGCCTCGAGAAGAGGAACCACCATTGAGATTCTTGAGAAAGAACTTCAGGGGGATATCAGAAAAGAAGAGTTTAAGCCCTCCAAGCCATCCCATCAACAGAAAAGGAAGAAGCTCCATGTCAGAAGCTCAGCAAAGGTGTCTCTGGAAGCTACGAACTTGCACACTCAGACATCTGAACCTGTTCAGAAGACTCTGCAAAAGCCATCTGAAATTGGGGTCAGGGTTCTGAAGGTGTAAAAGCTCCTACTCCTAAGCCTACTTCTGAAACAGAAGGAAAGGCTCATGAGGAAGAGGTAGCTAAGATTGCTGATCCTGAGGCTTTGGCAGCAGCACCTCTGGCTGCAGTCCTTCGCTCCTGATCTTATTCCCGTCGCAGCACTTTCTACTATTGACCAGATCACTTCTACTCACTGCTCTTCTTAGAAGAGGCTGACAAGACTTTATGCACTTGCAAGTAGCCTCATCAGCTAGCTCTGGCTGAAGATGAAAGGCTGGCTTCCATTGCTAAAGGGTCCAAGAAGAGAGAGACCAGTGCACAGAAAAAAAGAAAAACAAAAAACCAAGTTATTTCAAACAGCTCCTGCAACCATCGTTAGAACACAAGGAGCATTGCTAGTCAACTGAGGGAAATAGATGAGGCTGGCAAGTATCAAAACTTTGTCAAGCAAACTTGTTCTTCAGAGAAGAAGGAAGAGAAGCAAGATGAAAATAAAAGGAGAAGGAACCTGAGAAAGCTAAACCTCCTGTGAAAAGGATGAGGGTGAGGTTTGTTAATGGTGACTCCATCACCACCTTCATCACCTGAAAAGAAAACAGTAGAGGAGAAAGAAGAAGAAGCACCCCCTTCACTCCCTCATCACCACCATCTTCACCATCATCATCTTCAGAATCCACTCAGTCTGAAGCTCCCACAGTTGAACATCAGCAAGGTGACAGCTCTGAAGTTTGGAAAGGAAGCATGTTGCCTGAGCATATAAGGCTAGGACCCAAAAGTAGGGACTTCTTTATAGAGCCTACATTTGATCCTTATGTTTTTCCTTTCACCAAGCAACAATATGATGAAGCTGCTGAAGTACCTTACAAAAAGTATGAGGAACCTTTCCTTGAGAGGGTCAGAGTCCCCAAGTTCCCCAACTTATATGAAGAACTTCAGTTTTTCAGAAATGCTCCCCCCATCTCTCTTCACCATGGACTTATCAAGCACATTGCTGCTAAAGAAAAGGCCAAGTATCAAAGTAGTTCAGATCAGCTTTATTCATGACAGATTGAAAAGATCAGAAAGAGTGGGGTTCCACCTGCTCATAAGTGGGCTCCTCTTAACCCCTTCTCTGATGATTGTCTCAAATTGTCTAATGAAAAATGGTGTTTTGTAAAGCATCTTTCTACAGAAGCTGAACTTTTTGAGAGGGACTACAGGAAGTCTATAGGTATGAGAGGCTATAGGCCACCTACAACAATCTCCATCAGGCCAACACATAGATTGGTGCAACCTGACAGAATTGTTCCTAGGTACCCCCTGGAAGAAGGCCCTGATGACAAGTTCAAGGAACTCAAGGCTTATCCAGCTTTCCTGCACAAGTCTAAACCTTTAACTCCATCAGAATGGAAGAAGCTACCTGATCTGATCAAAAGATAAGGTGGAGGATTAGATCATCAACAGGGATCGGGTTGGTCATCCTACTGGAAAATCAGAGAGGATGTTGGATCCTCTTCTGGAACTGCAGGACCAGATGATGACTCCATAACAGACTATGGTACCTCCATAAATGTGCAATATCAGTATATCAGAGGTAGATTCCCCATGTCTGAACCCTTTAATGAAGATTGGCAGCTAATCAACCCTATCGGAACTTTCTTCTTTCCTGTAAGTCATCCAGAAGATTATGGGCGGCATAAAGGATTTGATCTGCTCTTATTCGTTTGCAGGCACATTCAGATCATTCTATATGAAGTGGAACTGGATCCTGAGGAGGAGAACAGGAAGCTGAGTCTTAAAGTGAAGAGTCTGGAGGAAAGGAATGCTACCCTTGTTGCTAAACAAGATCAAATTCTTCAAGAGCAACAACAAATCAGAAGTGGGCAAGAAGAATTGAAGACTGCTGTCCTTTCTCATATTGACAAGGCAAAGGAAGAAGTGATCTCTTTTTGAAAGAGGCATTGCTGAAGAAAGATGGATAGTCTATGATGTTTAGCCATGTTTTCTATTACTTTATTTTGAGTGGTTAATTCTGATATATGAACCCTTTCGCCTGATAATACATTCAGTTTATTCTCATGAATGATTTTATCTCAATGTTTTACTGTGATTATTTTGAAAGTTATGCTCTGAAATTCCCTTTTGATTGATGACAAAAGGGGGAGTATTAAACTAACAAAATCTGAAGTAATTACAGGTCTCAGGGGGAGTAATTGATAAGAGTATTTGATCAGAATCTGTTTGAGAAATCATTATCTGAGGGGGAGTTATCTTTGTTTATCTGGGGAGTAATTGATAAGAGTATTTGATCAGAATCTGTTTGAGAAATCATTATCTGAGGGGGAGTTATCTTTGTTTATCTTATTTAAAACTCATTTTAGATTTCCTTATTTTAAAAAAATTTGTCATTATTAAAAAGGGGGAGAATGTTGAGTCTCAAAAATATCATAAAGTAGAATATGATGTTTTAGATAGCTCACTTCCCAAGTTTTAATGCTTAACAAATTTGGGTTAAAATACTTATCATAGATACATAACGTTTAATGATTTATCTATGATTTCAGCAAGCCATTCTGAACTTATATAAAGACGGACTGAAGTGCTTTCAACCTATCTAAAGTATTAAGCCTTCTGAAGGATCAACCTGTCTGAAGTGTTAAAGCTGTCTAAAGTGCATCAACCTGTCTGAAGTGTTGAAGCCATCTGAAGTGCACAACCCGTCTGAAGTGTTGAAGCCGTCTGAAGTCTCATTAATGACGTGGCACTCTTTGCTGAAGTTTGTGAAGACATCTCTGAAATTCTGCTGAGTCAAGCGTTCTCTGCTGCACATACCTTTTCAACAACATTTATGGCAAGGAACACAGAGACCTTTCCTGGTAATTTTGAATTTCATACACCACTGAGGAAATCTCTGCAACGCAGTCTTTGCAGCAACAACAGTGGCAGCTTTGTAGCAGCAACCTTATACCGTGTCAGAGAAATCAGATCTCTCAGAAGCATGTCTCACAACGGATTAAATAGCATTTAATGCTATCTCTAAACAGTGGTATTTCAACGGATTGAAGTTTCAACAGATTGAAGATTGGTTATAAATACCCCTTCATGAAGACCATCAAAAGGTAGTGATTTCATATACAAGAAAGCCTAAGAGAAACATCATGCTGCAAGTTTTTACTTTGTAAAAACACTCTGATATTATTCTCTTTGTACATCATTTGTATATCCTGAGCATACCTCAGTTTTATTGTACACTGTCTCTGTTTAAGCTTCAAACTGTGTGTAGTTTAAAAGCTTAGACATATTTCTTTGTAAAAATTATCTTGAGCCTGGAGATGCTTGACTGTAAAAGAATACTTGGTTGTAGAGCCTGAAGAGGCTTGACTGTAAAAGAATACTTGGTTGTAGAGCCTGAAGAGGCTTGACTGGAAAAGAATACTTGTAATCTTGGTGAAGATTAAGAGAAAATCCAAGTGCTAGTTGGCATTGGGACTGGACGTAGCTCATAGTGGTAGTGAGTGAACCAGGATTTCCTTGGCTAAGTTTCTTTCCCTTATCTCTTGTCAATTTATTTATACTAATCTAAGGGTGTTGAAAACTGTTCTGATAATTTGAAAAGCAAGAAATCTTTTAAAAGATTTTTTTCAGAACCCTTCTTAAGAAACTTCAGACAGCCTCTTAAACCTGTCTGAAACTGTTTTAAACTTAGCCATTTGCGAAAAGCTTCCATAAATTATTAAGAAACACTATTCAACCCCCTTCTAGTGTTTCCCTGTGTTTCTACATGTGTTAAGGATAAGTGAGTGAGGGGTAAAACCCTAGCCACCACTCTATAAATAGAGCATGAGTTACATTACCCTAGACACACGAGTAATCGCTCTCACTCTCTAAACACTACTAGCAGAGTTGAGGAGGGTTTCCTAGTTCGGCTGTTGGCGTGGACACCTCTAAAGATGTGGCTGCTATTGCCTCGTTCGCAATCCTAATAAGGTATGTTATTATGTTTTATGCCTTTTATGCCTTGATTCGTGTTTTCGCATTAACGATCATATCAAGGGAGGGAATCCATTTATTCCGCTGCACCCTGACCACATGCTTGATTCCCTTCACATTAGCGGGTAAGGACCCACATGTGTCGCATAATGGCATGAAGCCTAACTTTGCCTAACAGAAAGAGGTGGGAGAAGGACATGTGGGTTTTCCCAAGATCCGCATACACCAACAATCTTCAAACACTGCGTCCTCTCGCTATGTGAACACGTGGGCTGATGGTACGAAGACCTCACTACCTGTGACACGTGTAGCTAACAATTGGTTCACTTTTGTTGACAATGACCCTATGGACTTTCCAAAACATAGTAACATGGATGTTTTGTTGAGACAAGTTCACCCCCAAGTGGTTTTTAATATGACAAACTGATTAAGTTCAAATATACATATGAGATGCATCTTGTGTTACTAACTGTGTGTTTAAGTGTGGCAGAGATTCTGTATCTAAACAAATGCAGGAATACTTAGATCATAAATAACACAAGTAACAGATGCAAGTTCAGCTCGAGAAGCAAGCTAAGAACAGATGCAAGCTCAGCTTGAGATGCAAAGCCAAGGTCAGACACATAATCAGCATTAAGATGCTAACACAGCTTGAGATGCAAGCCTCTATGTTCAGATATTCTAAGGAAAGAAGAGACCCCAGCAAACTAAAAGAGACTCAAGAACAACTTGAGATGCAAGCTATGAACAGATGCTAGTTCAGCTTGAGATGCAAGGTCAGCTTGAGACGCGTCTCAAGGTCAGACGAAGCAAGAGGGGATCTCATCAGAGATGCAAGTAAATCATAACAGAATCTGGACAGAAGCAAGACTGCACACTCAATGCTAGGAGACAGCAAGTAGAGTCAGCACAAAGTCAAGCAAGGACACAAGGACACTGACACAGTACCTTAGTCTGAAAAGCTGCTGACTGCCTACTGAAAAGACTGCACCTGATGCTATGAGCTCTAACAGATTGCAACGGCCACATAACGGCTAGTTTCTCATCTGATGATATAAAAGAGACAAGAACAAATGCTGAGAGAGTGAGAGAGACTGCCTACACTTCTGTGAAATCATTCAGCATCTTATCACATCTCAACCAACATCTCAAGTACACACATCAGTTATCTGTGAACAGATTCAGCACATCTTGAGATTTACTATTGTCTCTTTCATCTCTCTTCAGTATATCATTTCAATACTGTAACTTAAGAAGAGAGTTTCCCTAGCTTACCAATTTCCATATCCATACTGTGTATGCTGTAAGCTAGATCCATCATTTTCACCTACTGTAACCTGTCTCATCTAAGATAGGAAGGTTCCTAGTCTTGGAGTGAGGTGTTTGCGTCCTGGAGAGGCTGTAAGAATACTTGTGGCTCAGCTAAGATAGGAGTGCCTAGGCTTAGTGTGAGTGAGACGTCCTGAAGAGGCTGTAAGAATACTTGTATTGACTGGTTTGTCAATAGTGGAAAATCTCACTTGTTGTGAGGACTGGATGTAGCCCAAGGAGTGGGTGAACCAGGATAAGATCTCTGCCTACTGTCTCTTACTCTATCTATTTATTACTTGCTTTGAATTAACCTAAAGCTATCTGTTAATTACAAGGATAAGTACATTAACAAGCAAGATAAAGAATCTAAGTTGAAGCATAAGAACTAGTACTAAAATTGAATTAACTCTATCCTGTCTTAACAGAGACTCCAAGTTAGCAAACTTGAGAGCACATCTCAACATTCAATTTTAGTGTGGATTTGCAGGAACAGATTTGAAAAGTCTCTATTCAACCCCCCTTCTAGAGATCTTCAGCCAACTTCAGTTGGTATCAGAGCTCGGCCTCTTGGGGTTGAGCACACCTCTGTGTGAAGAGGATAAAGATCCATGGCTGGTCCTAGCACAAGTCTGTTCATTCCTGAAGGAGCTTCAACAAACAGACCTCCTGCCTTTGATGGAACTGATTATTACTACTGGAAAGACAGGATGAGACTGTTCATTGAATCTCAGCATGCTGATCTATGGGAGATCATTGAGGCAGGCCCTTATATGCCATACATCACAGATGAGCTTGGACTCAGGGCAGCCAAACCCAGAGAACAATGGACAGATGCTGAGAAAGCAAGATACGTGCTTAACTCAAGAGCTAAGTACCTGCTCACTTGTGCTCTAAGCAGAAGTGAATATGACAAGGTAGCTGGATGTGTCTCAGCAAAGGAAATATGGATGCTCTTGAGATTGAACATGAGGGAACAAACCAAGTTAAAGAAGCCAAGATCAACATACTGGTTAGACAGTATGAGCTTTTTAAGATGAATGAAGATGAAGGCATTGAAGACATGGTGAGGAGATTCACTATCATAACAAATGATCTAAAATCTTTAGGAAGAACATACTCAAATCAAGATATGGTAAGAAAGATCCTAAGAAGCTTACCCAAACCTTGGAGACCCAAGGTTACAGCCATTCAGGAAGCTAAAGATTTGAGCATCCTCAGATTGGATGAGCTTCTTGGATCTCTGAAAGTACATGAACAAGAGCTGATGGAAGAGGATCTCATCAGACGACCCAAGACTATAGCTCTAAAAGCCTCTTCCAGTAACTCAAAAGGTAAAAAGACAAGCTCATCTCAACAAACCTCTCTCAACTCATCTCATGATTCAGAAACAGAAGATGATGAAGAAGGAGATGATGATAGTGAGATGGATGATGAGCTAGCCTACATCTCAAGGAAGATCAGACGCATGTGGAGAGCTAGAGGGACTGGAAGAAAAAATTTCCCTTCAAGAAGAGGAGAAATAAAATCTGACAAGAAGGGGCAATTCATTTGCTTTGAGTGCAAAAAGCCTGGACATATGAGATCTGAGTGTCCTCAGCTCAGAAGAGAAGTCAAGAAAAGCCCTGGGAAGAAGGCAATGATGGCCACCTGGGATGACACAGATGAAGAAGGAAGTCAAGATGGACAATCAGCCAACCTATGTCTCATGGCTAATGGAGATTCATCAGATGAAGAGGTAACTGAATCTGACTCTGAATACTCTATTGATGAGCTTAAGTCTGCCTTTGAAAATCTTCTGTATGATTCAAATCTTCTTGCCTCAAAGAGCTCATTACTTAAATCAGATTTAAATACAGCTCTTGAGAAAATCAAATTTCTTGAAAAAGAAAATGAGGATTTAAATCATAAAAACAGTAGCCTCATGTTGTCTCACATGAGATTATCTGAACAAGTAAAAGCTAAGACTCAAGCTCTCAATGGGCAGGAACTAAAAAATCTATCAAATGAAAATCAAACTCAAACCAAAATAGAATTCTCATAAATGATCTGGCTAAGTTTGTAAATGGAACAAAAAACCTTGAGAGACTCATTGGATCTCAAAAGGGTATTTTTGATAAAGCTGGACTTGGTTATGAGAGATCTTCAAATGAAGTTTGGTACAAAGATTTTTTCATTCCTGCAAGAAAAAAGAAAAAGGAAAGATGCTCTTGTTGTAGTAAATATGGTCATAAAGCCACAGATTGTTACTTGAGACAAGTAGCATCTAAGAGAAAGGCAACTAACCATGAAGGACCCAGATATAAGTGGGTACCTAAAGATAAATCCCTTGTTTTGACAGATGTGCCTGGCAGCAGCAAAATCCAAGAAAGAATGGGTGCTGGACAGCGGATGCTCAAGGCACATGACTGGGGACAAAAGCAAATTCCTGTCACTTGAAGAAAAGGCCACTGGAGTTGTCTCTTTTGGAGACAACAGTAAAGCCCTGATCAAGGGTATAGGTAAAATTGGTAAGACTAACTCAGCTCAAATTGAGAATGTGTACTTTGTTGAAGGATTGAAACATAATTTGCTGAGTATCAGCCAGCTATGTGATAATGGTTATCATGTTAATTTCCAACCTACTTTCTGTGAGATCATAGACTCCAAAACTGGAAAAATAATTTTCTCTGGAACAAGAAAGAAAAATCTTTACTCAGTCTCACTAGAGAGTCTATCAGATCTCACCTGTCTCATGTCTCATGATCATGAGAGATGGCTCTGGCACAAAAGAGTTGGACACATTAACATGAGAACCATGAATCAGCTTGCTAGTCAGTCTCTTGTCAAAGGATTACCCAAGGTTAAATTTGACAAAGACATGAAGTGTGACTCTTGCATCAAAAGCAAGCACAGCAAATCAAGTTTCAAACCTAAGAACTGTGTCTCAACCACCAGACCACTTGAGATCCTTCACATTGACCTATTTGGACCAACTAAGACAGCAAGTCTCAGTGGTAAAAAGTATGGTTTTGTCATTGTGGATGATTTCTCAAGATACACCTGGGTTCTATTCCTATCTCAGAAAGATGAATCATATGACTCCTTCAAAACTTTTTGTAAAAAGATTCAGTCTGAGAAAGGATATGGAATTGGATCTGTTAGAAGTGACCATGGAGGAGAATTTGAAAATGCCAAGTTTAGAAAGTTCTTTGATAAAAATGGCATCTCTCACAACTTCTCTTGTCCAAGGACTCCTCAACAGAATGGTGTAGTTGAGAAAAAAACAGAACACTTCAAGAAATGGCTAGAACTTTGTTATGTGACTCTGGAATTGAAATGTACTTCTGGGCAGAAGCTGTCAATACTTCATGTTACATTTTGAACAGAGTCACTATAAGAAAGATCTTGAATAAGACACCATATGAGCTGTGGAAAGGTAGAAAGCCTTCAATTTCATACTTTCATATTTTTGGATGTGACTGCTATATTTTAAATACTAAAGATCAGTTGGGAAAATTTGACACCAAATCTGATAAAGGAATTTTCCTAGGATATTCACTAACATCTAAAGCTTATAGAGTATATAATCTAAGAACCAAAACTACTGAAGAATCTATGCATGTAGTTTTCAATGAAGTTCAGGGAAACTCTCAGAAAGAAGTTGATGAAGAAATAGAAGAGCTAATGAAAGATCTAAAAGTCTCAACTCAAGAAGCTGAAGAGAGACTCTCACCTGAACAGAAGATGGTAAGATCATCCCAGTCTGAACAAAGAAGAGAAGTTCAGCCAGAAGGAACATCTTATAGAAGCAACCAATCTGAAACATCTCATATTTTTCAAGAAGAAGATAAATCAGATGATCCAACCAGAGCTCTAGAAACAAGACCAGAAAATATTGAGATACAAAATGAGCATGCATCTCAACTACCCAGAAGCTGGAGACTTGTAAGGTCTCATCCAAGAGATCAAATAATTGGAGAGACTTCAGACAGAGTCAGAACCAGATCTTCTTTCAGAGACACTGAAAATCTGATGGCCCTTCTATCTAAAGTAGAGCCAAAGGATATACATGAAGCCTTAAATGATGAATCATGGATTAAGGCCATGGAAGAAGAACTAAATCAATTTGAGAAAAGCCAAGTCTGGAACCTGGTTCCCCCACCATCTCATCAAACCATAATTGGAACCAGATGGGTCTTCAGAAATAAGCTGAATGAAAAAGGTCAAGTCATGAGGAACAAAGCTAGACTGGTGGCACAAGGGTTTAATCAGCAAGAAGGAATAGATTATGATGAGACCTTTGCACCTGTAGCTAGACTTGAAGCCATCAGGATCCTATTAGCTTTTGCTGCATTCAAGGACTTCAAACTATACCAGATGGATGTAAAAAGTGCCTTTCTTAATGGAATCATAGAAGAAGAAGTCTATGTAAGACAACCCCCTGGATTTGAAGATCCTGATCATCCTGAATATGTGCTCAGACTATCCAAAGCTTTGTATGGTCTCAAGCAAGCTCCAAGAGCTTGGTATGACAGGTTAAGTTCTTTTCTAATTAAAAATGGCTTCATCAGAGGTAAAATTGACACTACACTTTTCAAAAAGGAAATTAGTCAAGACTTATTAATTGTTCAAATCTATGTTGATGACATTATCTTTGGTTCAACTAATGAGTCCTTGTGTCAAGAATTCTCAAGTCTCATGCAGGGAGAATTTGAGATGAGTATGATGGGTGAGCTGAGATTCTTCTTGGGACTTCAAATCAAACAATTGTCTAATGGAATCTTCATTAGTCAAGAAAAATATACAAGAGATCTGCTCAGCAAATTCAAAATGAGTGAGGCTAGACCAATGAAAACACCTATGCACCCCTCAACTCAGATTGATCAAGATGAAGCTGGAAAAAGCTGTTTCAGACAAGCTTTACAGAGGTATGATTGGCTCTTATGTACTTAACAGCCAGCAGACCAGATATTCAGTTTGCTGTAGGAATCTGTGCAAGGTACCAATCCAATCCTAAAGAATCTCATCTCACTGCTGTAAAAAGAATATTTAGATATTTAATTGGAACTGCTAATCTTGGCCTATGGTATGAGAAAGGAAAGAGTTTTGATCTCATAGGATATAGTGATGCTGATTTTGCTGGTGACAAGATGGATAGAAAGAGCACCAGTGGGTCTTGTCAATTCCTAGGGAAGTGCCTTATCTCCTGGTCATGCAAGAAGCAAAATACAATTGCCTTATCCACTACAGGCTGAGTATGTCTCAGCTGCTGCTTGCTGCACTCAAGTCCTATGGATCAAATCTCAACTACAAGACTATGCAGTGAGGTATTCCAAGATCCCTATTTACTGTGACAACACTAGTGCCATAAACCTTGCAAAGAATCCTGTGCATCATTCTAGGTCAAAACACATTGATATCAAACATCATTTTATAAGAGATCATGTGCAAAAAGGAAGTATTGAGCTAATCTTTGTGGATACCAAGAGTCAGCTGGCTGACATCTTTACAAAACCCTTGGTAGAAGAAAGATTCATTGAAAATCTAAAATTATTGAATATGTGCTGTCTTGATTGAAAAATGATGAATTTAACATGGCTGAACACTGGATTGTATGATAAGAGTCTCACTACAGATAAGACTCAAGTGTCGTCTGTCAAGAGACGAGGCCTCAGACGCATCTGTCATCAGACGCGTCTCTTGGCTCATCTCAACTGACGTCTCATGAAATCATTGAAACGTTGCAATGAGCTGTTAGAAAATTAGAGTCGTTACTCAACGGTTAGTAACTGCCCACTACCTGGCAAACTAGCCGTTAGGCTATAAAAGGAGTGCCAACTACTCCCAACTGCCATAATAACTCCCCACTACGCGCAGTTATTACGTTCCCCTCCTTCTCTGTGTTCAGACTATTTAAGTCTCCTCTCACACTCCACTCTCACTTTCTCTCTCTCTATCAAATGCGTATCAAATTTACTGCTCTAAAACTCCCATTCTCTGATAAATCATCATCTTCCTCATCACCTGACAAAATGTCTTCTGAAGAAGGATCTCCATCTCAAAGCATCCACTCCAGCCAGGAAACCCTATCCCGTTCACCATCTCCACAACCTAGCACTGAAACAGAGCCTTCCCAATCCACCAACCTACTCAACCTTCACCATCCTCAAAATCCACATCCTCCAAAAAGAGCACTCCCATTCTTCCTAGAATGAAATCCCAGAGAATAGCCTCTCAAGTTACCCAGACTTCTGCTCCCAGATCCCCTGTTCATATAGACCTCACACAGCCTGGCTCCTCAAAGAAAGGAAAGGAGAAAGCTGCTGAAGGAAAGAAGATCTCTTTCCAGTCTGATCTATTCTCAAGTCCTGAGATAGAAGAGAAATTCACCAAGAGATTTTCTGAAAAGAAAATCATAGTTGGAAGAGTCATCTCCTCTCAAGAGCTGAGAGATGAAGGATGGGACATGAGTCCCTACTTGAGAAACAGGGATGGCAGGACTATCTGACCATGACAGATACTGTCTTCTCAAAAATGACTAGAGCCTTCTACGCATGCTACAAGGCAAAGGGTTCCACACAAGAACAGCCCCACATCATCTCTGACATCAAGGGAGTTCACATAGAATTGACAGAAGAGATACTAGGCACCATCATCCAAGCACCTGTAACTGGAAACAGGTTGTACAATGAGGAGCATTGGTGGAATAATGTTGGAATCCCCTCTGCCAACGTGGGCACATCTCTCTTCAAGGGAGGTCTCATTACAGATGCTGCTTCATCTCTCAACCCCTTTGGAAAATTTCTGTTTCATTTGGTGGTTAAATGCATCATGCCAAGGGCTGGCACATTCAACAAAGTCTATCACCAAGACCTGATGGTGATGTATCATCTCAAGCATGGCATTCCCCTGAATCTTCCATTCCTGATTCTTAGGCATATGGAGCATGCTTTTCACAACTCCAAAATCAATGCCTCTCTTCCCTTTGGAATGCTCATTACCAGAATCCTGAGGCACTTCAAAGTTGATCTCAGTAGCTGTGACAAGTCTGAAGAGAGACCAGGCTATGTTGGCAAGACAAACCTGAAATCTCTTGGCTTAGATGGTAAGACCATACCTCTTCCTACTTTTCCTTTATCTGATCCTTCTCCTGCTGTACCTACCACAACACAGGCTTCCCCATCATCCAAAATGTCAGAGGCCAAAAGAAAAAGAAGAAGAAAGTCTCCAAGGAAGCTGCTGAGGGATCTCAAGAAGGTTCAGAGATCCCTGTTAAGAGAGAAAAGAAAAGCACAACCATCTGCTTCCACAGAGACTGAGCAAAAGAAAAAGAAGAAGAAGAAGTCAAAGGTTGAGTCTACCAACCAATCTGAGCCTACACCTGCAGAAGATGAGCCCCATCTTCAGCAAGACACTGAACTAGAAGTGATCCACAATGAAGAGGAAATGACCAGACCTCAGAGAGGAATTGGCTAGAACTGAAAGAAGTGCCTATGACTGAAGAAGAAGAACCATAGCTGAGCAAGTTCACCAGTCACCCCATCCAGTCACCCCATCAATCCACTCATGAGGTATCTCCATCAAACGTCTCTCCCATGGGAATGGTTGCTGCTGAGACTTTGGTGAGCATTGAAAAGGAAACAGCTCCTCCTAGTCATGAGACTCCTCCAGAGCTACAAACTGCAGAGTTTGAGCATGGTGATGTTCAGACCTCTAAACAAGCTACACCAGTAAGAGCTGAACCATCTCATTCTTTCCAAACTTCATTTCCCACTCCTGGCAGATTCTTTGTTGAGACTATCTTATTCAACTCACCACAGCCTAAATATGATCAATCCCATCTGCTGCAACCCAAACCAGCTGATCCACCATCATCTGAACCATCCATCCCAACACACCTCTCCAATTCCATCAACACTTTTCTGAACCAACTCCATGAGGAACAACAACAATATCAGCAGGATCTCAATACCAGACTTGAGCAAAACCAGAAGAAGATCTTGAAGAAGCTAAAGCACCACAAGAAGAGGCAAGATGCTTTGTTTGCTGCATTTGACACTGTTCTTCAAGCTATGCATGCAACAAATGAGTTTCACAAGAAGATGAATCTTCATCTTTCCAATCTGCCTCCATTGCCTGAATTCCCACAGACTGTGCTGCGACCATCTGGCCCTGGCTCTGACTCATCCTCTTCCCACTCATCCTAGCTTGGCTAGTTTTCCTTATTTGATAATGTCAAAAGGGGGAGAGTAGGTTAGATATATCTAATGAGAGTCTTAGTTAGGATTTATTTCAGCTTAATGTTTGTGAGGATTTGATCTGCTTGATAGCTAGAGATGTAGTTGGCATCTTTTCAGCTTTTTGATAAGATGCAGTGGCATCTTTTGTTTTGTAATCCTCTTATATTTTGATTAAATGAAAATGACTCTCTGAATGATTGCAGTATATTTCTGTGTGACTTTCTTAACTCTTGTTCAACATCTCATCTCAATACTAAAGTCTTAAAACAAAAAACTGTTCTATAGCTCAGGGGGAGCTTTCCTCTTTAATTATTTTTGTTTTAAGAGAGATTGCACATCTCAGGGGGAGTTAAGAATATATATGAATCATCCTATTCTAATCTCATCAGATATTTTAACTTACAGTTTGCCATCATCAAAAAAGGGGGAGATTGTTGAGACAAGTTCACCCCCAAGTGGTTTTTAATATGACAAACTGATTAAGTTCAAATATACATATGAGATGCATCTTGTGTTACTAACTGTGTGTTTAAGTGTGGCAGAGATTCTGTGTATCTAAACAAATGCAGGAATACTTAGATCATAAATAACACAAGTAACAGATGCAAGTTCAGCTCGAGAAGCAAGCTAAGAACAGATGCAAGCTCAGCTTGAGATGCAAAGCCAAGGTCAGACACATAATCAGCATTAAGATGCTAACACAGCTTGAGATGCAAGCCTCTATGTTCAGATGATATTCTAAGGAAAGAAGAGACCAACACAAAAAAGAGACTCAAGAACAACTTGAGATGCAAGCTATGAACAGATGCTAGTTCAGCTTGAGATGCAAGGTCAGCTTGAGACGCTGTCTCAAGGTCAGACGAAGCAAGAGGGGATCTCATCAGAGATGCAAGTAAATCATAACAGAATCTGGACAGAAGCAAGACTGCACACTCAATGCTAGGAGACAGCAAGTAGAGTCAGCACAAAGTCAAGCAAGGACACAAGGACACTGACACAGTACCTTAGTCTGAAAAGCTGCTGACTGCCTACTGAAAAGACTGCACCTGATGCTATGAGCTCTAACAGATTGCAACGGCCACATAACGGCTAGTTCTCATCTGATGATATAAAAGAGACAAGAACAAATGCTGAGGTGAGAGAGACTGCCTACACTTCTGTGAAATCATTCAGCATCTTATCACATCTCAACCAACATCTCAAGTACACACATCAGTTATCTGTGAACAGATTCAGCACATCTTGAGATTTACTATTGTCTCTTTCATCTCTCTTCAGTATATCATTTCAATACTGTAACTTAAGAAGAGAGTTTCCCTAGCTTACCAATTTCCATATCCATACTGTGTATGCTGTAAGCTAGATCCATCATTTTCACCTACTGTAACCTGTCTCATCTAAGATAGGAAGGTTCCTAGTCTTGGAGTGAGGTGTTTGCGTTGGAGAGGCTGTAAGAATACTTGTGGCTCAGCTAAGATAGGAGTGCCTAGGCTTAGTGTGAGTGAGACGTCCTGAAGAGGCTGTAAGAATACTTGTATTGACTGGTTTGTCAATAGTGGAAAATCTCACTTGTTGTGAGGACTGGATGTAGCCCAAGGAGTGGGTGAACCAGGATAAGATCTCTGCCTACTGTCTCTTACTATCTATTTATTACTTGCTTTGAATTAACCTAAAGCTATCTGTTAATTACAAGGATAAGTACATTAACAAGCAAGATAAAGAATCTAAGTTGAAGCATAAGAACTAGTACTAAAATTGAATTAACTCTATCCTGTCTTAACAGAGACTCCAAGTTAGCAAACTTGAGAGCACATCTCAACATTCAATTTTAGTGTGGATTTGCAGGAACAGATTTGAAAAGTCTCTATTCAACCCCCCTTCTAGAGATCTTCAGCCAACTTCATGTTTGTGTGGGTCATAGGCATGGGCCAAAAAGCCACCTCGCCCATCTGTGTAAACAAATAATATTTTTCTCTGTAATGGAGTCTTTCCAAGACTGTGAGGAGGTGGGTTCCCAAGATGAGGGACCGGGCTAATTTTCTTCGTGTTTTGTTACCTTTTCTTTCAAGTTTTTATGGATTATTTTAAAGATATCTATTTTGGCTTGGAAAATTAGAGGTGCTCGTAGCAGTAGAGGGAAGTGATACTTAAAACAACTCTTATCATTCATTGTCCCACTATTTGCTTTATATTTGAAGCTCATTGTTTGTTTAGTTTAGAGGAACTTTTTGGAATGGTCTAGGCTTTGAGATTATAGGCTTGGTTGAGGCAAAAAATCAATCAAGAGGTATTTGGGTTTTGAAGAATAAAGAGGCCTTTTTCCATATGGAAGTCATTGATATATTCCCTTAGGTGATTACTTTTAAATGTACCCAAGGTAATTCTCACTTGACATGTAGCGCAGTGTGCTTCTCCCACTCCTAGGATGAGAGAGGTGTTTTTGGGGCATATTCATAGTTGAGAGAGCGAGTTGACAACCCATGGGTGCTAATGTGTGAGTTTAATGAGATGATTAAATCTGTTGAGGTTAGGGGTGCTAACTTCATTGCTAGCCGAGCGGATAAATTCTCCAGTTATATGATGATTGTACACTAGTGGATCTGGGAAGGTTGGAAGTCTTTTACATGGTTTCAGAATGTTGTGGGTGCTCTCCCTATTGCTAAATGCCTGGATAGGGTCTTGGCAGATGTAACTTGGCGTTTGAGAATCCCAGAAGCTTCCGTGGAATGCTTGTGCCACCACCATTCTCACCACTCACCTTCCTTCTAAGATTCCACAAAGTCAAGCCAAGAAATGGGGAGAGTCCTTTTTGTTTTCAAGCTGCACGGGGCACCCATGCTGAGTATGTTGACATTGTAAAGGAGGCTTGGAGTCAGGGCATGGGGAATGTTCCTTGTTGTATTACTCATGTCCGTGAGGAATCTATCATGTTTAATAAACTTAAATTTGGAAACATTTTTATGGAAAAGAGGTGAGTTAAAGGTCGTCTTCGGGGAGTCCAAAGGAGTTGGAAGTACAGTGATTGCACTAACCTTCTTACATTATAAAGGTGGTTACAATGATTGCACTAACTCTTGAAAAAGCATATGACTGCTAAAGTTGGGAATTTCTGGAGGAGACTTTAGTTTTGTTTGCATTTCCCCGCATTACTATTGACTTAATTATGTGGTGTGTGTTTGGTCATCTAGACTTTCAATTCTCTGGAATGGTGATAAGATGGATAGTTTCGCCCCATCCAGAGGATTGGACAAAGGGATCCTATGTCCCCTTATTTGTTTATTCTTTGCATGGAAAGGCTTGCCCTGTTAATTCATAATAAAGTGACTGCCAAGAGTTGACAACCTATTCATCTCTCAAAAGGGGGTCCATGTATTTTAGACTAATTCTTTGCAGATGATGTTCTACTTTTTTGTAAAGCAAATAGAACACAAGTTAAATTGGTGACTGACACATTGACAGACTTCTGCAATGTTTCTGGTTTAAGAGTTAATCCTGAGAAGTCTAAATTGATGTTCTCTAAGGTGGTGGACAACACAAAGAAGGAAAGCTTGGTTGTTGTTCCTTCCATGAGTTGTGTCTCTAATTTGGGCAAGTACTCAGGCTTTCAGCTAGTCAACGGAAGAGTTATTCGGCAAAAGTTTTCATTCCAATTTTAGATAAAATTCAACAGCTTGGCAAGTTGGAAGAGTTCACTCCTGAACCGGGCTGGTAAGACTTGTCTTTCCAAATCAGTCTTGACTTCTATTCATGTCTATAATATGTAGTGTCTTTGGCTTCGATCCAATGTATGTGACAATATGATCGCAGTGTTCGATCTTTTATTTGGTCAAACTCTAATAGTGTAAATGGCCTACATCTAGTTGGTTGGCATCACATGACCCTTCCTAAAAGGCAAAGTGGTTTGGCTATTCGGGAGGCTAGACAATACCAATATTGCTCTTATGGGTAAGGTGGCATGAAGGATGTTGAGGGATAAGGAATGTCCTTGGACTCGAGTGCTTGCACATAAATATCTGCAAACGCATTCCATGTTAAGCACTAAAACTTCTATTACTGCTTCTGTGGTCTAGAAAAGCATGATTAAGGCGAAAAATCTTCTTCAAAATGGTTTTACAATGGATCTCCGTGGTGGTGGTGGTATGTCTATTTGGTATACGGACTAGACTGGATTAGGACCTTTGTGTCACTTATTATCTCTATTCATATCTCTGATACTCAGTTAGTGTAAAGGATTTGTGGAGTGGTGGTCACTGGGATTTTTTTTGTGCTTTATATGCTTATTCTAGAGGACATTCCGACTCATATTCGATCAATTCCAATCCCTTCAATTTCCGTGGATGAGCTGGATACTTGGAGATGGAAGGAAAGTTTTGATCGTAATTATACAGCCAAGTCGGGTTACCTTTGCCCTCGTAACTGCTTGGAGGATGTCCCTTGTGTTGGGGCCTGGCGCGGGGTTTGGAAAATTAAAGCCCTGGAAAAAGTTCATTTTCTAATTTGGCTAGTTCTTCATGACTCATTGCCTACAACATCTTCTTCTCCGGAGAAACATAACTTCTATTGCTACTTGCCCCCACTATCAATGTTTTAAAAATCGGACCGGTCATTGAACCGGTCAAGGCACTAGTTCAAGGTTCAATGGTTTAACCGTGGTCGAACTGGTATTAATTAAATAATAATAAAATATATGATATATTAAAAAATAATTATTTATATAAAAATAAATAATATTGAAAAAAACGTAATACCTATCAATAAAATAATTAATAACATAAATAATACTAAATAGAGTTAAAAAATAACATATTTTTTATCAATAATTTTATTTAAATATTTTTTGATTTTTTTTATTATAATAGATAAAGCTTTTTTTATCTAATTAAATGAAGTGTATTACAACTTTAAAAACAACTGAGTATATATTATAATAACATTTGGCATATGTCTAAAAGACATAAGTGGTTTAGCAGCACTACGCAAGGCCCACGATGTAGGGGATGTGTGTTCAAGTCATGCTTGGAGTCAAAACTAAATCTTTTAAGTAACAAACGCGCACTTAGTAAGAACCGGTGACCGGTTCTCCTAGTTTGGCTGGTCAGAAGCCGATTTTCAAACACATGTGGTTCCCACCCCTGACCGAACCGGTCCGGTCCTATTCTGACAACAATACCCGCTATAATAACCAAGAAGAGTCAGTGTTGCATTACTTTCACGACTGCGTTATAGCTAAGGAGGTGCGACATCACTTGGGCTTGCTCGATTGTCCTAATTTTCTGTCAAATGATGTTCTGTCCTGCCTTCAGAGGAATGCTCACAAATCTCATGACACTCTCTTCATCTTTGCTTTGGGGTGGATATGGTGTTGGAGGAACAACGCAATTTTTAGTTCGGACAGGTGGGATCTCTCCTTTGTTATTAGACATTTGCTGATGGATTCAGAATTTGATAATTTCAGACTCCTTGAGGATAGTGTTTCTACTGATAAGCTCTGGTGGATTGCCCCTTCCGAATGGTGTCATAAAGTTGAACGTGGATGGTAGTTTCCTAGGTGATTCTAAACAAATGTCCACCAAGGGTGGTATATGAGATTCACATGGAACTTGGCTAGGGGGGTTTTCTATCAAGGAGGGAATCCGATCAGTTTGCGAAGCGAAACTCCTAACTATTCGTCGAGGTCTAGCTTTGGCCTGGGACAAGGGAATATCCAAAGTTATTTGCGAGACAGACTCCATTGAGGCGTTTCATTTGTTTAATAATGTACCCTCTCCTATCCTGGCTTCGGGGGCTGATATTATAACAGACATTAGAGTGTTTTTGAGCTTGAATTGGGAAGTTGAGTTGGGACACATCCTCAAGGAAGCTAATATGGTGCATGACTTTCTAGTTAAGAAGGGTCTTAGTCTAGATGTTGAAGTGGTTTTCTGGAGCCATCCCCTCTTGAGCTTGTGCCCATGCTCAACGAGGATAGCTTTTCTTAGTTTTTTTTCCTGTTTTTCTTGTTTCTTTCCATTCCTTGTTAAAAAAGTATAATTTCACTACAATCAATTATTGTTGGGTCTAGACAATACAACTTTAACCCTATGTTTGGTTTAAATAGAGAATGGAGAGAGAGAGAAATAGAGAAGAGAGTAAAGAAGAGAGAAATAGGAGAAAGATAGAAGATAAATTGAGGTTGTTTGGTATTAGAGAAATATGAGAGAGATAGAAGAGAAATTAATTTTGATAGTTGTTTGGTTGTGGAGAAATAAAAGAGAGATAAATTTATAGAAAGTTGAAAAGACAAAAGTATCCATCAAATAATTACATTTTTATTTTAATTTTCCTCACATCAAGGACATAATAGTATTTTTACACTATCATCCCCTCTCACTCTCTATTTCTCTCCTATATAGAAGAGAGTTAAATACCTGCGGGACCCACAACAATAATTAGAACTCAATCTCTCTCCAAAACCAAAACAAACACGGTGGTGAGAGTATTAACCCTCTAACTCTCTCTGCTTCATCTCTCTCGCCTAACTCCACGGAACCAAACTGAGGGTAACTGTTATTATAGAGAAATTTTTTCCTGTATAATAGACAACATTTAAATATGAAAAACTTGGATGAAAAAAAAATTATTATTCAATAATGTTATATCACATTATTAAATAACATCTCGCCCATGTTTTTTTTTTTATAATCAATATCACGCTCGTGTATATTGTTATACACATTAAATGATATAATTGGTCACAATAAAAAATAAAAGTATTTTTAGCCATGAAATTGAAAGTGCATCCGGTCTCACAAGTTGTGAGTCACAACCATAGATGACACGTTTCTTTCTTTCCAGCATGCGACCAAGAAAACAAAACCATAGTTGACAATCCACGAGAGAATTGGGTTTTAGTTAGATACACAATCCAACTGGCCAAGTGCAACTGGACCAAATTGAGAGTAAAAAAGACTAGCAATGTACTTTTATTTTGTTTGACATTTTTTTCTTATTAGAAAAAATGTATTGACTCAAATAACAAAAATTAAATTAACACAATCAGAATTAAATTTTATTTGATAATAAAAAACAATAAATAAAAATGTATAAAATATATTATTGACATTTCCCTTAGAGGTAAATTGAAATTCAGCTCCTTTTCCTTTTGTCCAAAAATTGAATTTCAGGTCTTTTTTTTTGGTCGAAATAAAAAAAACCACAAAAATCTTGGGCCCAAAAATCTTCAACTAACAACCAAAGACGTATATCTGATCAAAAAAGCCACAAAGACGTAAATAAAAGCCCATTTTCAGCTAACAACATTCCACAAAAAAAAGGCTAACAACATAAACTTGTCCAAAAAAAAGCTAACAACAAAAACGGGCATACCTTAGAGTTTTATTAAAAAAAAACATAACACAATCGTCTCCAAAAATCTCTACTTCCAAAATTCTAAAGGATTAGTGTAAAGCCCATAAAATGGGCTGACTAGCCAACTTGAACCTGCAATCTTACTCGACTTGAGCACTAAAATTGGAGTTTCGAAATTTTGCTAAGTTTTTAGCGGGAAAGGATTTACTATTTTTACTCATATACGGATGGATCCAGAAATGATTTAAATTGGGGGCCAAAATTGTTTATAAGTTACTAATGTAAGAAGTTTCATTAATTTTTTATAATATATTTAGTTATACATAATTTTTGTCATGATATTCTTATAGTTTAATATCTATAAAAAATCAAAATTGATATTTGATATCAAATATGTATGAATTAAGAGTTAAATATAATTTTACATAACAATACATATAATTTATTTATATATATTTCTTCGGGCTTTTTACACTTAAATTATAAAAAATATTTATATAACAAGACATTATATTAAATTTAAACTATTTACATATTTAATAAAACATAAATAATGTGATTAACAAAAGGAGCAAAGGGGGTCCCCCATCTACATCCGTCTCTGCTCATATATTAATAAAATGAAAGGATAGAGACCAATTTCTCAAAGAATTTCTAAAGATAACGTGTTTGATTTGCTTCAAAATCATGTTACAGATGGATCACGGTAAACACTCTCAATAGTATTAATCCATATTTATAATGTGATTTTAAGATAAATCAAATATACTCCTAGAATTGTTTGATTTACAATTTAATAAAATTAATTTTAGGACCAATAACTTAAAATGAATCAGTTTGGTGTAGTAGAAATGGGGTTGAGATGGGTGGAAGTGGAGGGAAATAGACCTATTTCCTTGTTTGGTGGCACAGTGGAAATGAGGAGAAAATTTATGGTGGGTCCCACACCAAGGTTTATTTCTTTGCAAAACAGGTGAGAAATGAGAGAGAAATGCACTTTATGGTGGTCCCACACAAGGTTTATTTCTTTGCAAAACAGGTGAGAAATGAGGAGAATGCACTTATGGTGGGTCCCACACCAACCCCTTTCACATTTCTCTTCTATTTCTCACCTATTTCACTCACACCAAAAACCTACTTTTACATTTCTTCTATTCACTCATTCACTCACACCAAACAACCCTTATTTCTCCCCTATTTCACCTTATTTCTCTTTCCTCCATTTCTCTTCTCACATTTCTACAATATCACCAAACAAAGTGAGTTACTTGAAATTGATTTGAAATCACCCTAAACCCTAAAATTTTGGGGAACGGATTGAGTGACTTTGGCACCAAAGTCAAGTGACTTTACTACTTGTATAGCCATTAGATCAATTAATGCACCAGATTTTGCTTTGTGTGCTAAAAAGTTTTTCGTTTTTCAAAAATTATTTTTACATAAAGAATGATGTGATAATTTAGCATTCCAACATCTATATTAACTAATTATGTACAATTTTTTCTTGAAAATAATATATAAAATTCATCTAATATTATCTTATTTTACTTATTTTTACCATTTATTTTTTTTTACCTCCAAATAAGAGAATGTCAGATCCTCCCATAATCTATGTTTATATATGCCTTGATCAAATGCAATATATTTTTTAAAAATTAATTGATGGCCAAAATCATATAGTTCCCACATGCATTGGAAAATGATAGTTAATAACACCCAATAAAAGTTTGGAAAATTACAAAAAATATTAACTTTTAAATTTTATTGACTATTTTTTTTAATATGAGAGATATTATTTACTAAAACACGTATGTAATGTAAGTTTCTTCTTTTAATATGGTTTACATGATTTTATTAGAAGATATGACATTCTCTAATGTTTTTTGAAAGTGAAATTGTCAAAATAAGTAAAATGAATCCAAACAGTGGTTGGTCGTCGTGGTGGAAGTTGGACTGTGACCTTAGACGGACTTTACTTACAAGGTCAAGGGTTCAAATCCCAGTCCTCACTCTGAGATGGATTTAGCCAGCTACCACCCCCGGCCCGAGGGTTAAACCCACACCTATATCTATGAGGAATTTCCGATCAAAAATAAATTATTGGATTAATTTTATATTATTTCAAAGAAAAAGTTGTATTAATATAGCTGCAGTGTGATGCTAAATTGCCAACAACCATTCTTTACACAAACATTTTTTTTATAGAAAGAAAGGCTTTTTAGTACACAGAACAAAATCTGATACATTTAATCTAATGACTATAAAAATAACATTTAATTCGTTTGTAAAAAATATATTACACTTGATTAGGCATATATAACATAGATTATGGGAGGATCTGGCATTCTCTTATTTGAAGGTAAAAAATAAAATGATAAAAATAAATAAAATAAAATAATATTAAATAAATTTTACGTATTTTTAGAAAAAAACTGCACATAACTAGTTAACTAGTTAATATTGACGCTAAATTTTCAACATCATTCTTTATGCAAAATAATTCCTTTTTAAAAAAAAAATATTAGTACATAAGGCAAAGTATGGTGCATTTAATTGATCTAATAGCTATACAATACAAGTAGACCTGTCAAAACGAGCCCAACCCGGTGAGCCAACCCATGTAAACCCGGCTCACCAATGGGTTGGGTTGAAAAAAAAGGGCTCACTAGCCCCGGGTAAATCTGGCCCGACTCACTAACCGCGAGCCAGGCCGGGTTGAGCCGGGCCAACCCACAATTTTTTTAAAAAAAATTTGGCATTGGACTTGGACGGTAGGACCCGAGAGAGAGGGATTGTAACACTTTAACTTAGGGTTTCTTTCTTTCAATTTGTGCCTCCTCCTTCTCTCTCAGACTTTCACTCTCACTCACACACTCATGAACCCTAGCGGCGCGGACCTTATTCGGCACCCTGAGAGCGGCGCGGACACGCTTCCGTCCGATCGTCACAGAAGCGCGGAGCGGCCTTCCATCACCAGTTCAGACCTTCACAGAAGCGCGGCGCATACCTCGTTCGTCCGTCACGGAAGCGCGGCGCGGCCCTCACATCGTCGGCGTCGTCGTTCTTCGAGTCGAGACCTCCGTTCCTCGTCGTTCCTTGTCCCCTGTTCTCGGTCGTTCGTCGTCGTTCGTCAGCGTTCTCGGTCGGCCTCCCTGTTCTCCTCTGTTCTCGGCCGGCCACCGTCGTTAAGGGTTCTCCCGTGTCTTTAGAGCTGGATTGGAGTTCAGAGTTGGACCGGAGCTCGTCTGTGTTCATCTTGGAGAGTGTTGTCTTCATTGAGGTAATCTCTGAGTAATCTGAGACTTTGAGACTGAAATTTGTGATTGTAACTGTGCAAATTGTCTTGTGTTGTTGTAAATATCTGATTAGCATCTGAAAACTGTGTCTGAGTACTAATCTGAGACTGTGATTGGGTAGACTGAGAAATCTGAGACCGTGACTGAGTAATTTGTGACTGTTATTGTTGTAATCTGAGTTAGAAAATTCTGTGATTGTGTTGTTGTAATCTGAGACTCTGTGACTGGGTAAGTTTGTGATTGTGTGCTTGTTGTAATGTCTGACTAAAATCTGAGACTGTGTAATGCATGACTGTGTGCTTGGTGTAAATTGTAATATGAATAAATTGCTTAGTAGTTGTGTTTGCATTGCATGTAATTTGCAGAATGGAATCTGAAACTATCCTTCAAAGTGTCAATTGTATGATGATGATCCAAGGGTTGTGATGAAATTGTGGCTCCTAAGGCTAAATCTAATCCAACTGAGAAAGAGAT